>OU696591.1:4141498-4326498 GCA_916048095.2 Sacculina carcini | reverse complement strand
TCGAAACAGGTGCGCTGACGGCGACATTGCTGGTGTACTCCTATTGCTCACTTCATGCGACTGCGTGGTCGGATGCAGCGAAGAAGGGAGCTGGAGGAAGATCATCCATCAGCGCTCGATGACGAACAGCCTCCGCCACGTCGCGACTGCCCCCAGCTCCGCGTAGAGAAGCAGGAGGTCCAGAAAGCCATCAACAGCCTGCCTAAATGCTCCTGGTGGACTCGACGGCCTGAGGCCCCTGCACCTTCGCCAACTTTTCACGCAACAAACGGCAGAGGCTGGTCAACAGCTGTTAGCTGCACTCACAACGGTATCCAATTGCGTCATCGCCGGCCGGATTCCAGACTGCGCCAGACCCGCTTTCTACAGCGCGCGTCTCATTGCTTTGCACAACAAGTCGGAGGGCTTACGTCCCATTGCCGTTGGCAGTGTTTTCAGACGACTCGCCAGCAGGATTCTGGCCGTTAAGATGGCAGCACCTGTGGCACACGAGCTGCAGCCCGTCCAACTGGGCGTGGCCACCCCGCTCGGATGCGAGGCAGCCGTGCACGCCACTCGCACCTTCATCGCGGACCATGAAGATTGCGCCGGGCACATACTACTAAATCTAGATATGTCCAACGCATTCAACTGCGTAAGCCGCACCCATTTAGTGGCTGAAGTCGATCGCCGATTCCCCGCCGCTCTGCCTTTGACCCTGCAGGCCTACGGTCAGCCGACTTCCCTCTACCACGGACCTAACCGCGTCTGGTCGTGCAGGGGCGTTCAGCGGGGGGATCCACTCGGACCACTGTGATTCGCCCTGGTCGTGAACTCTATCGTACAATCAATGAAATCACCTCTAAACCTGAGGTACCTCGACGATGCGACTCTTGCTGGACCAAGACGCACCGTCCTGGCAGATGCTGGCCGCCTCCTGCCAGCCCTCCACAACATCGGTCTAATTATCAACGCCAGAAACTGCGAGGTAACTCTCCTGGGCCCCCCTGACGGCAAGAGCGACGGACAGAACAACGCAGCAGCTTTGTTAAATGAGGCGTCGGAGACTCATCTGGATGAGCTGAAGCTCTTCGGCGCCCCGCCTAGAAGCGGCGGCTTAGGCAGGGCGCTGGACATCATCAGCGACGCCACAGACTTGCTGATTGCACGGACGAAGCCGTGCGAATCGGTGTGGCGCTACGCCTCGGAGCGGCCGTACAGCAGCCACACAGATGCCGCTGCGGCAAGACCTCAGATGGATGGGGGCATCACAGCCTCTCCTGCGACCGCAGCGCCGGCAGACTGCCACGGCACAAGGCGCTAAATGATGTCATTTATCGCAGCCTAGTGTCAGCCGGCGTCGCAGCGGTCCTGGAGCAACGTGGCCTCGACCGAGGAGATGGCCGACGTCCAGATGACGTAACAATCTTCCCATTTCGTCTCGGCAAGTCGCTGCTTTGGGACGCAACAGGAAGCGGCGGCGCTACGCTGAACTCAGCCAGCGGTACGATTTCGTGCCTCTAGCCGTGGAGATCACCGGCGTACTAGGCGAGGCCTTCGAGGCGCTGCTTTGGGACGCAACAGGAAGCGGCGGCGCTACGCTGAACTCAGCCAGCGGTACGATTTCGTGCCTCTAGCCGTGGAGATCACCGGCGTACTAGGCGAGGCCTTCGAAGAGCTCATAAAGTGCATCGGTCATCGCATGAGTGAAAGGAGCGGAGAGCCACGGGAAACTGCCTGGTTGAGACAGCGGATCGGTCTGGCTGTCGTCCGTGGTAACACCGCAGCCATCCGCCAACTAGGCAACTAAATAATGTTGTGTATGTGTCCGCTTTGGAAGTCGTTATATATCGTGTGTGTATATGTAAATATAGTGTTTACACACACACACACAAACATACACACATACACATATACAAGCCACCATGTGAGTGTGTGTGTGTGCGTATGCTTGTATGTGTTTGTGTGTGTGTGTGTCTCACGTTAGTTTGATCTGTCCGTCGCTGTGTTGTGTGATGCGCACGCCGGCAATATCGCACACTTCACTACCATCTTCTGACAGCCAATACCTGTACCGAAAGCATATGCAATGTACAATAATATATTGCAGTGGTTCTCAACTTTTTTCTTGTTCCCCACTTCTTGATGAGCCATCTCTTCATTTTCCACCACAGCGCTGATAAATTCAATAAGTTCAGTTGTTTATATCAAAGTATATGTCAAGAGGTCATCAGAAAAAAATAAACGAATTTTAATTGATAAAACACATAGTTGTCCTTCTGTCCTACCTTTAGCTTCCCACTTGGCAACTCCTCCATTCCCTACAGGTTGAGAATCAGTGATATATTGTGTATCAACACTTGCAATGTTGCAATGCGTTCTTAGTGCTGATAATCTTCATCAGAGTGCATTCAACATCGACATCAGAGGCGGCACCAAGGCGGTGGGCTTGATGGGGCTGAAACCCACCAGAAATGTGCCAAGCCCTCCTGAGCCCCTAAAAATCCTGACCATGGACATTTCGAGTCTAGTTCCCCATGTTTCGCCAAGCCCCTGTATATTTTTCCTTAGACCTTTTTTCTCCTCAACCCTCATTGGAAAAATCCTGGCGCCGATACTGCTCGACGTTCCAGCATAATCACGATCCGAATAGCTAGCGAATATTGTTTCTTTTGCTTGTTAATATTTATCAGAAACCACGTGTTTTCACTGCATGTTCGTGGCGTGGTATATAAGCGGTGTCGATTGATTACCTTTCTCCCTAGTCATGTGCGATTTCTGTCTTTTATCTACCTGTGATTGTGCTAATTGTTTTTCACTTATCATTGTACGCAGGGCCGGTGCTAGGCGTTTTGAGTCCCTCCCCTTCCCCCCACGAAGGCAATAATTGGGGCTCCCATAATTAGTAAAGTAAGATTATAATAGAGGTCCGACTTTGGGAAAATACAATTACGAGCAGCCCCTCAGTCTCCATTAAGCTGGGTACTCTTATGCGCTACTTTATGTTGAATTGCGTGAGGCAACGGGGCCCCTCAACACCCGGGCCCTCTGACCGGGGGATTCGGGGCGGTTGCTATGGCTCCGATCTTTATATTATGTTACATATCTTTTATAATACGGCTACGTTACCCACCTAACTATGACATTTTTGGTGCCATAGCGTGGAGAGGGTCGATTCTGCGGTGGCAGCGAGCTGCATAGGACAATTGTGTTCATAAGCTTCGGCTTCTTCCCGTGTAGCAGCTGTCGCTTAGGCCTTTAACATTTAACCTGTACCATGGATACTGAAGATGAGTCTAGCTTTGGTTGCGTGTCTCTACCTGGTCTGGTTGATGGCGGCCAAACAGTCTGACACGTGGTCCACGCCGTACTGCGCCTCACAGTAGAATACGTCCAGAGAGAAGTCTTGACTCATGCTGGAGAAAGTGTCGGTGGTGGAGCGCACCCCGGCTGCGTCGACCAGATAAACTAGCGCACACGCGTCGGCCGTGAAACTCACGCCCTTATACCACATCTTGGCGTATCTGCATCTCGATGTGACACACACACACACATACATACATAGAAAACATGCTTATGCTTTGGTAATGTTGAAATCTTGTGAGTTTTTCTATCAGAAATCGCTACCGCAAGATGTTTTCAAAGGATTTAAGCCTATGCTATGGGCCTCCGCTTGAGCTGTCCCGTCTCCAAATCGGTATTTGTCCAGGCTTTTTTGAACAACTTCTTTGGAAAACTGTCCTGTTTGATCTTTTTTCGGCATCTTGTTTTTTCAATCTTATACCATGACCCCCTTAAACTCTCTCATTCCAAACAATCCAGTATTCCCGATCCTTTTTCAATATTCCCATGTATTATTATTTTTTATAATAATATTGCCTCTGTTTTCTTTTCTCGAGCGTGGTCAGCCCCAGTTTGTCTGACCCCTCCGGATATTTGGAGCGTTTTTCGTTGCTGCTCTCTGTCTCATGTCTGTGTGGATTTGGATGTGTGTGTGTGTGTGTGTGTGTGTGTGTGTGTGTGTGTGTGTGTGTGTGTGTTCAACGTCTATGTATCCTCAATCAGTCGAGTTTTTGATGATTTTCACAATGTTGATTATGAGATATTTGCTGATGATGTGCGGCTGTTCTTCTCCTACGATGATGAAATTGAAGCTCGTCAACGTATTACATCTGTCATGAACAACATTGAGACTTGGGCTGAGTCTCGAAAATTGTGTCCAAATTCGGCTAAGACTATTGTCTTATTTTTTCGACTAACCCGAACATACCTGCAAAATCTTTATCACCTGGTGTTGAAATATCACTGTCTGCAAAAAAATGGATATTGTATTTGATAGCCAACTGTCATTCTCAAACCAAGTTGATGCTCTTATTAAATATTGTAGTTATCACATTCGTCGTATTTACGCCAACAGAAGATAGCTTTCCGCTACCTCAACCGCTACGGAAAATTGTTGAAAGCATTGTAATGTCACGAATTTATTATTGATGTTCACTTTATTTGAGTTTACCACATAGACAACTTGGCAAAATTCAGCGTATTATATATATAGCGTACAGGCTGATATTTCGACTTTCAGCTAGAGCACATATTACTGAACATCTTATTCGACTATCATGGCTTCCGATAAAAGGTATTATTGAGTTTAGGTTAGTGTGTCTTGTCTACATGGCAATGTTCTTCAAGTCGCCGGTTTATGTTAACAATTGGCTGGAGCTCAAGTCTACGACTTCACACAGTCTACGTTCGGATGACAAACAGTTTCTGGCTACACTTAAATACCCTTCTCGAGACACCAGGTATTCCAGATGTTTTCGTTATGAAGCTCCTCGACTCTTCAATATGCTTCTATTGTATGTGAGAAGTGCTCCCTCATTTTCTGTTTTTAAAAATACAGCTAAAAAGCATTACCAGTCAATATGTTTGGACACGTCATTGTTCGCCATTAAACACCCATATCCGCTATCATGTGTTTTTGTCCTGTGTTGAGCGTCATATGTATATGTGAGTATATGTGTGTGTATGCTTGTATGTGGGTGTGCACTTGTATATGTGTGCATATGTACATGCATGCATGAGTGTGTGCATGTAGGTATATAAATGTATGTGTGTGTGTGTGGCGCTTTTGAGAATTTGTGAAACCATTGTAAAGGCGCATTATATATGTTCAATAAATGAAATGAAAATGAAATGTGTGTGTGGATGTGTGCGTGTATGTGTGTATGTGTGTGGATGTGGATATATATGTGTGTGTGTGTGTGGGATTGGTGGACTTGTTATTGCCGGTCGGGTCGGTAGTGCACAGTTCCACGCGGCTGCCGTACTGATGCACGCGTCCGTTGGGGTGGATGAGAGCGGCCGCTGAGCCGCTGGCACTCACCGCCAACACCACGTTGCTCTGAAAACACATTCAGAGCGTTCACATGAATGAGCGTTTGCATGGGCTGCGCTCGTTTGTGTACTTCAGAAATGTTCCACTCGTCAAACAGTCGTCTTCCTATCCGTATCGTCTTGTAATTTGTTTTATAGTTTCCTGTCTCTAAACTCCATTCTTTATTCTTTGATTAGCGTGTGCTTTATTTCAGCACAGGAGAAAATAATGGACTTTCTCAAGAATTGTCTATGGAGCTACGCTTCAAGGCAGTAGCGTTAGTAGCGCTCTTTACTAGGCTAGTGTAAGCCCTGACCATCGCACCCACACAGTGTACGATGACTGACTTAGCAGTGACTATGTCTAGTTAACTAGCTTAGTGTGATTGTGGCTTTGTTTCGGAGTTACTGGACGTTTCGGATGTTTTGAACAGGATAGTTAATACGTATCGAAACACTGGCGGCGCCAGGAGTTTTCCAGTAGGGGAGGGGGCTATGGAAAGAGATGCAGGGGCTTATCGAAACATGAGAAACTACCCTCAAAATGCTCATGATCAGTTTTTTGGAGGGAGGCTCAGGGGACTCAGCTCCTCCAAACCATCCTTGGCGCCGCCACTGCTGACAAGGTTTTTAGCTTGTCGGGATTGTTTTACAACTGTCCTATGCTTTTGTGGTTTGTTCAGCCGGATCAGCTGCTGTTGAGAGCGTGCTTATTCTGTTCGTGTGATTTTATTAGTGACTGAACGCATTGTTAGTTGATCTGGATAAGTGGCCCGTTACTTGTTGGGTATGATCTGTGATGTATGAGCTGGATCTTAGTCTGAATACTATTAATGGACTATACGCTGACATTCTGCTAGAATTTACTGTCTCATCTACCAATTATTCCTATTTCAACTGGATTGTTCTTGGACACGGCTTCTTTTTTTGACATCGATCCACGTATGCGAACAACATTTGTAGTTTTGCACAACATGGGACGGTATGTATCGAGAGTAGCTGATCCCGTAGTTATCAAAGGAGTTAGTTCTGGGAGTATTTAGGTGCTTATGTAGTTTATTGCATAGATGCTGTATGGCTGTTACACATCTTGGATAAAAGGACGGGTCGTGTCCCCCTAAATCCACCAGTGTTCACCGATGTCGTTGTCCTCACTCTGAAGTTGATGATTCGCACGGCTCCGTTCAACGAGAGATCAACACGCACACAGTCGAGCAGGTCCAGCGTGATGGTGCCCAGCGATGTGGCCTTGGGACCGGCGGGCATTTGCAGGTGCTGCGCCGCCAGGTGCTCTGATTCACCGGCAGCGGGCGGCGGTGGCGGTATCGGATGGTAGATAGCTGCCGGCGGTTTTCGCGGCGGCAGTGTCCATATTGGCTGCAGACACACAGTTCGTGGTGGTTGGTAGTGGGTGTCCACGTGTACCGCATTGTTGTGCTGTGTCGTCGTCGCTGGCTCCACTATCTCGGGAAGTTGTTCCAAGTGTTCTGGACGACCGCCATCCACGTCGCTGGTCTCGACAGTTATGGGCGGTTGTACCTGTCAGCGATCGTTCAAGCATTTATGTGCTATTTTAGCTGCTGTTGGTCAAGATACTACCTATACGCGTCATATATATGACGTATTCCGAGTTTTTCAATGAACTGTAACATATTTATGAAGAATGCTTCCCGGACATTTCAGAATTGAAGACAAATTATGTATGATTGAACATAAGACTTTCCCATTTTACTCGTTGACTTTCAGTTACGAGTGCTAGTAAAAATACGTCTCTAATATCCTGTTGATGGAACCGATTTTAACGTCCGTATGCTGATCGCATGTGTCAAATGGACACATGCGATCGGAGATTTTGTCTTATTTTCGGCCAATTAATATTGTCCCACTCTGCATGAATCATGGGGAAACAATGCTCACAAAAGCTTTACTATTGGTGTTTCTCAGTGGCCGGTGTTTCTCAACGTAGGCCATACGGCCCTCTTGGGGACCATGAAATTCTTTTGAGGAGCCATAAGACCAAATTAAAAATGGGGGTAACCATGTTTTATCAGAGGCTATGAAAAAATTGTCAAAACAGTGTACTCCTTTGTTGTTATTTCCCATGTTGTACATTTGAATCGTGTGATCGGCCGCGACAGTGAGAACCTCGGTGTTTACCTGGCGCGTGTGTTTGATCCGTCGACGTCCGTGTATGTCTGTGTGCTCATTCTACCTGTAGGTATGATCGTGGCGTTGTTTTGGTGGTCCATGTATATAGTCCCCGGCGTACATGAGCTAATTCACCGGAGAAGTCACGTCGCAACAATCCATGTGTATATGGGGCCACAATGACTTCTAGGAGGGCCACTGACTTTCTCTGAGGGGCCACAAAGATTCACATTGTGTTGGATGGGGCGATGACAAGAAAAAGGTTGAGAAACGCTGTCTGAGAGGACCGATTTTTTCCACTTTCATTAAAATGTTGTTCTGTAATTTAATGTTATTGTAAATTGAATGCAATGTAATTGTGAATGTAATGTAATTCTAAATTGACTGCAATGTAATTGTGAATGCAATGTAATTGTGAATGCAATGTAATTGTAAATGTAATGTAATGTAATTGTAAATGTTTTACAGTGTCTGTTTTCGAGTATGTTCTTTAATTTTTTTGTGGATGCCTGTTTCTTTGTGTTATTGTTAAATTATTTGCATTGTAAGCATCTGCCATGTTATTTTACTCTTTACTTATCTGTGTGATGCTGAACATTTGGTAACTTCTTCATTGGAGTCTTGTGTGCGCTTCCTGTGCCATTTTGTCTCCCGTGCACCAACAAGACAAATTAGAATGACATTACTATGAATAATGAATAAATTGTTAATCAATTTATATCGATTCATACGTGTATATTGACTGACCTCCGGAGTGGTGTTCGAATGAGACGTGAACAAACTACGAGGTCGAACGGAAGCCGTCGTACGAGACCTCGCACCAGTTTTTGCTGAATTTGTTGACCGGGGCATTTTGTTTTATTTGAATTTGTTTGGAAAAATTTTGCTGGAGCGATTTTTAGGTTGACCGGAAGGTAATTTATTTTATTCACTGCGAAATTAACATTAGTTTGGTTGACTGAATTGTGATATATTGGTGTGTAAACTATGTCAAATTGTCGTCCAAAATTAATTATGCAATCAACTCGTGCTATATTTCGTTGTGCGCTACTGTCTTAAACTGTCACACATTTTAAAGTTTCCTCTTTAAAATAATGAATTTAGAACTGTGCTCTGTGGTTTCAACCATATTGTGTATCTAACCAGTGTTAGGCATGGAGATGAGGTGTGTAAATCTTCCGTTAATGGACTAGGTAATCAAGATTTAAAAGAAATATAGTACATAGAAAATTGAATTGAATTTGAAGATATACCAATGTCTACAGTTATCACTTGTTAAAAAGGATAGAGCATATAGTCATATACGTGGCTTGCTAAACGAATCTTTTCACTGGATTTTTAAGCTGACATTCACCGTAAAACCTGTGTTAGAACGGCATGCCGTTCAATTTTTCAACATTTCCGCCGTAGTGACGTTCAATTAAAGGGTTACGGTCTATTATTTGACTGGCTGGTCAGAATTTTTAGAAGATATGGTATATTTTCTGTATGAAAAGAGAATCAGGTAGTATATGCATCTTTATTTAACAAAATGCACACACACAGGGTGTACTGGTAATTTCAAATTTACTAATACAAATCAAATGACACGTCGTTTTTGTAGCTGTCAAGGTGACGTTCAATTAGAGGTCTCGTTCTATTAGATCAGTGTTTATTAACCTTTTTTTATCTGATTCCCCACTTCTCATTGAGCCATCTCTTCATTTTCCACACAACAGCGCTGATAAATTCAATAAATTCAGTTGTTACATTAAAGTAAATGTCAAGAGGTCATCAGTAACATAAATAAACGAATTTGAATAGATAAAAACACACATTTGTCCTTCTGTCCGACCTTTAGCTTCCCACTTGACAACTCTTTCATTCCCCACCAGTAGGGAATTTCCCACAGGTTAAGAAACACTATTAGAGGACGTCGTTCTATTTTTCAATTGTTCCATCAAGGTGCCGTTCTAATAGAGGTTTTACGATAATTTGACTCTCGTTTCATTGCATTTTCAATGTGTATAATTTCGGTAATGTGGGAGTCATGATAGTTTGGCATGTGACGAATGAAACAATCTTTTGACAGTGTCATCATCAATATAATCTGTGTATTGTCAAAGTGCGTGACAATTAATACCAAGATAAGAACAATTAATACCAAGATATATAGCCTCAAGCACATGGGATGATTTCAGAATATTCGCGCTGTCACACAGCACTCGTGCATCACAAATGCCCAGAGGAAAAATCATATTGGAAACGATGCGGTGGCTGAAATGCAAGAAAAACATATACAATAGGGGTTGAACAGCGCATAGACCAAGTAGTTTAAATATAAAGCAGTTTGTGCGTATTATTCGGTTAAAATCTACTGCACGTACACAAATACACACACTCACACACACACACATACACACACACACACACACACACACACACACACACACACTAAGCCCAAAATAACTGCCAAAGTTCGTATGAATAGTGATAAAACATGAAGCAAATGTTGCGCGATTGCTCAAGTTATGCCAAGGTAATTATATCAAGTGAATTATGTGTTACACAGGCTAGTCATTCCTCTATCCTACGACAATATATTTGTAATTAATATTATGTGCAGTCACCGTGTGTGTAATCCTGAATGTGTAAATCATCAATGTTGACGTCGCCGACCAATGCTTTGTAATTCTTGATTCTCGATCAGCCTCAAATTCGGAGGTTTTCCGAATCAGTGGTTTCCCGTGGGTCAAGTCGTATTTGCTTTATTCGTTCGCTCAACAAAATAAATTTTTCTTCCAGGGATAGATTGTTGGGATTGGTCGAGATGGAGGATATGCGCCGATTGAACGGATCATGTTTTCCCTTGTCCATCACAGCTAGCATTCTGGATCTCAAGTAGTCCAGGATCTCATAGTCGTTTGGCTGTTTGAGGACGTCGTTCTTGATCTTGGTGAAAGCTTTGATGATGATAGTCAGCAGGAGGTTGACAAACACTATTGAGATGATGATTGCAAACAGTATGAACACTGCTGCTGCTAGAAGGCTGGACTGATAGATCGTGTTGAAGTCGAACTTGTTGAGCATCATGGCGAAACACTGGTCGATTGACGACAATATGGTGCTGAATTCCCTCATATAGGATACAAGCAGCAGATTAAAGACCATTGAGAATGACATAATGATGATGAAAAATATCAGAAAAAATCCAGTTAAGTCGTTCCAGCACTGTTTCAGTGTGACTGAAAGCATTCCTATACGTCTGTTGAAGCGGAGTAGTTTACTGAACTTGATTGTTGCAATGAAAACAAGGGATCCCATCATGTAGCCGAATAAATCGTCTAGTGTCTGTACATACTGCATCTGAATATAACCATTTCCATAGGTCTCACTGAATCTGGTCAATATTTTGTTGGTCTCAAGTAATCTCATAAAGTAAACAACAACGGCTGCCAGAGAGATAATTATTACGGCCCATTCACTGTATACCCAGTAACTACTGAAATAAGCACTTCGCTTTCTACACATTGAACGTATTTCGCGCATCGCAAAATAGCCGATAAACAATAGGTAGACGATTTCGAGTATGAAGAGAAACGCTTGAAATCCGCTGCCATGTCGAATCAGTCTGAGACCATCTATTCTCCAGCCAGGTCGAAGACCTCCTCCGGGTAATTGCTCCAGGTAAAGGTTAACCACACCGAACATATTGACCTGTGCGTTGTAAACAGAGAATTGGATAAACACGGCCCTGGTAAGCTCATCGACCCAGTTTTCCGACTGTAATCGAGTGAGTTTGGCATGCAAGTCAGTCTTTCGTCCTTTCAACTCGAAAACATAGCCACCACCTCCGTAGACGTTCATTGCCGCCCAGAACGGAACGCTGCTCAATTTTTCAGCCGTC
Source organism: Sacculina carcini (assembly GCA_916048095.2). Classification (NCBI taxonomy): domain Eukaryota; kingdom Metazoa; phylum Arthropoda; class Thecostraca; family Sacculinidae; genus Sacculina; species Sacculina carcini. Next base: position 4,315,112 of record OU696591.1, on the reverse strand, counting down.
GAGTAGCGATACTCTTCACGGGAACACTGTTGACGTGAGCCGGTAATATTCCACCCAGCACAGTGATCGGTGGATTCCTCTGAAATCGCCTGTGTAAAGCCTGAACATCTGTGAAATATTGTCGTGAGTATTGAGTGTGGTTGACAAGTATTGGGGCGCGAGCGTACCTGTCGTATGAGTCCGTATCCCACTATGCGATTCACTCTGTCGTCGAGAAATCCTCTAAGACCGTAAGGTGGAGTGATCTTGTCATACCATTTTTGTGCACGTAATTCAGTCAGCAGAACACTGTGACTCCATGACCAAAATCTAGAAACATTAACTACCTTGCTGAAGTCTAAATCATTTTTCCAGTGTGTTCGATCGCCGCGCTTAGTAAAGGAATTTTCCAGATTTTTCTTCAGATAAAAAGCATTAGGGTCTCTACTGTCGTAGCTAAGTACATATAATATCCAGAGAAACATAAAATAACTAATTATATCTTTCAAAATGGCATTCATTTGTATTTTTTTCATTTGATTCTCACGAAGTAGTTCTTGTGTATTTTTATCTAATGGGCTTTCATCACTTGTGTGTTTTTCGATTATGCCATCCTTATTCGAGCTTTCCATAAACAGCCATTCTTCATCCCGGCATAAATGTGGATCCAATTCATCATTCGCGATGTCGTATTCGTCCAGGTCGACTGTTTTGAAAATGCTCGACATTATCACAGAAAGTAGGAAAACTTTCATTGGCTGAACCAACATTATTGACGAGAAGAAGGATATCAACAAAGAAGTCAACCACTTACTGGTTTTTTCATTGCCGAACTGGATACCATAAGCCCAGATAATGAAAATTGAACCACACAGGCATACAATGTTGAGAATCCATGCCACGATGGTGCACCACCAAGGAAGAGTGAACTTCTTTTTGGCATTTAGTTTCGCATTGCTAGTTCTTAAGCTTGGCTTGCGGTCATTCGCAATGTTGTTTCCAAATGGTTGTTTCTCGAGAGCCTCGTCTATATGTGATCTACGCTTCGTACGTAGTCTCGAACGTCGAAACAAGAATACTATCAAGAAGGAAGGAGGAAAAACAATCAAGTTCGATGCCAGTCCAATAAATATTTCTTCGGGAGACATTGACAACGGACCGAACTGTAATGAGCCGGAGTCTGGTTTCGATGGAACCACTCCGTACCACATAGCACTTACCATCATCGAAAGGTACAGAAGAGTGAAGCATGTGACAACTCGTTGCACACGCGTGAATCTTGAACGAATTGGCCGGAGAAACACAGAAAACCAGAGGTGGCCGTCCGCCAAGCGACGCTGTGACGAGTGCGCAAACAAATGCGAAAACTCAGTCAGCTGGCGATCCCCGGATACTGTGATCACACGATCCAATTTCCCGTCGTCCTCGTCCACTGCAAGCCACTTGTTGACGACAAAAGTCCAATGACGTTTTGTCTGCACGTCACGCACGCCAACATACAGCACGTGCCATGAGCTGAAGCGGCCGTGTCCACTGTTGTCATGCCACAGTCGCAAATACTGCAGACTGCCGAGCGGGCGGGCGCATGACATTACAAATATATCGTTTGCACCGCGGCGAAACAGACACTTATCCCTTCCAAAAGTTCGAGTGCATGTCTCATCTCTGTCACCTGACAATTTGAAATAAACTTGCGAGTGAGTCGACGCATACCGCTTATGTCCAGTGAAAACTGATATTTCGTATAGGTATTTATAGGATGGCTGGTTATCGGGAAGTGGGTTCACGCCAATTTTCTGCATGTCCTCTTTGTCGTTGTATCGTGCCCAAATGCACAACACGCACATAATTAGGCCGAATAGAATCAGTGTCATGTATATCGTTACGTTTTCGCTGAAAGAAGCATTGGCAAACACATAAGAAAAGTCAATCAGGTTGGGCTCTACGAATAAGCCCGAACTGAACGACGACAGATGCGTAGTTTCACACACGACTGCATCTGATAGTACAGCCACAACTCGTGTACCGTATGACGTCCACCGATCGTTCAAATCGTCGTAGTAAAAACAGCCGGTAGTGAATGTACGGACATAGAAGTCTGTTGGAAACGTCCACGTCAGAGATTCGTTCAACGTGATGCTAGGTGCCGTCGGAGTGTGGTATTCTGCCATTGATCGGTTTTTCCAGCAACCTACCGACACATAAGCCGTTCCAGTGCGGTTACTCACTAGGCTGGTATTGAAAAACCATTCGTACTTTGGCAAGTTGTTTTCTGACGTTTGTTGGGTGTTGTTTGGATATGAAGGTGTGATGTCTTCGATCATTGTGTAGAATTGGTGAGATGCAAGTGTCGGCATAGATCCAATGTTCATCATCAGAAACATTGAAGAGATATTGTTTGTCACAGGATAAAACTCCACCACCACCACGCTATCGCGTTTTTCTATCGAAAATCGCGTATATATCAGTGGTGTCAAATTATTTTTCAATACTTCGTTTGTGCTGAAGAAAACACAGCCACTCGAGCAGCCGTCAGGTTCGGTTTGGTTTGTTGAGTTGTGTTGTGTTGATGTTATAGGTCCTCCTGTTGGTATAGTGATACGCACTGGTTTTGGAAGATAGTTTGCAGATATCGTCTCGAGTTTTCTGGATACAACTTCAATAGACACTACTGGCGAATTTGAGCTTAACTGATCGCTACCTTCAGAACTTGAACGGATATTGGTTGGCATTTGCACTACTTCGATACCCACACTTTCTGAGCAATCACCAGTAGGACAGAACTCTTCCAGGTCCACTTGTGTTTTAGAGTCACCTACCTGAATTTTTTGGAATGTTGCATTTTCCATCATTTTGAGGGTTATCGACATGCCTTTGGCATGCACGGAAATTTCTTCTCCGACTACCATTTTCTTTGCCATACTCATCTTAGTTTTAGCCACAACATTTTCTATAGTATCAGCTGTTTTCGTCGATCCGGTTATCACCGAGTCACGAATATTACATGCCAGCTGAGTTTTGGCGTCGGGAATAGTTGTTTCTGAGTCGTAGTCGCCAATGACCACATCGTAATCCATACTCTGGGCTCTGATAAGGTCGGCTGCTGGGACTGACGAGCAGTTGCTATCCAGCACGATAGTTGCTTGATTGTGGGTAACAGCCGAAAAGGCAGTGGCAATATCGGCCACCACAGCACCAACTTCAGCAGGAGTCGATAAGTCAGCGTCATCTAATCCAGATGCTATCGAAGAGGCCAGGCTAAGGGCGCCCTCGCGCGTCCGTGAATCAATTTGTAACGATGCCGCCTGTGAACCTATCGAGCTGGATAGTACAGATGCCAAGCCGTTAGATGCCATAGTAATCGAAGAACCGCTGCTCATCGGGATGTTGTTGAGACCCAAGAGCGCATCCGCGTTCTGGTTCGACACGGTTTGTTGTGCGTCGCTGGCGTCCATTCCCGGCGGAACGTAACCCGGTTGTGCCCAGTCAGCGGCCTCTCGAATTGTTTCGGCTGCCAGCATGATCATGAGTAAAGCAGTGGCGTTTCCAAGTTTAGCCGCATCGGAAAAGATGCGTCCCGTCATAAGTGTGTTGTATTGCAAACTGTTAGGTACGTCTGTTGCAATAGTGATTACATGTTTGGTGGATGTTGAGCCAAGTATATCCGACGTGTCGTAAAATACCGATACGTTGCCGTACGGAAGACGCATGTTTATGTTTGGTAGCTTGGACGAAGGAAGAGTCTTGTGGCGCAACACACCTAGTTCAGTATTCTCGGTGACCAGACGGAAAGTGTATGCTTTAATGGCGTGATGCTCAGGGTCATGAGCCGGCTGGCAGTTGAACGAAAATACATCGATCAGTGCTAGCCCGGATGTGCGCGATATTTGACACAAACTGTTTTTCACCAGCGGCGGCTTGTTGAGGATCAGGTAGAACGTCGCGGAGCCAGTTCGGCCTAAAGGATGAGAGTTATTGCAGAGGATACTGAGTTGAAAGCGACTAAGATATGAGTAGTTACCAAACAGATCGGCCGACAGTGAAAGCTCTGGATATCCGGGTGGCGACACAATATATTCGTGGATGTTATCGATGGGAACCGGTGAGTTTTCGCCGTCTACTCCGACCACATTCCATTTGTAAGTGAGAGGAGCATAACAGTCCTGCAAACAATGAGCCAACACTCCTAGGCGTTTATTGGGATTGATAAAGACACCGCCAACGGTAGGTGAGCATAACTTTTGGTCGTTGCATCTGATTGATAACATTGGCGGACGTCCTGAAATCATTTCCAACAATAATGACGCTTCGGCCCTCCTTTGATCTTTGTGGATGACTACTATAATTTCAAATGTAATATCTACTCCAAAAGGTTGCAGTTTAGAGGTGTTCAATATCCATTGACCATGGTGATAATCCAGTCTTCCTGGTCCTTGACCATAACAACCGCCATTATTTATACTGCTCGTACTGTATTGAACTGCGTCAAGTGATGGAATTTGTTGCAAACCTGTTTGTGTATATTCGGAACTATTAAGAGCTAATTCCTCGCTCATTTGTTTGCAATACCATTCAAACAGAAAGTTATTGCTCTGTGGTTCGTCCGGATCGACTGAATACCTTGCTGGATTCAGTTCTAATAATTGGCCCCAGCCACGTGTTATTAGAGATACAGAGCCTTCGACTATAATGGCTTCCAGAGGAGACCGATCAATATTGAGGAAAGAGCTCACAGAAACTTGATATGGATCATCGGGTTTCTCAAGAGCAGTTTCCCAAAGAGATAGTGTGTATTGTAATTTGAATACACCAAAGTCGAGAAAATTGGGTTTTATCAACAACGATGATTTATTCCAGGAATCTAAGGCAGATTCAACATCAATATATTCTATGAACTCACCACTGGTTTCATTAACTTTTGAAATTCCCCATCGCTTCGCAATTGTCAGATCAACATCACAGTCTGAATGCGCTTCGGTTTCAACTGTGATTTTTGCGCTCTTAAAATATGATTCGGCCTGTTCTAGTAACTCAGATGCGCCCATTACCCTCAATTCGGGCCTTGAACAAGGGAAACTTGTTATTGAAACGATCACCCGATCGGTCACCATAGATATTTCGTTGAACAAGTACACAGATACATTGTACATCCCGTTCTGCCAGTAAGTGTGGCCAAGAACCATAGGCGTAGACAAGTCCTCTGGCATGAACGTGGAATAGGGAAACGTCTCCACACATACGGATTCCTCGCCATAGGCTGCCAATGGTGACCTGTCACCGTAATCAATCACCAAACACAAAGCCAGCATGCTTTGTGCCTCAAACGTCACATTTATTGGCTTCTCTTCTCCTCTGGACGAGACGACTAAATCCTCCACAAGTCTGATGCCACTGACTGGACGGAGAGCATCAGTAATGATTATTGTGGCAACAGACGGAGCTGATATTTGGACTTCATCTACAGCAACCACACTGATGTTGAGCAGCTGGTTTGTATCAAATAGCCAGTAAAATTCACCTTCTGTAGGATTATATTTATCGGTCACGTTGAACGAGCCAATGAATTGCATCTGGTCGTGAGTAGTGTTGTAAAGCAAATAGCTAACGGCCGTGCCTTGTGACATAGACATCAGGAAAGTTGTGTTTTTGTCGTTGTTAAACTCGTTGCCGTCATCCCCCAAACCTTCTTCCAACTCCACAGTGTCTGAATCCAGCTGAAAACGGAACTCTACTTTCAGATCGAGGATACGTTCGTGGATATCCACTTGCGTTTGTTTGATTTGTTGCGAAACCTGGTTGAATAGGGTCACATTAACTACATGCTTGGCCTCTACGAAATAAGTGTGTTCCAAAGTTAAGACGAAATAACCATTCACAGCTGAACCGGCACTGGTGGAATCATCGAGTCTGAAACAAACATACATATCGAATTTGCAACCAAGATATATACTCGACTTGATAACAACATTCACAGAACAAAGCCGTATAATTGAATGTACTTAATTTTATATATTTCATTTTATTCAATGATTCTCTGAAGTAGTATGTTATTTATTTTTAATTTATTTCTTCTTGATTTTTTAAATTATGTACGTTTTTCCTGTCACGCCTATATGGATCTGAAATTGGGGTTAATTCACCCCAAAGGGTAATTCACCTCATTATGGAACTGGTTTGCAATGCTTCAATTTCATACGTCATGAGGACTGACCCGAAATCGCTAAGAGAACGTGGTGAGTTGAACGCAAAACCGTCACCGAAATCGGCCATCACCAATGCGTCTGTCGGGAGCTGTTCATTCATCGGCAGACGACACTCGAATGCGACAATCGCCGGCTCGAAAGGCGCCACAACACTTTCAATCAGTCCCTGACTGACAATGCTCACACTCCACTTGGGGGACACTCGATGCTGCGCTTTCAGCTTCAGCTGCGTCCTTGCGATACCGAGCTTTACCGAGTGCATATTGGTGGCTGTGATCGTCACCAAAAACTCGCCGGAATTTGGGAAAATGCCCGAGCCGAGATACTCAGCTGACTGGTCGACGAGTGCGTTGACGTCACGACTAGCGTTGGCCACCGAAGACGTACCGAAGTGCCACTCGATACTTACAGGAGCGCCGTGTTGCACAGATACACCCACAAACACGTCTTCATGGGTGCTGACATAGAAAGGTGGTGTAACTTGACTGATTCCTGATTGTTGCGCGTACAGCACACTCAAATTAGCGACTGGAATCTGGCAAGCCGTGACTCGACTCGATTCGGTAATGTCGGTATTGGAACTTGTCTTGAGATGAACGCGATGTGTGGTCATCGAGGGCGCTGTATAGCATTCGTGTGCTATGGAAACGGCGGTCGGTGATAACACTGTGTCTGTTGATTCTGGTGATACTGCAGGGTGCAGGATCATTTCGATGTAGTGTACCTCGCCCAGTGACGCCCCACTGCCGTCCAAATCACTTTCGCGATCATCAGTTGTCGCAGAGGACGCTACTGCACCGGACGAACACGAGATCTAGCCGAAATCAGACGATGCGATTTGAAATAATCAGCGTAGAAAGTCAAAGTATATCTTCGAATCAGACTTCTGTTCAAATGGATCTAACAAACGTTCCCACTTCATTCTTCCAATTTTATATTTCCTTGTCCAAAACGTTTTCTTTTGAGATATGAGTAGACAGAATAAACGCTAGTAAACTATTCATCTATTCACAATGGGACAATTGCACGTGTCAATCACATCGTACGCAAACCGCAATGTATTTAAGAGTAATTTGGAATTAGAGCACATGTGCCCTAATGTCTCCTTTCGCCTCTCTGTGATATTGTTTTGAACTATTTCTCCGTTTCATGATTGTTTCAATTCTCCTCGTTGTCTTATTTTTCCCTGTCTTGAGCACAGTTACTGCTTCCTTTCCTTCCTTGCTGCTTTATTTATTCTATTGTGAATGTTCTCTGTAATAATTCTCTGTCGATTTTATTGTTCGAACATACCACTTGATTTTTTGGAACTGTGCCCTTTGTGCTTGTGCTTGCTATTTACCAATTTCGGTTGTTTTGTGACTTCTCTTTCTTTTACTTGCTCATTTCTCCCATATTCTTTACAATTGTCGCTTTATCTCAATTGATGTTTTCCGTTTTTCGCGCTTGTGTTTTACCGGCGCTATAGCAAATACACGTTGTTGTTGTTGTTGTTAATGCACAAACAAAAGTGCATCCATAGTAGTCACCTGAAATGTGTCGCCCCTTTCAACGAAGACATCTGTCGGAGTAAGAGAGCTCATTTGAGAAGCCTGGATCTCGATCACAGCAACCGTGGATATTTGCGAGAATGTAGCCCTCACAGGCGAAGACGTGCCAGAGCATGCCGCCTGTACGTCGCTGGTGCACTGTAATTCAAGCAAATCGTCCGTTGAATGTGTTGTTCAATGTATCCATGAATACGTTATCCTAGATTGGCGTGATTACATCCATATTATTAGTGATATTTATATGATTTTCAGGTGTAATAGGGAAGCTCCAACGCTCTAATTTGCGCTTTCGTATTTGAGGAAATTGCGTCTAAAGTTCTGTCAAATAAACCTAGAGATACAAGACTGAACCTTATTATTTGTGGTTCGAAAGGTGTGCGTATGAATATCCTAATTTGAATGTGCTCAGAAGTGTTTTCAGAACGATACGTTCCGTAGAAATTGGTCTCCTATTAGATGAAAAAAAATTTCCATCATGTTTTACAACTGTTTATTTAACAGGCGCACAAGTCCAACGTCTTTTGCGCAAATGTATGGTCCCTAGAGAATTAAATTCTCCAATGATAATTAGATTAACAATGATCATCGTGCGTGTATGACCTGGTGTTGTCGGAGACAGAGGATAGGGAAGTTCGCTGGGCACGTTAGTGTAAGATGCTCGTAATTGTTGGACGAACAGTGTGGAGAACACATCACGTCACCGTCCACCATACACCAGTCACCCGTGCTACACTGAGGACGCATCAACTGGCAGATGTTCACACATGCAACACAGGGTAAAATGTAGTGACATCGAACGTCGCTTCAAACAGTATTTTCCCAGGGTGATCACAACATCCCACATCTAAAATGCCATAACTGTGACATTACGTAACAATATTATACAAGATGATGCTGATGTCACGCCAGCTCACCTTTAATTGACACTGTCCAGTCCCGTATCCCAGCCATCTAACAGAGCGCAGTTGTGTCGATACTGGCACCACTTGCGCGACACGAAACTCTCCAGATGGAGCGGTGTTCAGCGCAATTGAACCGACCTTGCGAAATACAGAGGATGGACAACGCAAAGTAGTGTAGTGTTATTGGTTGTTGACTCCCGTGTGACCAATAACACTAACAAATATAATGAGTATATTAATGAAGTCAGTTGTTCCCAATATCAACAATCTCCTTTCAAGTATCCAATTTGGCTCTGCAAACTAACATCACCATTTCCAGGTACTGTACAACTTTTGATTGAATCAATATGTTATATCAGTTATTTTATGCAGGAGCGTATATTTGTATGGAGACTCGGGGATGACAGTCATCATGCATTAGTGTTCAAAGTTGACTCAGTTGGTGAATTGCATGGGACTCTCAACTGCTGTCGGCCTATTCATTTACAATACACATACCTCAATGAGAAGTATACTGCGCAATGTATCATTTTTGACATATTTATAATTTTTTACAATGTTCGTGTCTTGTTACTTTTTTGCTATGCTGATTTTGATTATGCAAAATTATAGGGGGTATAATTGCATATTCATACCCCCAGCCAATTTGTCTGGGGATAATATACCCCATACTCCCAGGATCTACGCTCATGTTTCTCTGCATCATCCTTCGTTATTCTGAAACTAATTATTGTTAACCATTGACTTTAACTATATATGGTTATCGTTAAAGATCAGTGGTCCGTTACACTTTTTCTCTGATTTCCCACTTCTTAATGATCTATTTCTTCATTTTTGACATTAACACTGAGAAGTCCAATACATTGAGTTATTCCACAAATTTAATGTCAGCAAGTCGCTGAAAATGAAATTAATGAATTCGGGTTGAAAATAACATTCATTTGCACTTTTGTCCGTTATTTAATTACACACGTAGCAACCCCTCCATTTCTCACCAGTCGGGAATTTCTCACAGGTTACAGGCCACTGGTTTGGGTCCTCTGTTATTCTATTGAAACCTTCGTTATTATACGAGTAACGTTCCAAAAGTATTGTCTCCTATTTTCTAACTCCGCCCAAATCACTGGCGGATCAAGATGGGGGTTCAGGAGCTGAAGCCCCCCCCCAATGTTTCTATCAACTCCTCATAACCTAGAGGTTCTTTTATTTTTGCTGTGGAATTTGTTGATATAAGCATTATCACAAACCCGTTGAATAATCATACATGTACATAACTGATCGCCTCCAAATTTCAGCCCCTCCCGAAATTCCACTCTGGATCCGCCACTGGACCAAATAATTAGAGGGGGTGGAAATTTACAGCACATTATTACTTGACTGACAGCTTGCCCTAAACTTTTCAATTCTCTATTGTACATATATACGGCGTGACGCCTTAATATAAAGTTCGTCATGGAGACTCGTCAGAAGCACCCATTGTCATTCATTGACGGCTGAAGAAAGCCTATGAAGCAAACACGGTGGATGCGAACATAGGTAGACGATAGGTGCACTGTTTTGAGAGCGGTGAAAGTGCTGTCAAGAAAGACGGTCCCAGAAGACGCACATCATTTCCCGCTGATGCTTGCATCTTGAATTTCCTTTTGGAGAGTTCGAGTGGTGGCATTCCAGAGAGAGGCTTTCGGACTCTGGCTCGTAGAGGTGACATCACGTCCCTTCACGGGTGATGACGCGGTCTTGAACTTTCCAGTATAGAAGTTCAAGACAAAGGCATCAGCGGGCAAAGTGATGTGCACCGGCTTATGGGACCGTCTTTCTTGCTATCACTTCCACCGCTTTCAAAACGACGGACCCATCTCCTAACTGCTCGCATTCACTGTGTCTGCTTCATAGACCTTATTTAGGCATTGGTGAATGCCAATGGGTGTATTGCCTTTCTTGTGAAGGAATTCAATGACACATCGCTGTTCCTGACGAGTCTCCATGACGAAATTTTTTGTCAAGGCGTAACGTTGTAAATATCTATAATAATTATATATTTATAATATATATAATATTTATAACAGTTATGTTATGAGACAGTGTAAATTTCAACCCCTCGGATTATTTAAGGGGAGTTAAGAATTGGAGGCATTGCTTTTGGAACGCCCCTCGTATTACTTTGCTATATTAATTCAGACAATTCTAAGGACATATTGTGCATCCTATTTCACATGGATATACGATACAATTTAGCATGACATGAAGTAGTTATCACGTGGTAAAACTCACCACTGGAGGAGGACTGTGTCCCATCCGTATCCAAGCAGTATCGGGCAGAATAATATGCGGTGAAGCTGAAATATCTTCGTCGTTATCAGCTACTGCCGCCTGTTACACATGTGTAGTACCATACTTGTTCATATGCACGTAGTTAAAGTAGTATTTTGCAGCCAAAGGAAGCCATGGGATTTCGAGAACAAATGTCAGCATTTCTATGCTAGAGATTGCATTGAGATCCCTTTATTTCACTTCTATGGCCATCAAATTAGGACAGCACTTTGACTTCCAGCAACTGGTATTCTAACGATATCAAAAGTACAGTGATATCATGCCATAAATAAAATATTGAAGATTTGTAAAAACAGAGAAAGGTCATGAGACAAGCGATGATTGCTTTGGTAATGTGAGAGAAAATAGTATATGTCGTGTACACCGATTTCACTGATTTCGTGCGCACCGCACCTGAATTTGGCTACCCAGTGCTGACAGCTGGCAGTAGTATGTAACGTCGGGTCTCCACACTTCGGGACATTGGAAGTGTGAAAGTTCGGCAGGCGCGTGTACGATCACGCGACGCTGTGACGTCACAACGTTCGTTGAATCTCCGTCAACTGACGCGGACACCTCCAAAGTGAAGTATCCCGGCAAGTGGTAGGCGATTTGTAGCGTTATGTGACTATCTGCTCCGCTGGGACCTGGAACCATATATTGGTGATTTGAACGCATCTGTGTGTGATCTCCATTCGGGATTTATCCGGTTTTCCCGATGGTTATGCATTGAATTGTTTAGTTTGATTGATGATTGTTACTTAGCATTGTGAATTTTTCTTAGGGCATCCTGTATTAGATTTGAAACATGAGAAAGTTAATTATGAGGAAGCGCATTGTCTTATTTATTAGAAATGCCTGTACAATCATACTTTCCAGTGGCTACCAGCATAAATTTGTGCCAAATCTTAGTTTGGACATCATGCCTGAAGATAGAGGATGCGTTCTCTGTAACGATCTTCGGTTATATGCTATGTTTTGCGACGCTTCGATTGCTGCGACGTTTTGAGCTTCCTAGGCTGTCTTTTGTTAGGAAATACAGTGCACCCCGGATATAAAAGACCCGGATATAAGAGAACCCCGTATATAAGAGTATTCCTTCGGGTCCATCTTCTACACTTTACGACTAATTTCCCCGGATATAAGAGACTTTTTCTCCACTCTTGACAACTCTCATATATCCGGGATACACTGTAGCATGGTTAACTTATTATATAAATGTGAAAACCAACAAATAGACACGCGTATGTGATTGTGTGGGGTATTATAGGTCAAAAAAGCAACCTGTACTCATTGATGCAACAGAGAATTTTCTGGAACCGTCCCCCATGTTGACCACGAATATTGCATTCAAAGCATCGGCGTCTCCTGTAGTAATGCGTACAAAAATCATTACACACAGTAGAATTGAGAGGTGATTTTGCGGTTATTGGTCTAATCAGCTGCCCTCTCGGCATTACACTGATTCAATATGATTCATGTCATCTTGATGTGTGAATTGTTTTCGATCGTAGAATATATCGACATGAAACCTACTTCATTATTGATAAACTTTGCAGGTATTCTTCTCATCTTTCCTCAATATCTTCCTGTGTGCCTTGCTTAGGCATAAACGTCTAACCGCACCATTCCATATATTCATATCATCTAGGCCAGTGGTTCCCAAAGTGGGCGGTGGAAAGATCTGGGGGGGGGGGCGAGGAAGAAGGGGCGGACAATGAACAGCAATGAGGTTACTGCTGGAATGTATATTTACCATTCCATGTTGCTGAAACGGTTAAAACCGCTAAAACTAAATTGGTGTACCTTATTGGGTATTATTTGTAAAATACACATTTTTGTTTGTTTCCATATGTGTCTGCGTGTGGGGGGGCGCTAGTAATTCACCGGGGAGCCAAGGGGGCGCGAGCCTGAAAAAGTTTGGGAACCACTGATCTAGGCATATCAAGCATGTTCATCTACTTCTCTAACACGCCCATTGAACGACTACAGGCGCTATAGAAAATATGTTGGATGAACGTACCGGTCAAAACGATTTGTTGTCCCGTTGTCAACGCGCCCTCCGTACTCACAGTCAAGTTCAACTGGGAAAGCTTGCCGACAGAAGACGTGACAAGTGCGCTGCCGTTTTGACCGCGGCACGGCTGTCCGCTACATTGCTCACATGTACCTTGGGCCAGAATTGACGATTGTGAGTGTTGCAGCTCGGAGCAGATACACACCATGAAAGGGATTTCTGTCTCCTGGTGCTCAAGTGCCGATGTCGGCTTACCAAGGGAGCCGCATGTAGCGGCACATTCCTGATTGGACACCCACAAAAACACAGCTGACGCGTATTATGGCCAATAATCATTAAACAGTTCTGTTATCAGTATTTCGGAGCCGCTCCATTTCTAGAGTGTGTATGCATTCTATAGAAACTTGGTGACAAATTCATTCAATACGTTATGAGCCCTCTTATCCGGCATCCGAGTATCCGGCACCTTCAATTATCCAGCACATTCTCCCCGGGTTGGTACTCTGAAATGATTCGCTCCATTGAAACCAATAAGTTGAAAAGTATTTTGAAAACCACTGGCTAATCAAAGCTCACTGATGAATACACTACTGGGTTGAAAAACGCTGAAATTCAGGTGAACATATTGTCCACACGTTGTTCTGATGCGGCATTGAGAAGTGAACATATTGACCACACCTTTAGCCCCACTCACAGGTCTTTGATGATGATGTCGATGATGACCCGGAGGATGTTCAGTGAGAGGTGTGGCGAGCGAAAGTGTCATAAACACATTTTGATATGTTTATTGTATGCTGTACATGTTGGTTGATATTGAATAAAGCAAATAAGTGTATACTTTGTTTTTGTAAACCATTAACTTCTTTGTAAGAGGAAAGTATTAAAGAGAATATGTGGTGTGATCGTGTGCAGTGAGAGAGAGTGAATGTGTGAGGGATTGTGTTTGAGTGTGTCAACGTCTTATTGTGTGTGTGTGATCGTGTATGGTTTAATTGTGTATGGCGTGCGAGAGTGTGTGAGCGAATGCGTGTATTTGTTTCGGTGTGTGTGTGTGTATGCGTTTGTCGAGTATGCATGCCCCGCGGCAACGAGCGATTGACCGGCTCGCCGCTGATTGGTTGTTGCGGCGGGTGAGGACTGTGCGTGTGTGTCCGTGTGTGCTCCCGTGTGTCACAGTGTGAGCGGGAAGTCGGGTTCGAGTCGTGACTGTTGGAGTGTGACGTCTTGTAGGCGCGCGTGCGGCAGCGATGCCCACGCGCACCTGTCTGTAATACATTTTAGTTTTTTGTTTGATCGTTACAGAACAGTACAGCCGTATTGTATCAGCTGATCTTTGTTATGGTAAGATGCGTGAGTGTAGGGTGGTGATTGTGGACATAATTTTGCTTCTATTCAGGCATCCGGCACTTTCAAGCATCCGGCATGTCGGCGGTCCCGTTGATGCCGGATAAGAGAGTTTTTACTGTACAAATAAATATTTTCCACAGGGCATCTCATGTCGGTGAAAAATTTCAAAGTTTATATAACGCATAATTCCATCTTGTTCCATAGACAAGTTGATGAAATTATACCCAACCGCGCAAATAGCATATTGCTTGGTAATATGCTTATTATAATGTATATATCATTCGACAAATAACAATTTCATCTGTTGAGAAATCGAGACATCTTTTGTAATCCTTTCAGTTACCCCAGTACAAAATCCTGTTTGCACCAGTTCTCAGTAACTACGCAATTATTTAGTTTATTTTCAGTTCACTTTATTTCCTTGCACAATTTGTATTGCTATCACATACATGTACCTGCAAAGCTAGATTGTGAGGTACTAACTTGAAGAGTGACAGTCATCGGGTTGTAGTTCCCAGCCGACATGGTGAAGAAACTCGAGAACCCATCCTGCACACTGTCCTGCAGACATTGGCTGTTGGACGATGGTTGAACTTCTACAGTCAAAATCAATATCACCAGAACCGCGGAAATAGCTGACCACATGTCCATATTGTAGCTCCGAAGAGTAGCGCTCGGAATTCACGTAGCTCGGAAGAGTCTACACAATGCCTACAAGAGAAATATGGCAGATGGTATGACTGTGTTTGGCACGAACGAGTGGTAAGATAGGACTTGAATGCATGCTATGTTAGAAGACAGTTGAATTAGAACGAACGAATGGTATCAATAAGAGATTGCTGAGCTAAACGACCTCACCGTCTGCTGTTAAATCTTCGCGTTTCTGGAATAGAAAACTGTTGGGAAAGCTCAATGTTGACATTAGCTTATGGGCACAATCACACATGTAACCTACAATGTACAATGCGGTTACAACAATGCATTGTAATTTGATATTGAATATTCACGCTTGATTGATCTAGGAAGAGATATGTTCCTCCCGTCTTCACTCACTGATTATGCTCAAGGTGTTTCAAATCTATCCCGTGCACTGATGTATCATGGACACTCCCTGGTTCTTCTAAGCTGTGACGCTCGCACAACCCATCCTGGTTCCCTGACGTTGCCCGCCCAATGAATGGAAGCAAAAGCGACAAACAAGCGAACATTACGAGGCCTGCAGCCGTTGTGACAACAGACGCATACTGCAGAGGCGTACTTAGTACCCTCAGAATATGGGAGTCCTACGTACTAAGTACATCGCACCGTGTGTTGATTTCAGGTTTCATTAATTTACTTTGATAGGCTCTGTATAAATATGTTCGACATTTCGGAACCAAAAGCTCAACAAAGACGTACACGATAATTCAATTGGCGAGTCTCGCCTTCAAATATAGGCACCTTTTCAAAAGGGTTGTCTGCAATAGGGCTTCAATAGGGGATCACTTTCGATTGTCTCAGCATAGACGCCAAATCAACACTGGTCGCCCCATGTTATGCTTACTCTAGAGACGAACCTGGCGGTGTAGCGTGGGGGGAAATAACACTCAATCTACTTAGCTGGCTTTTTGAGCGGTGGCAATTGGCGATGTGGTGCAGCGCCTTGGGACGGCAGTCTGCGATTATCGTGTGCCAGTAATTGCTCGCTAACAATGACCAAAAGGCGCACTAATCCGGGCAATCGTACGGTAACATATATAAATATAATTACGCATTTGAACACAGCAGTAGAGAAGGCTGTGTTCGCGTGTACTTTTGCGGGGGCAAAGCCTCACGGCCCCGGCTGGCACACCGCAGGTCCGGCCGCCACACAGGTTATCGCAGTCACGGCCAGTACAGAAAACTGTACGGCGGCGCGCACATTAAACCCGCTTTGCGGCAATTGGGCTATCACTTTAAGAAACGAACCCATCCGTTTCACCTCGCCAGGGAATCGAACCCTGGACCTCTCGTGCACAGAGCGTGCGTCTTAGCCACTCAGCTACGAGGCGGACAACGTGCACGTAACAAGTACGGTAACAAGTGATCTACGGTGGTCGTATTATTGGACGCAAAGTTCACCAACAACTGAGGTTTCCACGCTACGCGCAGGGTTGTCCTAGAGTTTTGCCATGCCTTGGAAGGTAATCAGGAAAATTCTGTTGGGAGGATCTAAGTAACAAATATCCGGGGTTTAATTGTTTCTCAGCTATTTTCGTTTTGGCAGAAAAATAGCAATTAAACTGATGATGACAAACAATACGCAAAGGGCTATCCAACTTGAAAATACTGGTTCAAATCATGAACAATCAGAAACATGTGGTGAACAACGTAAATGGACGCCTCATTTCCGCTTATGTATCAACGCACCAATAACATTGGAAAGCGGTCTAGGTTGAGTTTCGCTGGGTAACCATCGAAATTGTAATATTGAACAGCTCAACGGGGTTTCGTAATATACTTCACTTGTAGGAAGGGAGGACAAATAAAGGAGGGGGCGTTGCGCAGCCAACGTTTTGTTTACGCAATGGAGCGTAATGTATGTAATCCTAACGCCTTGTTCGCAAATGGACAAACGACTATGGTGGACTCCCAGGAGACTACGGCTTAATGAAATTGTAACCAGCATGAATACTGAATAAACGTGCTGACACTATGTGTGCACTGACCGTTTTCGAATGATAATTCCAAGCCAAGGGCTGATTGAAAAAATTTGGTTCTGAATTTTCTATGACCAACATCATGGACGTAAATTCTGTGTTTATGGCGGAGTATATACCCCCGAAAAATTAGCTGGGTGTATAAATATGCACTTATATCCCCCGAAAAATTATACATTGTTGGACTCCGTGATGTAGTGGTAGCACATAGAGATGCGAACTAAAAAAACCGACGTTTTTTTAAAACCCGTTTTTGCCACACTGTAAAAGCAGACATAATGAACAAAAACAAGATGTATTAAAAGACGGGCGCGCGGGGGCATTGCAGCCCCACGCGCGCCCACAAGACACCGCACACCGACACACCCTCCACGACGCTCACACACCGACTCCCAGAGAACATGACGCCACCACGTGGCACGCGCAGTCAGCAGACCGAACAATCCACCATTCAAACGCACGCTCATATACACATACAGCACCTTCACTCGCACTCATACAAAATAGTCATTCATACACAATATCCAGTACTAATCTATCACATCTCCCCCTGTTACTCAGGAAACAAAACTGAAAGTTGAACTGAAAATACAAGCCGAAAAATAAACGCGGAATAAAAATAAACGAGGAATAAACAGGACGAAGACTTCCGACTCCACGACCTCCAGCAGGCGCGCACCATGACTGCGGCGAAGCACAACACGGCTAGCCCCAGCGTCGACCGCGCTCCCGCTTCCGCCCGTGCTCTTCAGTGCTCCGCCGCAGCCTGCCGTCTTCTACATCACCGGCTGCCGCGACAGGGCACAACACCTCGACCCCAGTGCTCTTCAGCACCCTGCCTCAGCTAGCCGAGACCGCCGTCCACACAGACCACGTCGTCTCGCCTTTCTTTCTTCCAGATCCCCGGCTTCAGCAGCTCTCGCTCTACCAGCCCTCCAGCACCAGCAGCTTCCACTGCCAGCTCAGCGACGTGTCCAGCTCCAATACGGACGGAGTGAGCATGATCCGCCACAGCTTCCCCGCTGCCTCCAGCCGGCACCATGCTTCACCGCCGTCCCTACAACACGCTGCTGACACGCCACTGAGAATCTCCACTGCTGCTGTCCTCCCCTGGTGCTGAAGGCATCACCACTGCTGCTGAAGCCGGAACCAAATTTTCAACGAATTCAAATTTCACCAAAACTTCATTCAAACCGAAATGAAGTAGCCGAAATAGCTTTTTACAGGCCGGTTAGCTTGTAAAAGCAGACATAATGAACAAAAACAAGATGTATTAAAAGACGGGCGCGCGGGGGCATTGCAGCCCCACGCGCGCCCACAAGACACCGCACACCGACACACACTCCACGACGCTCACACAACGACTCTCAGAAAACATGACGCCACCACGTGGCACGCGCAGTCAGCAAACCGGACAATCCACCATTCAAACGCACGCTCATATACACATACAGCAACTTCACTCGCACTCATACAAAATAGTCATTCATACACAATATCCAGTACTAATCTATCACACACACAAAAAAACCTCGACAAAAAAAACACGTTTTTTGTTTTTTTCAAGAGTCATGCAAAGAATTCAAATTATGGATATGATATATTTGGGATGTTAAATGAATAATTTTTCATTAACACTGAGTTATTCATGCTATTAGTGACCCTATCAAATTGAATTATCATTGAATATGCACAATATAATTGTTATATTGTGTCTGAAAGCCCTAATATTATTGTTTGCACGGTACTGTGCGGCACTTCTATGTACAGTACAGTTTCGCATTCAATTATTGAGTTAATCATTGTGTAAGAAAGCAGGGTTTGAGAACCGTTTTTTATGCTAAAATCTGAAACTGTTTTAAAAAAACAACAGGTGGCATAATTTTTTATTATTTTTTACATATTACCTTTTTTCCTACCAGAAATGAACTACGTTGATTATAATCAGCTTTTTCATTTCATTCAGCAGATCAATTATTTGCAAATATATAAGTTCAAACACTGCAAATATTTACACAAAGACTACAAATATGCACACAAACTTAGTGTCACTAATGAGACTACGAATAAAAGCGGGTCGCATTAATCAGAGTGGCAATCCTGACAAGAAAACGGGCAATATTTTCGCGTAGGAGAAAACGACTGAGGAAATATATTTAATGTACAAAAAGGTATTTGAACACAAATAACTACATCATCTACATCATCCATAAAACCAGTTCTAAAAACAGGTTACTAATAATAAAACAATTAATTTGGTTCAACTTTCCTTGATCTGCCGCCAATTTTTTTCTAAATCTCTTCATCTACGAAAACCGTTTTTAAAAAATAATTATTTTGAAAAACCATGGTTTAAAAAACACTAAATCAAGTGGTTTAACCAGCCGCTTATACCAGCAGGCTACTTGCTATACAAAAGGTATCTGAACGTACATCAATCAAATCTATCTTACATAGATACTGTTTTAGAGAACATTGTTTCAAATAAACGCTTGTCAAAAAAACACTTGACCAACCAATTAACTTGTCTTGTTCTGCTGTCAACATTTTCTGAATCTGCACATTAATAAAACGAATTTGAAACCAGTTTGAAAAACATCATTGCATTTTTTCATAAAAAACATGGTTTCTTAGTAAAAAAAAAATTAAATTAAATAATATAAAATTAATTCATTATTACTAAATGAATTTGTTTTCTTCTGCTGACAAATTATTTCAAATATCCACATAATTAAAACCATCTTTTAAAACATGGGTTTTCTCAATGAAAAAAACCTAAACCACCGGACCCGGATGCACTTTCAAATAGTCTCCTGGGATATTTATTGATAAATAGTTTTGTTTTTTCATACTATTATCAAATTATCTTTGAAATAAGACACGTGAAGATATACAAATCGTCAATTAAACTCGTTTGTATGTACTAAAATCCAACATCCGATGACAATTGGGACTAATTCTAAACAAAAACAAAAAACCCCTAAAAAACATGTTTTTGCAACAAAAAAATCCCAAAAAAAAAACGTTTTTTTTTGCATCACTAGTAGCACACCCGCCTCACGAGCGGGAAATCCGTGGTTCAAATCCCGGCGGATGAGAATTTCATTGGGCGAATTCTATAATCCAACAACTCCTGTCCACCCAGCAGTAAATGATACCAGATATCAGTCATGTGTTGTGTCATGCATTCTGGGGAGGTGGCCCTCTCTAATACGTCTTCCGTCCTTGTGGCGCCATAGCGTAGAGAGGGTCGGTTCTGTGGTGGCAGCGAGCTGTACGGGGCACACCTGTGTGTTCATAAGCTTCGGCTTCTTCCCGTGCGGCAGCTGTCACTCGATACCTTTAACCTGAACATTTTAACCTTTAACCGAGAATTCTGCTGAGTTCAGTGCACTGGATATATTGGCATCTAAATCAGCATAGCAAAAAGTAACAATACACTACAAATGTGTATGTAATTATTTGTAATATACTTTTCATTGAGGTATGTGTTCTGTAATTGAATAGGCATATGTTTGAGGGTCTCATGCAATTGTCCAACTGAGTCAACTTTGAACACTAATGGATGATGACTGTCGTCCCCCCGAGCCTCGACACAAATCTACGCCCTTGCTGCTGTGCATTATTTTTTCATTTATGATGCTTGTAAAATATATCGGCTGATAAACACAAGTTTTGAGTCGAAAAATGGCCAAAAAGGTTGAGTTCGGTGAATGTCATACTTTTGCAGGTCCCGAGGGTATGACATTAAACGGCTTCGGCTGTATTATGTCTATGGGAACGTACACACGAAGGATGTCTAGCACCACACACGGACACAATGTTCACACGTCCTGCATATACAGGCTTATCGAGTTTATGTTGACAATACATGAACATACCCTGCATTGAACACCTTTATAACTAAACAATTAACGTGATAGTGTGAAATTATTTCTCTAAAAGTTCAAATGTGGTCCTAAATCCAAATAGTTGCTCTTAAAAATGAAAAAGTGGCGCTAAAAACAAAAAGTTGCATTTATTACTTCTATATCTACTACTGCCTATATCGGATCCATAAAATGCTGATTTTTCGGCTTCTCAGAATGAACAGAATCTATGATGAAAAACTTGCAATTACAACTAAGTCACCCTAGTGATCACCAGTCACCATGGGAACATACTATTTGAAGTGACGTTCAATTTTACTGCATTTTATCCTGTGTTGCATGTGTGAACATCTGCCAGTTGATGCGTCCTCAGTGTAGCACGGGTGACTGGTGTATGGTGGACGGTGACGTGATGTGTTCTCCACACTGTTCGTCCAAACATCACTAGGACATAACAGTAACGTGTACAGCGACCTTGCCTATCAATCGGTCCGCGACACCAGGTCGTACACGCACGCAAATTCCATGGAGCTTTTCCGATTCTAATTGGAGGGCCACACTTCAGAAGACCACATAAGACAGGTTGCATAGAAAACATTTGAATCGTGTGTCTGCTTCCCGAAACAACGCACGAAATGATATAAAAAGATGAAAAATCAATTCTACCAACACATGTTGTCTAATGATGAAGACGAAGCGAATTTGCCTCTGTTTCAACACCAGCACAAAACTGCTAGAAAAACATACAAGAGCAAAGCTTAAACAGATGACCAGCGAAATTATTGAGCACATTAGGTCAACTATATCGGGTATACTGTAATCACTCTTGTTGGAAACAAGTGCATAGTACTAGAACCTATCATGAGGCTTGCTGAATCTAGCGTTTCCCTATGGAAACCGGAATCATGTTTATCCTCTTCAAATCCCTCAACCTCGCCGCTTCTTTCAAATCAACAATACAATTATGCAACTTCATGAAACAGCATAGCAGCACCAACATTTATTCACGAATAAACCAATTCAACTTGCACTCAAACACACACACACACACGCAGACGCGCGCACGAGTGTATACTCTAGCGCACACGCACAATACATAAGTCTGAACCTTCAGCACGACGCCCAACTCGCCGGGTTCAATTCAGCCACACATTTTGTAACCTGCAAACACGTCAGAGCACGAACTTACAATGTTCTTCCACAACTGTTTCACAAGACTAAGTGACGTAGACGTAGCGCATATGACGTGAATAAACACATTCCATGCAAGTACAAATAATTGACATGCACACACGTTAGTGATCTAACCGGCGACTCACTAGTCCTCATCGTCGGGCGAGACACTGCGGAACAAACCACGTCGCTTCTGGTCTTGAAACACTTTCTCGGCATCGTAATCCCTAACCAAGAGCACACACACACACATACATACACACATAAATAGGTAGTCGTCAGCTCCAAATCGCTTGTTTGGACATGAGGCAATGGTGGTTGTACTGGTCTTTAATACACATCATAACTACTCTATCCGAAAAATCAGTCAATGCTATGGGTGGGTGCGTTGATGAAAATCGTAATCAAAGTGTCAATCGTTGACTAACATTTGATAACCAAAGAGCCTCTCAATTAAATATCATAACGGAAACGACATTTGAAATGGCGCTGCATTGAAGCCGATCACAAAAGGCTGATTCAGTGGCAAACAACGGTTTCACAATAGCAAACAA
Organism: Sacculina carcini; assembly: GCA_916048095.2. Taxonomy (NCBI): domain Eukaryota; kingdom Metazoa; phylum Arthropoda; class Thecostraca; family Sacculinidae; genus Sacculina; species Sacculina carcini. The sequence goes on along the minus strand of OU696591.1, from coordinate 4,292,530 downwards.
CGATTGGCAAACACAGTTTACGCGGGAAAACTCACGCGTAATACTCCTCGAATATCCTCTTGCGATTGACGCCGTGAAAGTAGAAAATAGCCAGCGAAATTCCACCGGCAACGAGCACCGTGGAGTACAGCCCGGAACGCGCAAAACGCAGCTACAGATACACACACACACACACACACACACACACACAATTTAAACCAGTTAGTGAGATAGTCAATGAAAAAGTGTTATAATGATACTGTGCATGCCTTCACAGCTACCTGCCATGAATTCATGACAATGTCCGTGTTTAACATTGGGCAATGCATTCTTGTTTTGATGTCAAATTGTGTGATTTTGAAGATGCAACGAAAACAGACCGCCGACAATGGCACTTGCCTGTGGGCGAAACATGCCCTCCGGTCGAGCTATGGTGGCCATATTGCGAGCGACCGATCCGCAGCAGCCCCGCCCAGCGACTGCGGCCGTCAAAACGCCACGACCCAACACGACCGACGACAGAGACATCTGGTGGGATAAAGTGGAAACAGTTATAGCGAAAGTTGCCACGTACGGACAGCTATGGTTTCAACAATCAAAGAACAAAAACTTAAAACAGTCTATCAAATCGCTGTATATAAAATCTATGATGCCTATACCCATAAATTTACGGATAGATAATTTATTTTCCGTTTATGTAGACGTACATCATGTGGATTATTGACAAAATCCAGCCTTCCATGTGCCCTTGGAGAATTTCTACACGAATTACCACGTTATAACTGTATATTCGGCACAAACACATTGTTTCACCGCCAGCACAAAATCGCAACCAACGCCACAGATTGACATTTCAAACAAAAGGAAAGAGGAATTCAAAGATAAATATATAGCAAAACCAATAACAAACACCGTGAACTATACTGAAGTTGTATGCAGGTGTGTATAAAAGCTCAATTGTATCACGAGCTGTTGGGGGTCCAACGTTGTAGCATCATTTCTTCTACAGAAATGGCGTGAAGACAGTCTAGTGAGCTGGTGTCCACACTGTGAGGCACACACGCACGCACCGCCACCATCTGCTTACTGGCCTGCTCAACAACTCGACAAACGGCCGCTAGATGGCGCCACGAGTACCAAGTGTCGCCGTCTACTACTACAGATACGGCAAGTGACGCGTGGCTGAATGCCGCGCCACGCTCGTACAGCAGGTAGTCGACGCCGTAGAGCAGGCCCCATCGCACCACCCAGCCACGCGCACGCATCTCATGATAGACAGCGTAACGGTGCACGAAACGACCGCTGCTGGTCATCATCAGGTGCTTATACAACTGGCTCGATGACAATGGCTGCCGGCAATCAGGCACTGACACACACACCGCGCCCACGGCGTAGCTGAGGAACAACACCTCCTCGGGAAGAAGTACAAGAGAGCATGAGTTCGACACATGCGCTTCATCTGTGACCGACGGTGGCGGGTGATCCATGCGGCTGATTGCCGTGACGTCGGCACCTGGTAGAGTACAAGTGTCGTGTTCGTCCGACGACGAGTCATCCAACACTGATGAATCGGCTGATGTTGCCGCCATACCGCTGAACTCACACTCACAATTCGACCAACCTTCATCACCATGCTGCCTCGTCTCCTCTTGGGGCTGCTGTCGAGTATTTATTCGAGGGTCGCGTGTCCTTCTGCGCAGACAGTCGATCAGGAAGAACAAATCGTCTGGTTCAATGAGATCCGCATCGCCAGCGGCCACATTGGCATTGAACACGCGCACAAACCGTTCTAATTGCCGGCTGCTGAGAAACATCCCAAATGAACCAGCAGCCTGAAGGAGGTGGGCCTGCGAGTCTTGCTCGAGCACGCCCACACTACCGCGCAGTTGCACGGCTAACGCATCGCAGCCGGCCGGTAATAGAGGCAAGACACCTTCGAAGTCGGACTGACAGCGGCGCTTAGATTTGGCGGCACGGACGGGCAGGGTGTTTGGGGACGGCATGACAAAGAAACCGCGCACCTACACTCAAACACTGCACACAAAAACCAGACGCTAATCTACCGGCGAGACAAATGACGTTGTGTTGCTGAATGACAGAGCCAGCGAGTTGCACTGCAAGCAACACACATCACGCTACAGTAGTTTCAGTGCGTGAGATTGCCTTATACAAGCGCACTGAAACTGCTGGAGAAACGCTAAAAGAAGTGAATAGCAATCGAAAACAAGAGATATTTGTACAGACATGACGAGTTGGACATCATAGAAATTCGAGTGCCATTGAACTTTATCACAACACAAACATCAGCCGACAAACATTCGGACTAGCGAAAATAAGCTTGTTTGAAGAAATTTCGCGCCGTTTTTCCTACGATTTGTTGAAGAACAGCATACACAAATGTGAGTGCACTTGGCCAGCTTTTCAGTTCGCAGCTGAGCCAATTTCGTCGATGCCTTCGCTTATTTCTCACTATACTTTGAGTGAGACAAGGCAGAAAGCAAAGAATGAACGAATGTCAAGTGAAGTATATCCACACAGCTGGCATATGCCCTATCAATCGATCAATATACTTGTTATAGCGCTAATATGTACACAAGCGCGACAAAAGAAAAAAGCAAACACAACGATGGAGATAAACATGGTACACCAGTAAGAACACATAATACACACGTAGGAACACACTCACACATACACACTCATACATAAGCAAACACACACACACAAACATGGGGGCACCATTAATAAAAATGGGAAAAATCACGCTTAATCAGAATCAGACATGCAGGATACAGAATAAGAACAAACAAGTAAGATAAGAAAGATAAACGAATTGACTGTGCGCCAGGGACAGAACTAGGCAGCAATAATGGTCATTGTTGGACTGCGTAGTGTAGTGGCAGCACACCCGCCTCACAAGCGGGAGGTCCGTGGTTCGAACCCTGGCGGAGGATAATTTCATTGGGGAATTCTATAATCCAACAGCCCCTGTCCACCCAGCAGTAAATGATGGTACCAGATATCAGTCATGTGTTGTGTCATGCATTCTGGGGAGGTGGCCCTCTCTAATGGTCTTCCGGTCTCTCTAATGGTCTCTCTGGTCTTCCGTCCTTGTGACGTCCTAGCGTGGAGAGTGTTAGTTCTGCGGTGGCAGCGAGCTGCACGGGACACACCTGTGTGTGTTCATAAGCTTCGGCTTCTTCCCTTGTAGCAGCTGTCAATAATGCCTTTAATATTTAAGTTAGAAAAATGATATATTATTATATTAGAGTAGTTACAAAGTGGTGAATGGAGTGCGTGAGTGAGAAACAGAGTCAAAAGAGAGGTTAAAATAGATATGGACGAAATTGATGAGAAAAAGAGCCGAGGGAAGAAGAAGCGGTGGTGTCAGTAGGAAGAGTTATAGAGGCGAGGACCAAAGAAGAACAGTGATTTTGAGGATCGGGGAGACTTATTGGTGGCACGAGGACAGTGAAGAGGAAGGTAGCGGCGAGAAGAGAAGACAGACGAAGATAGACTAACAACACAACGATGGTGTATTCGAGGGATGATAGGAAGCCAACGGAGTTGGAAGAGGAAACGAGACGTATGACCACAGGTAGTCGGATGAAAGAAAAAGCGGCAACATTAAGAACTCGTTGAAGAACTTTGAGATGAGAACGAGGAACAGCACAGTATAGACAGTTACAGTAGTCGAGAAAATGAGGGCATAAATAAGGCTGACAGCAGAGTATCTATCAAAAAATGGACCAATAGCATAGAGTGAACGTAGAATAAGACGGCAAGTGCGAGCGACAGAGGTGATATTGTCCGAGATATTGTGGTGATATAGAACGAGAGAGATGAAACAATGATAGCACCAAGCTTGCGAACAGAGGATGAAATGGGAAAAGGAAGGAGAGGTGGAGAGAGATACGTTGAGGGTGGAAGACAAGAAATTCAGATTTAGGAGTGTTTATAAATAGTTGACGAGATGCAGCCCACGAGGAAATTTCAGAGAGTAAGCCAGAGAGAAACCATGATTGATCAAGTGGAAGTGGAATAAGGAATTGTATGACATCAGTGTAGATCTTGAAAGTAATGAAATGCTGACGAAAATAGGACAGAGAGAAGACATATATAGATCAAACAATTAAGGACCAATAACAGAACCCTGAGGAACGCCAGAACGTAGACTAAGAGGACCAGAAGAGGAAGTGTTGAAACTAACACAGTAGCTCCTTCCATCAACACACGATTGGAGGAGGGAAAGAGCAGTGGAAGTAACACCAAGGGAGGCAAGATAACGCATGAGGATGACATGATTTACGAGATCGCAAACGGAAGACAGGTCAACGAGAACAAGCAGAACGGAACGACGGGAAGATATGGCATATGTGTGTAATGTGCGCTATATTAAATGGGTTGACTTGTCTTCTAGGGTGTTTTATTGGTGACATCTGGTGGTAAAAAATTGAACTACAGTCTGGCAACTCTTTCCGCCTATAATTTGGCGAATTTTGTCGTTTTTCACTCGGTTTTTTTCCTCTGCGGTTGATTTTTTCGTTGGTGTGTCTTCTACAGTCTACGAGTGCTAAAAACTCAGTTTCTTTGCGCGCGTATTTGTTTGTTGGGAGTTATTTGGTTGGTTATTTGCACGTTTTTTCTGTGTTTCTGTTTGATTGTATTTATTTGGTTGGCTATTTGCACTAGGTTAGGTCACTGCGATGGCAAGACCAACTATATTGCACACTTCTCCGATTTGTGTATCGCTCATAATTTCTGTGGTAGGTACAATAAATATGGAGGCTGGTGAACGCCCAGGTGCCATTTCACAATAACTGCATGGCACCATCTCGTGACCCGAACAAACAGAAATATACACCACCAGAAACACAGGCAACAAACACCATGCATTAAGTAAAGCACAAGAAAACACAAAGTGGAAAATATGAACAAATGAAGGAAGGGCACACAGAAATACAAAACAAACTTGAAAAACATGAAAGGTGCAAATAACTTCCAACAAGCGGAAAACCAATACGCATGCTTAGAAATTATTAGAGAGTAAAAAACATACAGAGGGAAAGGCACACAAACATAAAAAACAAAAAAGTGCAAATCACCAACCAAATGAATACAATAGAACCGAAAAACATAAAGGTGCAAATAACCAACAAAATAACTCCCAACAAACGAATAAAAAATACGCGTGCCAGAAACTGACGGATATTGCAAGTGTTACGAAAAAACGGACAAACGGAGCGAAAAACGACAAAATGCGCCAAATTAAGGCGGAAAAGGTTGCCAGCTTGTAGTTGAAAAATTTGCCACTATATGTCACTAAAAACACCCTAAAAGATAAGTCAACCGCTGTTTCCATAAGTTCAGCTCTTTCTTACATATCAAACGCATATACGATGACGCATGACGATGGTAAAAACTGGACTTGCCCCCCGAGAAATGGGTGAGTAAACGTGCACGTAAATACACACAAGGATATTTGATACGCACGCGTCAGAGCTCATTGTGCCACAAATATTAAAATGTATAGTGGATTATAAGAGCAATGCTAACATCGCACTCACAATGCGTAATAGAACAAAACAAAACCTCAAGGAAGGAGAGCAAAACTCCAGATAGTTAGAGAAAACTTCACAATTGTCTAGTACTGTTTTTCATGTCTTGACAGTTTGCGTTAGCGATGAAACAAAAAAATTCATTAAACTAAATTAAAACAAAAACAACTGTATAGGTTCATTTTCAGCACATTTTTCCGATCGACAAAAACAACCGAAAGTGGCGCCAGTTCGCTGAGTCACTTGGGTGTGAATGAGTTTTAGTATTGTTAAATTGTATTTACGTTTTTATGATATTTTTCTGTTGAGTTCTCACTATTAAGAAAGGTGAATTTATGTTTTATTCAGCGGTTGTATATCTTTTAGCCATGTTTTGGTGTCACATTCGAGGCATTCTCTAAATACCCACATAGACGAATCCCTGCAAGAGGCTTTTAGATAGCCTGTGAATCCAGTACATTTACTGCATCACCATAGTGGTACAATGGCTAATGTTACGCTCTTGTGATTGGGGCTCTATAATTATACTAATGCATATATATATATATATATATATATATATATATATATATATATATATATATATATATATAGTGTGTAATGTGTTGTGTGCCAGTTTAGGGTGATTATGTGCATTTATAAGTGTAATTTAAGGTACATATGTATGTGTATAGACTGGTTATTCGAGTGCCAACATAAGGCACTGTTGTGTGTTTACAGATAGAATACAAATAGCATCAGAGAGTGCCGTTGTAAAGGCCAAACTCTCGTCTCTTATCTGATCTGATCTATACTCCTGGTCCTGTCCATCCCAGAACCTATCCAGCCTGTCCAGTCCAGTAGAAGTCGTGGTATGCGCCTTGTGTTCTGCTCCCACTGTTGTTGTCTTGATTTCTCTCCTTTCTTTTCACTGCTTTGCTTGTCTTCTCGTTTTCTGCTTGTCTTGTATACGCTGTCACTGCTTGTCTTGATTTCTCGTTTTCTCTTTTTTCTGTTCACTGCTTTGCTTGTTTTCAGTCCAATAATTTGCTTTTTTCAGTCTGATTTCTTCTTATTTAGTCTTATTGTTGCTGATATGTTTTCCTTTCACTCCACAGTGCTTTCATAAAGTCTCTTCTAATTTCTGTTCCTTTTGGCGTTAGCTCCTCAAATCCTAGTGTACTTTTCAGTTTTTCTCGGGTACTTCCTCCATTTATTTCGTTATAGAATGTAAATTTTACTCTGATGTTGTTATAATGTAAACATTCAGTTAGAAAATGCTCCAGAGTTTCTGTTTCACAATCATATAAAGGGCACTTTGTACTCTTTCCTTGAAATCTGTTTCTCAAGTTAAGGTCTAATGTGTTTGTTCTTCCCCTCACTAGCAGCTTGGAGTTCTCAGTGTTGTCGATCCATTGCTCTTCTTTTATGCTTCTTTTATGTTCCCGGTAGATTGTTTAGGTAGACTTGTTCTCCATATCCTCTAGCCAGTTCTTGGTGTCCCATTTTTTGACTTTTTATAATGGTCTCCTTCTTGCTGTATGTCTGTGATTTTGAGTTTGATCCATGTGTTGTGTTTTGATCCATGGATTTTTGCCTTCCTCATATTCCGCTTGAAACATTTTTATTATAAGTTCATTTCTGTCCTATTCCAACAGGCGTTTTGTGAATAGAATTTTAATCTTCATGTCCCTGGCCTTACTGGATGTAGCTGCAACTTCTCCTCTCAGGGCGCTATTTGATGTGTAGGTTGGTAGTTGTAGTATAGTACGGTAAATTGAATTTTTAATAATTTGTAGGGTATTTAGATCTTTTACCGTAAATTCCAGCAGTTCGGTTCCATATAGTACTGTGGCTAGTCCCAATCCATTCCAGTAGCTCTTGCCAATCATTAGTTTGTTGCAGCTGCTTGAGACAATGCTATACGTCATGTTTGGCATTTTCCTCGCCCTCTGCTGTTTCTCGGTCTTAAACTCGGCAAAACATTTCCTTTTGTTGGTGATCTTAACTGCCAAGTATTTTATGTTTGTTGTGACTTTGATGTTTTCTATATTTCTTGGTTCCTGCTGTTCATTAAAAATTAGTGTGTTACTTTTTCCTTTGTTGATGGTAAGTCCATATTCTCCTGCAATTTCTTGTATAAGCCTATACACAAACTGCATCACATTTTAGCCACCTTGACCCATTCTGGTAGATCATTCCATATATTGATAACTATGTGTGAAGGAGAACAGTCTGACACATAGACGCGCCCGGTTTTTGAATACTTTCATCTGTGTTCATTGTCTTACTTAATTGTGTAATATTTAATCATTCATGTGTTCTTCCCTCGTTTTATTATTGTCTCTGTAAATAACTATATTAGCTTCGTCCGCTTGTTTGTACTGTGTAGCTGCTGCGTGCCCGTGTATGACAGGCGCTATAAATCGGTTTTTCGAGTGCCAACATAAGGCACTGTTGTGTGTTTATAGGGAAAATACAAATAGCATCAGAGTGTGCCGTTGTAAAGGCCAAACTCTCGTCTCTTATCTGATCTGATAACAAATACACTGAAATGAACTGAACCGAACTTGTACATCTCTATCATATCCCCTCGTGCCCTCCTATATGCCAGCGTTGGCAAACTTGTCGCTTTCAACCTTTGTTCATAGGTCCATTTCTCCACTCCTCATACCAATTTAGTGTCTTATCTTTGGACATTCTCAACAGCCTCTATGGCCTTCACAAAATGTGGACGCCATATACTTAATTTGCATACTACAAATGTGGTCTGACTAGAGACGTAAACAACAAATTGAAACATACGGTTTCAAATGAACAAAAAGTCTTCTAATAAGCCCAACTATTCTGTTTGCCCTGTTTACCCAGAAAATGTCAACTGGTCGTCTATCGTAACATCAATGTCTTTCTCAACACTTAACCTCAATATATCTCCATACATCATGTAGTATTTATCCTCCACCGTAGTTCTACCAATTCTCAACTACTTGCTTTTTGTTAGGATGTAAACGCAATAGCCACTTTTTCGATACTTCTATTTCTTCCAAATCATTTTGTAATTTCAAACAGTCATCATCATCTTCAACCAACCTATATATTTTGTGTCATCTGCATGAATGTACACCTGGCTATTATTCTTCACTACATCCGGCAAGCCATTGATAAAATCACAAAGAGCAGCGGTCCCGAAGCCGAGCCCCGAGGGACGTCACCAATAACGGTTCTTCATTCGGAGACCTCGCCACTAACCACAACTCTCTGTCTTCTTCTTGTGAAAAAACTTCGAATCCAGTTTCTCACATTCTCGTTGATATTATATCCAGATATCTTCTCTATCAACCTTTCATGTGGAATTCTATCGAAAGCATTCATGAAATCCAGACACACAACATCCACCGCCAGTCCTCGATCAATAGTATCTGTCCAAGACTACATTACATTTATCAGCTGTAACACCGTAGATCTTCCCGAAATAAATCCATACTGTCGTCTGCTAAAGAGGCTGTTTTCCTCCATATGAGTAATTATTCTTTTTCTCGTCAATGTCTCCATCACCTTACATATAACACTTGTTAAACTTACTGGTTTATAATTGTCAGGATCTCTTTGATCTCCTTTCTTAAAAATAGCTGCGATGCTTGCTTCTTTCCACTCCTCTGTAACCGTCCCTTCCTTCAATGAGCTTGTAAATATAATAGACAGAGGCTCCACTGATTCATCACATAGCTCGTTCACAATTATGGCATGTACACCTTCAGATCCTGGCGACTTGTCAGTTTTCAAGCCATTTAATCGCTTTCTTCGTGATTTCAAAATCGTCTAATATCGGCACATTCTTTTCTTCAGCCGTAACTGTGCCTCAGTAACTGTGCCTTTTCCTTCCCTGACCTTGCCGTTTTCTCTTTGTGGTTCTCATCGAGATATAGATCACCGATTCTCTATTTGATTTTACTCTTTGACGCTACATACTTGCTGAATACATTTGAATTTCTTTTCACGTTTCTTGGGACTTTCTGCCCCCTGTTCCTTGTCTCTTTTCTGATCTGCTTAGTCTAACGTCGATATTCCTTCTAAATAGTTTTGCTCTGCTCCAGTAAGCCACCTTCCATTTTCATCTCTTTCATCTTATTCCATAGCCTCTGTTTTTTCCTGAATCTTTGCCATAATTTCTTGCTCATAGGTACGTTCTTACAAACCTTTGTTTTTCTCATATTTATTCCTCGTCTTGATACAAATAATGACGAGGGACGATCTTGTATATATATATATATATATATATATATATATATATATATATATATATATATATATATATTCCGTCATTAAAACCATATATTAATTCAAAATCTTAATATTATCCATATCAGGATTTCGTCGTTATCATAGTACTAAATCTGTCCTCACTGAAGGTATTTTTTCGGCATTATCCTTTCGAAAATCCATTCTCCTTGTCCTTGACATGAGCTCCGCGTTAGTCCTTTTAAATCATGAAATTATCACTAATGAGCTTTCCCACATAGGTGTTTCTGATTCCACGCTATCATTGCTTCGCTCCTATTTGCATAATCGATCTTACTCTGTCCAGTTCAATTCTTCCGTCTCAAATTCGATCCCTCTTACATCTGGCGTACCTCAAGGGTCTATCCTTGGTCATCTTCTTTTCAACGTTTAAATGTCTTCTCTATGTCCTATCCTACGACGCTGGTCGATCTCTTTTCACATATATTTCACATATCTCTTTTCACATGTATCACATATATGCTGATGACATCCAATTCTATATTACTTGTCTCTTTTCTGACCCCGATCTTCTGTCTGATATACTTTCTGAAATGTCTGCTTGGACCTCCTCCCGTCGCCTCCTTCTGAATACTGATATATCAGAATTTCTTGTTCTCCACCCTCCTCGTTTATCTCCTTCTCTATTGTCCATATCTCTCTCTTCATCTGTTAGAAACCTTTGCATTATCTTTGATACCTCACTTTCCTTCTCAGCCAATATTCTTGCTACTGCTCGCATCTGTCGCCTTATACTCCGCTCTCTCTATCCTATCCGTCCATGCCTCGACCAGCCCTCTTCTATCAAGCTTGTTCAATCACTCATCTTTTCTAGACTGGATTACTGCAGCTCGCTCCACTTCAAGTGTCCTAAATCTTCCTTGAAAATTCTCCAGCGAGTGATGAACCAATCCTGCCGTTTTGTTTTATATCCTGCTTTCTGCCGTAATACTTCTCCTTATCTTTTCAATTTCCGCTAGATTTCTATCAAATCTAGAATTCACTTCAAAATTTGATCCATAATTTTGAAACTGCTACACTGTCCCACTAAACCTGCATATCTCTCTGCCTTACCTTCTCACTCTGAAACTCCATCTTCTTGACATCCTGTCCTATTAGTCTAATATTATTCCTGTCCTAATATCTTTTTGATTTATCCTTCTATCCCACCACTCTCTCCTTGACTCCTTTCGCCTCTTTCTGATCTCTCTTTTATGCTCCTTTTACGTAGTTATTTGTTTGATTGTGCGTTTACATCATGCATATTGTTGCACTTATCCGATAAGCCTGTGACTGCGTGTATATTGCGTGCATGCATTCTACTGCCTTGTTTGTGATGTCCTTACGCTGCTCCTCTGTGTCTCCGTGATTTAATCGGCGTTTTAGTTTGCTGTTTTGTGATCGTGTTGAGCTCTTATTATCGTATTATCTTGTGCGCGCCTGTGATGATGGGCGCTATACCAAATACACTGTATGTGCATAATGAGCTGAATGGCCAGAACTATTTCAGGACAAAATGTACCAGTCGCCAAGTACCAGGACAAAAAGCCAGTTTTATTCATCCAGATGAACGAGCTTAATCTCAATACGAGTTGTACCAATGGTAATAAAGTACAAATATATGGAATAGTTTAATGAAAAATGTAAATGTACACGCAAATGATATGAAAGAATGGATTTTTCAACATATTACCTATGTAGAACAAACAGAGTATATATTTGAAAAATACTTGAACCGTCAAATACTTGGGTGGGCTTATTGGACCGCACTGCTAGAAACCTAGTATTTTACGTGTGAAAAGTAGCATGTTCTTATTGAGTAGGTGGGCTTAATGGCCTGTACCTATGATATGTCTGTGTGTGTGTGTGTGTGTGTGTGTGTGTGTGTGTGTGTGTGCCACCAGTGTTGTTGGCGCTAGTCGGTGGGCAAAATGAGTTTCTTGGGCAAAATGTTTGGCGGCAAGAAGGAGGCGGCGCCGAGCACCGGCGAGGCCATTCAGAAGCTGCGCGAGACCGAGGACATGTTGCTGAAGAAGCAGGAGTTTCTTGAGAAGAAGATCGACATTGAGGTGGCGACGGCGCGCAAACACGGCGTCAAAAACAAGCGAGGTGTGTTTGTGTTTGTGTTTGTGTGTGTGTGTGTGTTTGTGTGTACGATTATGAATGTTGGTACATGTATGTGTCCGTTTGTTTAATGCCACATTGTATAATTGTACTGTAATCTGCGCATCTGAGACACATTGTATAGAGATTAAAGGTTAAGTGCTTCAAGTGACAGCTGCTACACGAGAAGAAACCGAAGCTTATGAACACACACAGATGTGTCCCGTGCAGCTCGCTGTCACCGCAGAACCGACCCTCTCCACGCTATGACGCCATAAGGACGAAATACGTATTAAAGAGGACCGTCTCCCCATAATGCATGGCACAACTCATGACTGATATCTGGTACCATCATTTACTACTGGGTGGACAGGGGCTGTTGGAATTATAGAATTCGTCTGAATAAATTCTCCTCCGCCGGGATTTGAACCATGGACCTCCCGCTTGTGAGGCGGGTAAGCTACCACTACACCACGGATCTCAAGAAATTTAAGATTGATTGCGCAATATACGTGCAAATGGACAATGTATGTATGTGTGTGTGTATTTGCGTGTGCATGCGGCCGTATACAGCGGCATTGGCGGCGCTGAAGCGCAAGAAACGCTACGAGGCTCAGTTGCAGCAGATTGACGGCACACTGACCACCATAGAGAGTCAGCGCGAGGCTCTCGAGGGAGCCAACACGAACACGGCCGTGCTGCAGTCCATGGGCGAGGCGGCCAAGGCACTGAAGGCCGCGCACAAACACATGTCAGTGAACCACCGCCGTGTGTGGCTGTGTGTTTGTGTGTGTGTGTATATCCATCTGTATGTGTGTATATCTGTATCTGTGTGTGTGTGTGTGTGTGTGTGTGTCTTTATGTCTGTCTATTTCTGTGTGTGTGTTTTTTTATAAAAGCATTTTCAATTATTGCTGATTGCTGAGCTCTCACAGCTACATTCTATATATCAGAGCTATTATATATTCTGTAACGACCAGCTCTGTGACTCACACGAATGATGTATTGAAGGACATATCTTGAGGTCACATCCCAACACACACATACACACACACACACACACTCGCATACACACACCAGAAACAAAACGGAGTGCACCTTATATTCTATAATATCAGAGCTATATAGTTATATAGACGAGCGACAATATAGACAGGGATGTTGACAGGGATGTGGACCAGGTGCACGATATGATGGACGACATTGCCGAACAGCAAGATGTCGCCAAGGAGATATCGGAGGCCATCTCGAACCCGGTGGCGTTCGGCCAGGACGTGGACGAGGTGAGTGGGTCATGCCGAGGTCACACAGGTCACACATATGTTGCGTGTTGTTCGTCTCATTGTCTTATGATATCGTCAACGATCAGAACGATTGGATCTGTTTTACATTGGGGTTGTTGGGATGTTTGTGTTGTGTGTCCATGTTGTGGTCGTATGGACAACGCCTTTATATACTGTTAGTTGTTGGATCCCAGTCATTTAGCCCACCTGGTTATTAAGTACATGTTATTATTCAGGCCTGAAATACTAGGTTAGGCTTAGTAGTACGGTCCAAAAGTCCACCCAAAATTTTAACTCTTTTTTTCGGTAGTATTTTTCAAATGTTCTGTTTGTTCCGCATTATACAATATGCTTGGAAATTGGTCCTTTCCTATCATTTACGTGTTAATTAACAATTTTCATCAAACTATTGTACATATTTGTACTTTATCAACACTGATATAATTAATACTATAATGAATAGCAACGGAACCAGTATAAGAGGGCTTGTGCCTAAGAGACCCTTTGAATTTTTAGGCAAATATTCTTGGAATATGTTTTTTTAGTAATCAATAACTTAATTCATCAGAGAATAATTATCTATGTAATAATAATAATATAATATCTGTTAATAATAAAACCATTAACCAATAGCTGAAAACAGACTTTGGTCAGCTGAAAATGAATTTTGAATTTCGCATATACTTTCATTTCTAATTTCAAGAGATCCGCTATTTTCCTAATGAAAATTTAGACAAAAAAGAGAGTCTTTTATACACGGTAAGTGAGGTTATTAGTGAGTGTAGCACATGTGTCGCGTGCTATGACTGTGCTGCCTATTGGCTCTCCAGTCACGCGTTATTCTACTAGTATAAATGTCTACTGATTGGTGGTGTGTGTGTGTGTGTGTGTGTGCCTGTATGCGTGTGTGTGTGGAGCGCTTATGTAATTGGCTCAAAATGGCGGCTGTGTTACTGTTGGATATACAGTAATCCCTCCTACTTAGCGGGGTTACGTTCCAGACCCACCCGCGAAATGGGGATTTCCGCGAAATATAAATTAGATTTTTTTCAAGTATGAGCCATAATTTTCAACACTTCAGAACACTTGAACTGCTTTCCAAACTTTCGCAATTATTATACATGTAAGTACATGTGAATGTTCTTGTACATGCGGTATACACGTATAGTACAGTGTATATACTATATTGAAATGTATATTTTAGTATTTTTATACACTCTTAAAGGTTTTTTAATACAAACAAATCTGTAGAAGAGCTTTATTCATTTAAAGGAAATTGAAAAAGTGCACAGGAAATAGTACAAGACAAATCTGTGGAGAGACTTATTTATTAGGAAATAAAATAGTGCACAGCAAAGAGCTTACTTCAGCTGTTATAAGGGCACCACTTCAACTGGCCTTTCGTCGGGTTCTACTTCTGGCGATGCTGGTGGAGTCTTCTCACGTTTCTTTTTTACCAGAAACATAGTGATGGGAAGTGATGGGAGATGGGTTGCTGATGCTGTTTCTTCGCCTCTGCGAACATATTTCTGTACACCTCGATTTCTCCATCAATAGCTACAGTGTCAATGCAGAATATTGGTTATCCAATCAGCGTCACGATAGCAAAATGATGAAAAGCGCTTATTGGCGATTCACTGTACATACAGTGAAAATGAAGCGGGATGGCAGATTCCATTCAATAATTGAGAAGCAGTCTCGAGCTATTCTTGCAAGAGATTATATTTTCATCGATGACATCAACCAGCTCGCTGCTAGGGGACTTTCATATCAATAGACTGAGTGCTCCGCATCCATGCCTTAGCGACGAGACTAACAGTGTCGTGCTATGTCCAGATGAAGGCCACCGCCGGTGCAGAGAACGTCCTGAAGTCACATGTGACGATAAAGTATACTGTACTGTCTCTTTAATTTATTCATTTCAAAACCAGAAAACGACTTTGAAACATAAGCCATCATTATTAAAGGAAAATGAAGAAACTCAAGAAACCTCGTGAAATGATGAAATTTCTGCGATAAAATCAATAATTTATTTTTGAAAACCCGCGAAGCCGCGAAGTAGGAGGGATTACTGTATTGTTTTATTGGATAGGAGGATTGGTAGGAGTCTTGCTCGCTTCAAATATGTCCAGTTACACTTGCAATGTCCTCTCTGTGTTTGTGTGTTTGGTAATTTATGATGAAAAATAATAGTAATAATATACATGGGCGGAGATCCTGGGGGGTATATATACCCCCGATAAATTGGCTGGGGGAATGAATATGCAATTATACTCCGCGATAATTCTGCGTAGTTCAGTTCATTGGGTATATTATCATCAAAATCAGAATAGCAAAATATGTAAACTCGACAAATGTGTCTGTATGTAGTTATATGCAATATGTTTTTCATTGGGGTACGTGATATACTTATGATATATGGTATGTATATGTATAATTCAATATACACAAAATAGTTGAGGATCTCGTGCTATTGGCCAACTGAGTCAACTTTGAACACTAATGCATGGTGGCTGTCACCCCCCGAGCCTCGACACAAATCTACACTATTGCCAGTATGTCAGCAATGACGCTGTAATATGAGTGTTGGTTGCCGGTGTCGACGCCTCAACGCGAATACTTGCAACTTTGCATATTTTGTGTTCAATGCGTGTTTCGCACTGGAAGACGTGGATTTCATGGCTTTGTCTTGGCTTAACAGTCATATTAACGTTACTCGCTTCATGGATCATGCATTTTCTTTCAATCGATGAGTGTTTATCTGTGTGTTGAACGTTCTCGGAATATTCGACACAGAGAAAATGTTTCGGCTGATGTGTAATGGTGACACAGTATGCAGATATATTATTATTTTACGAGAGACATTTTATTATTATTATTATTAATTAATTAATTACAGGCAAATCCTGTAGTATGGGAAAAGTACAAGCACTCTTACCACCCTGTGGTGGCCTCAAGCTCCGTAAGCTCCCGGAAAATATAGAGTTCGAAAAGTCAGGATTTTAGTCAGGAACATGAAAGCTAATGAAGAAAGAGTCAAAAGAAATAAACGATTAACCAAATTAAATCATACGATCAAAAACCTAAATAAAAGTGTATGAATATAATTTGGTGACAAACTGATTAAGATAGTATAGTAACGCCAAGGATGTAGATTTGTGTCGAGACTCGGGGGATGACAGCCATCATGCATTAATGTTCAAAGTTGACTCAGTTGGTCAATTGCATGAGACCCTCAACCATTCTCGGCCTAGTCAATTATAACACACATACCTCAATGAAAAGTATATTGCATATAATTGCATACACACACACTTGTCGTATATTGTTACTTTTTATGCTGATTTTTATGACAATATACCCAATGAACTGAGCTCAGCATAATTCTTGGGGGGTATAATTGCTTATTCCTACTCCCAGCCAATTTGTCGGGATATATATATGGGGTATGTATGGGTAAGTATGGGGGGTATGTATATATAACCCCATACTTCCAGGATCTACTCTCTTGATTAACGCTGTAATATAGTATTTTCCCTTATATATATTATTCTCTTCCCTCCCTCATTCTCTTTATTATTTCATCAATCATTGTTGTTCTATTTTGCGCTGGCATTTGGTTCATGTTCTCGTGCTATCAGTTGCGACCAGCATCTGAGTCGACCTTCTATCTTTTGATCATATTCGCAATTAATTCTGATTCATCACCGTTCATATTATGACCGGTCATAATTCATCATCTTACAGCTTACAACGCATAGCTGTGTGTGTGTGTGTGTGTGTGTGTGTGTGTGTGTGTGTGTGTGTGTGTGTGTGTGTGTGTGTGTGTGTGTGTGTGTATTTTGATCTGCTGGCTTGGTCAGATATATGGTTTGAGATGAAGAAATGTCTTCCATCTTGCTCTCTCCCTGGCACCGTTGTGATTGGTTGGTTTTCACTTCTCTGTTTTGTAGTTTGCTTTGTTTCTGTGGTGGCAGTGTGTAGAGACTTTTTGCTGGGTCGTAAATTCATCGTCTATGTGTGTGTGTGTGTGTGTGTTTATTGTCGCTTTGGTCGTAGCATTGATTTTTCAACAGTCAACGTGATGTTCAAGTAGCTAGGTGATCGAAACATCGTTACAGTCAGCAAAAAACCTAGCAGCTGTGAAATTGCGATTCATTTGCGTTCGCATACACACGAACTTGTTTTCATAATTAACACTATTATACCCCGATATTTTGTTTCGAAAAATATTCAACTTTCCATTTGTCCATTGTCATAAAGTTTGCCGCTAAAATGAATACATAATTATTGAATGATTGGCTTAAGTACGGTGTAATTTCTGAAGTCGCAGTGTTGTTGTTTTAAAGTTATTTGCCTTTGCCATTGTTTTCGTTTCGCCGCGTTTTTCGTCGTATCGTTTTGTGATTCCCTATTTTTTGTGCACTGAAACTAGCCTCAAGCGACGTGACATTTCAATCGTGTTTCCTCACTGGCGGATCCAGGGAGAGGCTTAGGGGGCTGAAGCCCCCCCCCCCCAATGTCTCCATCAAGTCCTCATAACCAAGAGATTCACTAAAAGTGGTCAAGAACATTTTCTTCTTCAGTTTGGTGATATCGCAAAGCATATTTGTGTATAATGCGTTTGTAAATGTGTATATATACCATTGAGAAAAAAATCACCCTCCAAGTTGCAATCTGGGTGCGCTACTGTGTGTTCTTCCGAGCTTTCTTCCGAACTTACTTGGCTAAACTTATATTTAGGCAAAAAAAATAACAGTTCGAAGCTTCACTTGAAGTTCATATATGAATTTCAAAGTTGGCGTTTCATTAGGCGTTTCACAGTAGGGACCTATGTAAATCTACATGAATAGACGGGAATGTATGATAGATCATTGCGAGATTCTTTGAGTGTGAAAAAACTCGCATATGCTTTGATAGGTCTTGAATCGTCTTGTAAATATTTCCAAAACGTTGTCTCCCGAAAGGATTTGTGTCCGTGCGTGTTTGTGTTTGTTTGTGCGTGTGTGTGTGTGTGTGTGTGTGTCAGTGTTTGCGTTGATTGATTAGGTACCAGTGTCGTTTATTGATTTGTCTGTGCTCTTCACTGTCGGTCATCCGCGTAGATCCTGATAAATTGGCTCTAGGTAGGAATATGCAATTATACCCCGGAGATTGGCCTAGCAAATCAGCTTAAAATCAGCGTAGCAAAAAACTGGCAATACACGACAAGTGTGTGTGTTTTTGTAATTTTTTCAATAGACTTGTTGAGGGTCCCATTCAATTGACCAACTGAGTCAACTTTGAACACTAATTCATGATGGCTGTCATCCCCCCGAGCCTCGACACAAATCTATGCGCTTGCTGTCGGCTTGTGTTGTTGCATCGCCCCAGGCGTTGATGTCGTGTGAAAATGTTATTCATTCAGCTTGTTGTTGGGCGCCATTTTCATATGGAACTCGTGGGTATTGATATTCGTAGCGAGCGACTGCAGTTTATTCAGTTCGGATCTTGTCTTCTCTTGTCTCACGTTCTTTGATGTGCCGTTCAGTTATTGTTATAGGTTTTTGACAGTTCTTTCAAATGCGACTATCACGGCAGTTTGCATGTCATTCAGCGTGCATGTGATCTTTTCATGCGCAATTTCGCTGTTGGGCGAGCTCTGCACAGTCGCAATAATTCCCCAGATCAATATTCGCACACATTTGGCGTGGACGTTTTGGTGCACTCGCATTGACATTTGTCATTACGACGTCGGTATCGGTCATATCTCTCACTGCTTGATGTCGTGTGCGGCATGAGTTATCTCTAATGCGATCCGTGTGCCTGCCCACATCAGGGCTAAATGTGTGTCTATGGCAAGGCGGGCAAGAGAGAACACCACACTACACACCACGTGATTCTGCCGTGCCCGCGTGCTCTCCTAATTGCGTTACGCACAGCTCCCGTTCTATGCATTTATGCGTGTCTATATACGTTCGTGCGTGTGTGTGTATGAGGCATACACAGTTGTACGCGTTTTGCGTTGTGTGGACGATATTGGCTTTATATATTCTTGTGTGTGTGTGTGTGTGTGTAAGCGTTATTCTGCTTATGCTTGAAATAGGCGAGCTGACTTGCTTGTGCATGGTATTTCATCGAGTTGCAGGGAATTAAGTCGAGAATAAAATAGGTCATGTCATAAGGGAGATCGACTCATCAAGATTACCATAGTTGAACTCAACGAAGTCCAGGGGTGTGCTTATGTTCCATCTTCCCATTGGCGATGGTTCACGATGTTATATAGTGGTTAAGTTTAAATTGTCCAGAGGACAATGTCAAACCACAAAAACCACACAGCATTCATACCTGTAGCGATATGCATAATACATTTCATTATATTCTTTGTATAAATGGACGATATTCTTCGCTTTCCGTGCAAGCCTTTTTCTGCGCGCTGTATATTGTGTATGCAAATTCTTCCTGGTTTAATCCTTTGCAATATAGCGGATTGGCCAAATTAAGCTGGTACTCGTGTTGATGGAAGCGCTATCATCTCGTGTTGAGCAAATACAGCTTCTGTATGTGAACCGTGTCATGTATTTGCCGTGCTGAAAACGTCGGTGTAGAGGAGGGTAAATGTATCGTGTGAGTGCAACCTCGTGGAAACACGAATCACTTCAGGAGAGACGAATGAGTGGCATTATCTGCCGGTCTTTTGAGTGCAAACTGAGAAAACCACGCATACAAACGTACACACACACACACACACACATGGGGGCGTTCTTGAACGAGCCCGCCAAACTCTTAGGCTGGAAAATATCGGTGTTATAAGTGTTCGGGGAAGCCGCGACAGCGCGAAAGGCTTCGGCAGCGAATTAGCCTGGCCGTCATTCGCGGCAACGCTGTCTTCATCAAATTGTTGTGCTATTTATGTGTGTGTGTTTGTGCTTGTAAATATACGTGTCAACTATCAAAAACAGCGCACACACACACACACACTTTTGATGCTACCATTAACTCTTTCCCGACAATTGGGTGGCTGGCCATCCATAGGACTTGATGCAGTTTTTTGTCAACTACACACGGAGCGATGGTGACAGAATATCTAGATTAAGTTTTTTCCATTGCTGGGGATCTAGATATTCTGTCACCATCGCTCAAGAAATTCTGTCACCATTGCTCCGTGTGTAGTTGACAGAAAAACTGCATGAAGTAACTCTCATTTCAGTGGACACACTCATTTTTCATGTCAAATTTATGTTGGCGTGCTCGTTGACAGCTAGGTCCATGTTTCAACCTTTTGTATGTGCTGAGGGTCTGTTTCAATCCGATTTCCTTGCGAGTGCTCCCTCTCAGGTTTGCATTTCTTTAAGGTTTTTTAAGGTAGTTTTAGGTAGGCATACATGGTGTTATTAGATGTTGTTCTGGACCGCCACACCACACCACGCCACCCATGACATCACCAGCACAACAGGAATGTCCTCGCAGGTATAGAGTATCTGTCAGAGCTACACGAGCGGGTCGTGTTTTGAAGAGGTGCTCAGAGCACAGTATAAAGTGCTCTTGGAATTGCTTGTTGTTGCAACAAAGCAGCAGGGCCTGTGGTTTGTTTGTCGCACTTGCGCTTATCTCCCGTATATTTCCGAGGTCAACGGGCGACAAACACCACACACACACATACATACGCACATATTCATACATTCATACATACACAGAGTGTGCATGGTTGTTGCGACAGCGATGTAACGTGACGTGAAATATTGGTATCATTCATTTTTACGGCCTACCAGCTCTCCGGGGAAATGGAGCCGTGTTGTGGCGTGGGGGTTTCGCTTGCTTGTAAATTGTCTGGATAAATTGTGTCAAGGTCGCGCGCTCACATGGGCACCATACCAGTACGACAAATTCCACCGAAATGAATCGTTCACAAGTTGCAAATGATGTAGAAATTAAACAGTGGTGTTTTTATGTGCTTTCACTGTTTGCTTTTTAATCCGAAAATGAGACTTTGAAATGTGTGGATGTGCGCGCGCTTGCCTGTGCTGTGTGACAACAGGACGAGTTGGAGAAAGAGTTACAAGAGCTGGAGGAGGAGCAGTTGGCCAACGAGTTGCTCGATGTCGGTCCTGTTGCCGCCACTCCTCTGCCAGAGGTTCCCTCCACCGAGCCGGCCGTCGCCTCCACCTCCACTTCTACAACCAGTCAGTCGCTCTCAATTACACCATTATACTCGTATTTACACCACTTTCACACACACACACACACACACACACGCATACAACTGTCTGGGCATCTGTGTGTTTTCGAGTGCCTTTAGTCGCTCATTCATTCGACACTGTTGCATTGTAACCGCTTTACATGTGCCTGATGGACTGCAGCAAGTCGGTATTGGATCGAGTTCGATTTTCCACCAATGCGTTATCTTTCGTTTGATTTTTCACTGGACGTTTCGACAACACCGGAGCGATGCAAGTGCTAACACGGAGTTGATACGGAGTGCTCAGAAGTGTAATGACACTGGAATCGAAGACGTACATCTAGTGAATTGTGAAGACGTTGAACTCTGTAGTGAGCTGCATTGACCAATAACTAAAGATGACGAAGCTGGAAAGCCAATGGAAGGAAAATGGTATATGTTGGATCTTCTCAGACAATAGTTCAGATTTCAGTTCAGCAGAATAGCTGACAGTTGAATAAGGTTTTCAGGAGTGAATCATATCAGATAGATATGCATGTTTAGTTTTTTCACCAAAATCCGGAGTTTAATAATGTCACTAGTGCCGTGACGATTTCTTGGACTTTCTAGTGCTAAAGTTTTTAACGGAAGCAAGCTAGGTTTTTAGCAGTCTACAGAATTTTAGCACTAAATTTTTTTTAGATGTTATTAATGCATTCATCGCAATCACAATATTCCGAATCGAGAATTACTGAGCAGTTTGATCCCATTTATTTTGTATTGTTGTAGTCATACGTCTTTGGCTATTAGACGTTTGACTTCCTGAGCTGGCTGTTGCGTCGATGGTGCGTCATTAATGCCTCATCGTATATTCACGTCACGCCAACAGTCTAACATCTATACTAGTTTGCTCTTTGTCCAGTCTCACTCTTCTGTCATTTTCATCGCTTTTCTTCGGCTATTCTGCGTGAGACGTTTATTGTTTGTGATCTGGTTGGTATGGGAAGCATGTGCAACACGCGCTCTCGCTCGCGCATACAGATACTCATACACGCACACGCACACATACTTTCTTAAATACATGCACACATAAACACACATTCTCACAAACATACACATTCCGTATTTTCGTACATTTCTCACGTGCACGTGCTAGGTTCTTTCCTGATGTGAACATAGTGTTGCCACTATTTTGCGTTCATTATTTGTCTTTGTTTGTTTCTATTTGGTCCAATCAGCTAATGCCTGCATCTATGCCCGTAGTTGGGCACGTTGTCTCCTCTTTTGCCAACTTTGCCCTTCTGTTTTTATGTGCATACACAGCGCGTCCATTTTGTTTGCGCCACCCAGATTCTGCCTGTATGTGTGCGTCGATATGTATGTGTGTGTGTGTTTGTAGGTGTCTTGTTTGCGTCGTCTCTGATCTGTTTCTGTTTGCTTGTTTGCGCAAATTGGACGCAATATGGTGTCTGATCATTAACACACACGCACACACACACACGCGTGCCAGGGCATATGGATTCGCCCAGCCGTGCATGTGCGCCATAATGCACGCTCTGATGCATTGTAAATTCATTGGTTGTGATGTGGCTGGCAAATTTCCAACGCGGTCTGTACTGCGCGACCGTGTTCTCTTTAATTGCCGCCTGAATAGCACTCAACAGCACGCAATTGTCATGCCGCGTGAGCAAGCCAAGCTGCCGACATGACTTGGCAGGGCATATGGCTCGCGACCGCCGCTCTGTACAGCTGTCTTCGCCTCCTGGGTCGTCCTGTGCGTCCGTCCGTCTCAATGAGATGCAATTACATTCCTATCAAATAGATCACCAAGTGTTCTCTATTGCCGCGCTTCCTGTTGTGCCTGTCTGTCCATACTAGTCCAGTTGGGCATTACGAGATACAAGCCAGACTCTTACTGTCCCGTCCTCTTGCCATTTATTTATGGCTATATGACATGAATTGATATTTTCTGCTACTACTGCATTAATATGGATAACACCATTGACCATACACAGAACTGATTTTTCTTGAGTCTCTTGCACGTCTAGTCAGCATCGCTTCGTATCTTCTGTGCTTCTTGTCTCATTTTTACATTCCAGTCTGTTCTATAAATCTTCACTTTCACTGTATACGTGTGCATATTTGTGTCCTTTGATGGACATGGGTATCATCCTTTTTTAAAAGAGACGAGATGAAGAAGAGTTGACCGCGATTCAGATTTTGATTCGCGATCAGAGGGTTAACTAGCATCAATGCGTGGCATACGTTGTCGTGTATTCCCTTTCTTTGGCTGTGCGAAATTTCCCGTTAATCAGTGTTTGTCATTGAAACGGGCCTGTACAGACTTCATGGAGACTTTCAAGACACTATATCATTCAATGCATTGTTCATAACTAGGGCTGTCAAAAGTTAATAAAGTTACTTTTTCACCTAAAGGTCACTTTGTCATAAGCTACCTAAAACTGCATGAAAAACTTGTGTACCATAATTATTAAAAAAGTTATTAGGTTACCAAAAGTTACTTTTTCATCGTTAGGTTACTTTTTTGCTTTTAAGGTTACTTTTTTATCGTCAGGTTACTTTTTGTTATTTTTCTTGTTATTAGGTAAGTTTACCACGAAGTTTGGTGACTTTTTGCAGATAAGAGGCACAAAAATGGTATATATGAGGATAAAATAGGAGAAGAGATGGAATATTAGGTCTGAAGATCCAGAAATGTCAACATTTCTGCTCTTAGGATTTAGCAATTGATATTCATCCTAATATCCGTGCTACTTGATATTTATATGTTTTTGGGTACGCAGGATAGTGTAATTCCATTTTAGGAAATGGCCACGAACCGGAGGGTTTCGTGAGATGTTCGGAGCGTGGTATAGTACGATGTGTGAGCTCTCTATACCAGATACTGCTCTATACCAGATACTGAACTAGCACTTGACAGTACGTATTTACTTGAACAGGAATTTGCACGGGATTTTCAAGGCGTGAGATCGCGCCATTATCCCACGTTTGACATATGGGAGGACGGGGGCATTCACACATGCATTTACGCTCACAATAATATACAAACTGCAGTACGTGCTATTTGATAAAAAGTTCCATTGAAAAAATATAAAGAAAATTATTGCGACCATTACTAAAAATATTTACATTTGCAATTAGTGTATTTCGCATTTGTATGTGCTTTCCACTTAAAATTATATTTTGATGGTTATGCTCCTTTTTCGATGTTAGCTAAATGATGTTAAGTCACTTTTGGTTGTTTTTTGTAAAAATGGTACCAGATTGGAGAGGGTGGAAAAGTAGTACCAACTCGGAAAGATGATAAAAATGAAGGACTGGTGTATTTTCTTCCTTCAGAACTGCAAACAGAAATTCACCTTTTTTGAAGGTTATTTTTACGAAGGTTAGGTTATTTTTATGTTACTTTTTACAGGTTATTATGTTACTTTATATATTCACAAACAAACAACAAACAAACCGTGTACTTCATATAGCGCACTAATCAGCAAAGGCGTGATAAATATGTGATAAAACGATACAAAAGTTTTAATAACATTAAAACTCATAGGTTATTTTTAGGTTACTTTTTTAGGTTACTTTTTCTCGAAAATAAAGTTACTTTTTTCTGATTTTTAGGTTACTTTTTTGACAGCCCTATTCATAACATTCACGGAATTAAGCAGTAAGGTAGTATTTGTGTTCTGTAAATTTCCTAGGCACGGACCTTTAAAATCCTTTAGTCTGGTGTAATCACTTCTTCATATCCGTGAAAGTTATTTGTTATAGTCATCTCTCCGTACCACTCTTTCCTCCTCGTTTCCTTCCAATTTCAAACAGTTTTCGTTGTTTCAACATAGCTAGATGGACAACTATGATTGCTGTAGTTTTTGTAAAGTAATATTCCACGTTGTTCTCTCGTGGTGGACTGAGGAATGCATCTCGCTTTCATCTTACATCCACAGCGCATTCATTATTCACCACTCATCTATTTGTAATTACTTTTCGTCGGGTCAACCAGTCAGCGAGCTTATAGCTGTTAAATAGGCGTGTGTAATATTAGTCATATCTTTCTTTGATGTTTTTCTTCTTCGATGTGCGCCAACGCTAATGTCTTCTATTCATATTGAGCTGGCTGTGTGCTGATGCATTTTTGACACATATGGCTGTGGTTGTTAACGTATTTGACATTACGCTAGCACGAGCACGGACGGGCCGAGGTGTGGCCTGAGACAAGTTTGAGCACGTGATCAATCTTCGTCTGTCGCCACCTCACACGGCCTGTCTGGCTGCGTGCCGATACAGAGCACGGCTGTTTTTCCTTGACGACCAATGACTTGTCTTGTGTCATTTTTGCACGGTCGAGAGTTACGAGCTGTTTGGATATTCACGTGGTGCTGGATGTATGGATGAAGCATAACATTATACTACTGTACATTTGGTCCATATATTATTATAACGTTAACTTCATACTGTTCCAGTGTTTTTATCTTAGTTCCGCTTATAGAGGCAATGTATAGCCGTATTCAGGCAAATTATCGTGCTTTCGTCTCAGTGCTTTGTTGCGTACGTTATCTATCCATCTGTTTTGCGTCACTTGCCTACCCTTCAGGGGTAGGAAAAGCGTGGTTGTGTGTTCCCAACTGTCTCATTTGCTTGTATTAATCACAGTAGATAGAGGAAAAGCGGACATTTTCATACTCCATATATTTTTGTAGCATTCTAGAATATCGATCAGTACTAGCAAGCAATCTTTGGCGCGGTAATACCAGTACAAATATTGTTTGTGGTGAGTGTCGCGTAGAGTGAGTGAGAGAGTCTGTTGACTGAGTCTATTGTCTCTTTCACACATACATACATGCAGTACACTTGTACATACAGTTGGCTCTACCTTGTGACTGTTGGATGGCCATTGTTTGTGTCAATGTGATTTACGTTTGAAGATATGAAACGATGGATCAGTCACTGAACGTACACTATGAACACAAGATGAAGGAAGGCTTTCCGAGCGTAATTGGCCATTTACATTCAAGTATATTTCTCGGTTGACATGTCGTACGACTTACTTGACAAGGTCTTTGAACGTACGTGTGTGTTTGCATGCTTGACTACCCGTGTTTTGTCGCACACATTGTCGACTAATGTTGAAAACTGACCATCTATTGATTTCTTGCTTCGCCGTGTTTGCTGCCGACAGTCACACATGCACGTCCATGCCCATTTCCATTGAGCAATCGATAGCGGCCGGTTTGTGCTGATGGTTAGCGGCCGGTTTGTGCTCATTCCTTCTAACGCCCCGGCAAGTGAGTGTGTCAGTACGATGAAGTACTCACGCAATTGCGGGTATGTGTGACACAGATGTGAAAAGAGCAATGTTCGAGCAAACGTACGCTACGATTGATTCGGTTGATGCAGCCTGTTCTTCACACATGACTTCTTACGCTCTTCGAAAGCTCTACGCAATCATTGTCTCATAGAGCGTAGCACAACTGTGAATGTACTTGAGTTGATATGTACACAATGCATTTAGTTGAACAAGTCCTGGCATGAACGGCTGCGTCGGTGCAACAACCTGCTGAAAAATCCTCTGTGATGATGATGATGATGATGATGTGTTGCCGAGTGAGAGCTTCGTCGCTCTGCCGTTCCTCCGGTCGTCGCCGTCGCCTCCTCGGCGTCGCGTACGTGCAGCTGGGTGGCTATTCCGGCGAGCAGTTCATCGACACGGTGGTTGATGCCGCCCGAACACTCGATGAATTTGCTGTGGAAGCGCTCGGCCAGCCGACGTCCCTGTGTGGTGGACACTTGGCGCGCGCGAACCAGATCGCTCTTATTGGCCGCCAGTATGATGACGTGGTGCGCGGCGGCGTCGCAGGCGGCCAACTGATGGAGCAAGTGGCGTGCCTCGTCGAAGCTGGCCGAGTCGGTCACACTGTAGACCAGTAGGAACGCGTGCACGCAGTGACGCTGGGCGGCCATGTTGCGCCAGCGGCTCTCATCGGCCGTGTCTGCCGGATCATCGAACACCAGGCGCACGGTCCACTGATCCACCTGCACGAGCAAATCTGCTCCGCCGCCACCCTCTCCGCCCCCGGCGTCCTCGTAGCCGTGCATGTAGTCCGACGAAAAGAACTGACGCACGAGCGCCGAGCGGCCTGAACCAGGCGTGCCTCCGGTCAATACGAGGAATGTAGCAATGTGATCTTCAGCCGTATCGGACGACGATGCATGCTGGGAGGGTGACAGTGGGAGGCTGTCGCGACGACGCAACGTGTCTCCACGACTGACGACGGCACCGCCTCCAGCACCGCCGCCTCCGCCGCTGCTTCTTGCTCCTCCACTGTCGTCAGCGCCGCCTGCCGTCGCAGTTGTCGCAAATGAGCGCAGCAGAATCATGGCCGTCGTCTGCGGTGCTGTTGGCTCATTGTAGCGGTTGTCTGCAGCCGAGGCAGCGGTGTGGCGAGCATTTCGTACCGGCAAACGACCAGCACCACGTTGAGGCGTTTCTGCAGCCAGCGATTGACTGCGAGTTCTTTGGCGCTGCCAATGATCGCGGGAGGCGGCCGCAGTGACTGGTGGCGGGTAATGCGAAGCTTGGCTGCTGCGATGCGACCTTCGATATTGTTCCTCATCCTGGTACCCTTCCTGTTCCTGCTGTTGGTGATGATGTTGATGGTGATGTTGATGATGCTGTTGTTCCTCGGCCTCCTGTTGCTCTTGTTGTTGGCGTGAGAAGCTGTGACTGTATATGAGTTGTGCCTCGGCAGGCCACCAGTCAGTGTTCATAGCGCTGCCTGATAATGTCCCCGCTGCCGGATAAATGTATTCGCTTCTTGTGTATGCTCCACTTCACTCGTCTTTTGTTTGATTATATCCTTTGATGCGGATAAGGTCGGCTGTCACTGATAGGTTTCAGTTTTGTTTCTGTACTCAATGCGTACTATCACTCACCGCTCCGATGAGCGTACAGTCATTCACCGCTGCGCACTGAACGTCCTGTGTGCTGTTGAGTCGGTGGACGAGTGGACAAAGCATGTCTCTTATTCGTCGGCGGTCGTGACGCCAAACTCGGCACTGCCGTGTGTGTATGTGTGTGTGTGTGTGTGTTTCTATTCGGTCGCTTCTCTATACACTTCCCTTCGTTTTGCTCAAGTGTTTGTGTATGTATGTGTGTGTGTGTGTGTGTTTGATTGTGTTGATTTTCCGTGCATCAGCATTTTGGTGTTCGCTTTGGCGCCGAATCTCGCGCGAATTCTGATAGACAAGCGAGCATGCAACTTTTGTGCGCATCTGTCTGTTTTTGTCATTGTGTGTATGTGACCGACGCCATTTTCTCTGCAGGTCTTCCGATTCAATTTGCTAGTAATTCCAACTGAACCCGGCGGAGCAGAATTTCTTGGGCGAATTCTACAATCCTACAGTCCCTGTCCGCCCAGCAGTAAATGATGGTTCCAGATATCAGTCGTGTGTTGTACCATGCATTCTGGGGAGTTGGCCTTCTCTAATACGTATTTCGTCGTTATGGCGTCTTAGCGTGGAGAGGGTCGGTTCTGCGGTGGCAGCGAGCTGCACGGGACTCACCTGTATATTCATAAGCTTCGACTTCTTCCCGTGTAGCAGCTGTCACTTGAGGCCTTTAAGCTTCAACCTTTAACTGATGCGGACACTGAAAATCGCTGGACATTTATTTGTGTTGATTTGTCAACTTGTTGGGCATGCTGCTATAAATGGTTGGCGTGTATTTTCGCGGGCCAACGTGATTTTGTCATTCTTTTTTCATTTCCTTACATTTCATGCAATGTGACTAGCGTTAAATTCGGGCATAATTTTTTCAATCCCTCAATACTGTAAACAGTTTTGAATATACATTTCATCTCGCCGTAAATGTATAATTTCATCTATAAAGTTTGTATGTATGAAAAATGGCAGTGGTCTCATTGATTGTGCGTTATATAATATCAATCTGTTCGTATGTTATGACGTCATTCGTAATGTACATTTGTATGAATATTCACATATTCTTGCTATAACACATGTATTGGGTGAGTTTGGTCTTTTCCGTCTTTGACCGTATTTCTGACTTGTGGTCAGAGCTCAATTATAAGTCGTACTGATCAGAATGTCAAGCTGAAGCCCTGCTTCAAGTGAGGGATCATCAAACTCGATAATGGA
This sequence comes from Sacculina carcini, assembly GCA_916048095.2. NCBI lineage: Eukaryota > Metazoa > Arthropoda > Thecostraca > Sacculinidae > Sacculina > Sacculina carcini. The sequence continues at coordinate 4,263,044 of OU696591.1, read as the reverse complement.
ATCCTTTTTATCCCAGGTGTTGGATCTAGTATTTCAAGAATTTGCTGCTCACTTTCCATCTAACACTATATGACACTTCAGGTGTTTTATCCATGTTTTAGCATTCCATCATTCAGTTCGAGATAGCAATTGAGTTATCAAATGAATTATGTTATGAAGATGACTGTACTGAATGAATACTCATCTTGGAGAGTAACCCTATGTCAAATAGTCGTATGTAGGACTGCCAAAAGTTAATAAAGTTACTATTTCTGATTTTCAGGTTACTTTTTTGGCAGCCCTGGTCATATGTTTTCAATTAGTCACCGAGACCAACTTTTGTGTTTGCACGTGAAGGGGGAAAAGAGCTTTAGATCGATAAGTTTCCCCAGGGACAGCCCTAGTAATGACTCCTGGCTGCATTCAGTAATGTGACGTTGGTTGTTTCATGCAACGCTTACGCGTGCGTATACGCATACATGGTATCTCCCGGGCTCAATTAAGTTGCGTGCAGTGTTGGTTTTGTACTCGACGCTGAAGCTTCAGGCAATTTGGTGTGTCACACTTCAAAGTCACATTCAGATGTTGCTTCGTTGGGTTAATTTCGCTTGTCACATACACACATACATATTTACATACAGGCAGATACACACACACACACACACATGCACACATGGTCAAAATAGCGGAGTTGCATCCAATTAGGCAGCCACTTTCAGAAACATGGCAGTTAAATTAAGTTGTGTTGTGATTAGTAAATGTGACGATGTCTTGTGTGTGTGCGTGTGTCACCTTGTCGACTGGAGCAGAGGAGAAGAGCAAAAAGAAAGAGGAGGATGCTGATATGGCCGAATTACTACAGTGGGCATCGTAGAAACACCGCCACGTCGCTACCCAAGTCGTCATGTGTGTGTGTCTGCTCCGTACTGTCTCTGCAGCAAGAGTAAGTTTTCACTCGCACCAAAGGGAAGATCATCCCTGATTGTTCCTTGTCAAGTTCCTTTTACCCGACAATGTTTCGTTGTATGCTCGGGAAAGGAGACCTCACCTTGTAACTGTATGCGTGTGTGTGTATATGTAGGTATCATTATACATGCATTAGGAAGCAAGATTACTGCCACTTTTCTACCGGCTTCGTCTCGTAGAATACAACTAAAAATCATAGTCTCTATTTCCTCTTCCTATCGTTTTGTCTTTTGTTAGTGCAGGACGCGGAGTGATATTCTGTCGTCCCATCCGTGAGAACAAGCTGACTTGAAGTCGGAACAAGGTTGTTGTGTGTACTTGCCCTGACATTGTGGCAATGTTGCCATAAAGTTGTCATTTTGTCAACTCCAGCGCCGGTCGTAATGAGAAAATCTGAGAAAGTCTGTAAACTAGGCTCACTATAAATTGGGCCTTCATTGAACTCAGCCAAACTAATCGTAAATACTTCAGCTACGCCGAATTGGTTGCGCCAAAGTGAAATGACGAAAAATTGACGTTTTCCATCCAAAAGTTTCCAATTTACGCCTGCCGTTAACGGACGCCGTATCGTGTCTTGGAGGTGTGTATGTGTTGGGCTCGTGTTGGTATCGTGTCAAATGTCTGCAAATGTGTTCATATTTTTTGCGCATTTCAGCGTTTTTTTCAATATAGCAGTCATACACATGTCAGTGAAATGTCAGGTTGCCGGAGTAGTCGTGCGCCGTAGGTCTGATATGTCTGTGTTTATTTGTAGAGGTGGTATATGTTTGTGTTTGTGAGCTATTGATCCGTTACGCTCTGGTTGTCGCTCACTCGCTCTTTCTCCTCAACTTTGCACGCCTCGTTGTCACTCATACTGCCGCTGTTGCTACTGTTTCCTCTCTCTCTCTCTCTCTCTCTCTGTGTGTGTGTGTGTGTGTGTGTCCGTGTACTGGCCAAAGTGGTTTTCGCATTACTTTCGAAAAAGCATTTCGTTCGAATGTTGGTCCGAGGTCATTTTCAGTACATCTATCCCAACCTCCAAATTGAAGAAAGTGGCATTTTTGGCAACGCCACAATCCACCAGCCAAATGTAATGTGCCTACTCTTCACACTTCCGTACAGCCTGTATGTATCCCCTGAACAAATGATGGCTCGTTTTTTCACAACTTCATTTAGCTTATCAACTTCGTCTTCCGAATGCTAGAATCACGGACGATTTGGGCGAGCGGTGACGCTGTCTTTTTCGAGGCGTTTCTCATCTCAATTGACAGCTGCAAATAGCAGTGAGCGTGCGACAAGCCAGTATGAACTTGCCAGTACCAGTTGACACGCCGTGTGCAGCTCGTGACCAACTGCCACTCCAGAAGCAACCCCGTCCACTCTGTGACGTCACAGGTGGAAGACTTGTTACGATGAGGCACCCACCCACCCGCACGTCCGGCATTTCAGTGTTCATTTCGGCGTTATGCACTGAGAATCAACGGCTACCTCAGGTTTCTTGATATGTTATTATCATTAATTACGGGCAAATCCAGTGGCATGGGAAAATCCCAAGCACTATTACAACCATGCGGCGGCTTCATTTACCAAAAGCGTCAAAAACATGTGGACAGAAAAATACTTCGAAAAGTACATATTTTAGTCAGCAAGATGTTAGCTGTCAGCAGTCCCTGTTATTACAATCAGGGAACTGAGGATATTACGTCTACGCACCATTACGCTTATGCTTCAGTCCCGGTTCGCTCTCTTTCCTAACTAACCTAGCCTAACCCAGCCTTACCTAACCTAACAAGAAAGAGGGCCGGGACTAAAGTGTAGACGTAATGGTCCGTAGGCGTAATATCCTGGCTCCCTGACGCGCTAACCAGCAGACTTCGACGCCGGCGAGGCGAGACCAGCGGCGGTACTAGGATTTTGCCGGCGGGGGGCTAAGAAAAAGATGGGGGGGAGGGCTTGGCGAAACATGAGGAAGTACACTCGAAATGTGTATGGTCAGGGTTTTTTGTAATGGGCTCGGAAGGGAGTTTCAGCCCCTCCAAGTCCCCTTGGCGCCGCCACTAATGGAGACGTGATATTGTGTTTGGTTTGTTTGACAGTATATTTTTCGCAGTCGGAATGTGAATGACGATCTCAATACGAATTGATTGATTGCAATGTGTCTATTGCAAATTGTGTGTTGTGTCAAGTGGTGTAGAATGGTTTTGAGCAAAGCCGATGCAAGGTTTGGTGTTCTCCTCCTAAGGCAATAATTGGAGCCCCAATTATGAATAAAGTATCATTATAATAGAGGTCGGATTTTGGGAAAATGCAATTACGAGCAGCCGCTCGGTCTGCATTACGTTTATGCGCCACTTTATGACTAATTTTAACACCATGCCTGAGGCAACGGAGTTCTTCAATACTCGGGTCTCCCGGTCGTGGTCTCGACGGGCGGTTGCTACGACTGTGCGTCTGCGTTTTCTGGTGATTGTACTACATAGTTATTTATGCTCCATATTACTTTAATACTGGATCCGATGTGTGTATGTGTGTCTGTGTGTGTATGTGTCTGTGTGTGTGTGTGTGTATGGAACATGGCTCTACCCAATGTCAAGGTAGAACTTCACTGGTCTAATATTATCCGTGTGTATGTATGTCTGTTTGTGAACAGGTGTCGAGTGGCAGTGCATGTTTGTTTGTGTGTGTGTGTGTGTGTGTGTGTGTGTGTGTGTGTGTGTGTGTGTGTGTGTGTGTGTGTGTGTGTGTGTGTGTGTGTGTGTGTGTGTGTTCTACAAGTTCCGAGTTCATCTTCAAAGTGTGCAGTTGTGTGCACTTTCTGTTGCACCGTCTGAACTCTGACACACACACACACACACACACACAAACACACACTCGTAAACGATTGATACAGAGGGAGGGAGAAAGAGAGAGTCGCGGAGAATATCAGCATGTGGTCGACGGTGTGTATGTGTGTATGGTCTGTGTTGATTGTTGTGCGAGTGTGAACGCTTGTTTGCTTTGGCTGTGGGCGCCGTGTTTTCAGTTGCGAAAGCGTGCCAGTCGCATCATTTGTACATTCGTAGGTCATCTGGTCTGTGTATGTGCGTGTGCGTGTGTGTGTGTGCGTGTGCTTGGGATATTTTCACGAAATAGTATTTTAACATGTTTGATCGCTGTTTGCCCTGGTGTATGCGGGATGTAGAGAATTGTGCGTGTGTGTGTGTTTTTTGCGAATATACATCTATGCTCTGCGATGGGGATGTCCTGTTGGTAATGCGAAGCTTACTATTGCTTCAAAAGCCATGTATATGTGTACTTCATATGTGTGTATCGAATCCCCACTTTATGCCTTGCTAGTGAATATATGTCTGTGTTTGTGTGTGTGTGTGTGTATGTGCTTGTGTATGTATGTGTGTGTGAATGTTGTGATACTAATATGCAGTTGACATTCACGCACAGGTACTTGAATGTACTTGAATTGGTTATGAAAACGGCGAAATGTACTGTGCAGTTTTGACAACATGCTGTTAACTGAATACAACGGTATTTGTTCCATATTTGCTGCTTTTTTGTGAGTAATTTTCTGGATCAGTGGCTTTAATTGACGAGCCCGTGATCGTCCTGGGTCAGGTCTGTCCGAACAACGTCACCTAGATAGGCTCCAGTTGGCTAAAAGTGGCGTATTAGTTATAGATGGCGCGAGAGTGCCTGCTACACATTGCAGTTGATTGCGTCGCTATAGAGGGCGCGATGGTTTTTATCACGCAGTATTTACATAACTATTTGAAAGGCACCCTCGGGGAACAATTGAAAAACAGAACGGTACCATATAATTCATTGGTTCTCAACATTTTTCAATGCTCGCACATTTTTTTCAAATCAACAGTCCGTTCTCGCACAACCTGGATTCTTAATAGTTATATTGAAAAGGTAAAAATGTAAACTGCATAATAACAAGAATGTATTCAATATTTAAAAAAATCAGGAAAATATATAACAGCCGAAAAAATATTTTCCTATATTTTCCCCTAGGGCCTGCTTTGATATTACTTACCAGAAATCCTAAATACCTTGATATGTGTTTTTACTTGCATGCATACGTTATACTTGGTTTTTCGTCCATAAAATTGTTCATACTTTGTCCAAATTGTGATAATTTCGAGAAAAATAGAACGCCACCCTCTAATTGAACATCATGACGAGGGAAGGTTTGTAAAAAGAACGGTATGTCGCTCAAATAGAGGCAATACGGTAAGTGACATTGTGTATTGAATGCCTCAACGCTGTATAAAGTAGTGTTTGGGAATACTTTCGACAAGTTTAGCATTTATCTTCGTGTCTTCTCAATGTCGTAAGGGTCAGCTAGGGGCAGCCATCAAGCGCAATGCTAAAGGCAGGCATAACATCAAGGTTATAAACAAGGTGCTTCACCAATGTTTACATTAGCACAACTTGCAATTAATCGGCTTATATTTTATGTTGATACCGAATATTAATGCATCTTAATGTTCACAATGTTTATGCTTACGATTGATATATTTACCGCTGAAAATCAATTATCCATGCTACAATGGACAGTTCTACCGATGTTTCTTTTGTGAAATGATAAAAAGTGAAAATTAGTGTTCATTTTATATTTTTTCCTTTCTATTTCAAGTATATCTGTCAATTATACTGTGTGTATCAGTAATTTTTCAATCAAACTAATCTAAGTCGCTTAGTTTTTTGCTCAACACTTATCAGATCAAGACATCTTACGAGCTGACATTCACGCCAGGGTTCCGATAAAAAAAGAGTCGACACTGAACAACATATGACCGCTGATATGAACACGCATACACACACGCACACACGCACAGACACACATACATCGCTAAGACGTCTGTATGTGTAGGGATCACGTACATGATGTGCTTATAACGTCATAAAGGCGTGGGTCGTGTAAGCTCGTCTCAATCACGTCCATGCTCAATTATCAGACGTCATAACATAATATTGTTATACACAAAATATAATAACACAAAATTTGTTTTATTTGTATATTTGTTTTGCGCCTTTTATCCACTATATTCTATCTGTCTCCCTATTAAATATGAAAAATATGTGTATTCTAACTGGCATAACCATTATTGACATATGGGATGCGTTCATCAGAAGTTTGATAACTTTTAAGTTTGTATGTGTGTGTATGTGTGTGTGTGTGTGTGTGTGTGTGTGTGTGTGTGTGTGTGTGTCAGTTCGGACATAATATCAACTTTGCGTCGATGAAAAGTTGCAAACAGAACAGAGCTGTCAGTGTCAGTGTTGACAGACTGGTTTTGCCAGCCAAACTTACTGTTGTTCTGTCCAAACTTCAATACTTGATGTCTGATGGTTCTTTGACCATCGCCGACGGGCAGAGAAGGGGTGCTTGCCCCTTCCTTCATCCCCCCCCCACCTTCCCCCAACCATCAATAATGCAAACCAAATTAGAAAAGATATAATTAAATTAAGTCAATCTTCTGTGTTTATTAAGCAGAGGTGATGTATTTTTGTTTCCAGTTTCCTATCTCCTGACATGAAGTTTTGTGGAACCAATGAATTTGTTGGATTTCTCGGCGCTGTTATGGAAAATTAAATTTGGTTAATTAAATAGTGTCAAATCAGAGACAAAGTTTACAGACCGCTATTCTAAAATACAGTATAGTATTTGTACGATAGTATTCGTGTGTAATATTTGGAATTTTTTGGCATATATTTGTGTTAATATGCGGATTCTTCCTTTTATGTCTGGCCCCTTGAACCCCTTAGTTTCCCTTTAGCTACGGCATTTAAGGTTGAAGCTAAAGGGGTCAGGAATCAAGAACATTAGATTTGGAAAATTTGATTTACCGAATTTCTCTCAGTCCTAACCTAACCTAACTAAACCTTACCTAACCTAACCAGCTAAACCAAACCTAACCTAAAATCTATGAAAAATATCGAAACGTTTTTGTGCGTTTTTTAAGCGTCTTTAATAAATTAGCGTTTTTAATGTTCTTGAATCCTTACACATTTAGCCTAGACCCGCCATTTAACCACTCGTTTTGTTGCGTAGTTGTGTTTGTTTGTTTGAAGGAGGGCCTTTACGGGGTTGTCGGTTTGTGTCAACACCACCCCTAGCTCGCTAGTGTGCGCGGTTGAAATGAAGTGAAGTGCTTGTTTGCACAAAGCCCAGCACCAACAACACAACAATCAATCCGTCTGCGGTCATTAGGAGCAACTTAACAAGCCAAAAGAGGGTCGGAAAGTTGGGGTGGCACGCTCTGTTCAGCCGATCACGCGATATAGTTTTCAATAGCGCGCTGGCAGCTGATCGTTTGGCTGCGGCTTTGTTAATGTCAGCCGCAGGTCTGCCGCTGGTGGTACAATAAAAGAGCGCGTGTGTTGTGCTCGAGGGGAGCACGGTGGTGGGGTTGTTGAATGAGCGAGCAGTCATCACAGGCCCTGCTGTGAAGCGCTTGTGATTCAGTGAAATTATTGATCTGGAAACGCTGCCACTACAAGAGCCTGTTCGAGGTCGCACCGTTGAATCCTCCCTGTTACAAGCATACACACACGCAATATGTGACGCGCTATTGAACACAGCATCGGCTTTCAAGTGTACGTTCATAGTGTTTCAAGTCTCCATACCGAGATTCTGGTGGTTTTTGAGAAATGAACCTGGAATGTGCTGTGCAATTTGAGGTGTGCATTATTGAGTTAACAACAAAATCATGTTTTAACAATGGTTCTTAATCTGTGGGGAATTCCTCACTGGCGGGGAATGGAAGAGTTGTCAAGTGGCAAGCTAAAGGTCAGACAGAAGGACAGAAAGTGTGTTTTATCAATTCAAATTCGTTTATTTTTGTTTCTAATAACATCTTGACATTCACTTTAATGTAACAACTGAATTTATTGAATTTATCAGCGCTGTTGTGGAAAATGAAGAGATGGCTCATTAAGAAGTGGGGAATCAGAGGATAGAGGTTATGAATCACTGTGCTAGAAGGAGGTTAGCGTTGGCTAGCAAGTAGCTTATCCACCCTTCAATCATCGGAACCACCAAGTATAAACATCTGATGTACAAAACTGTTGGGATGAATGTTATGAAAATAAGTGATATTTTTCCATTTTTATCGAAGATGAAGTCCTATGGTTCTATTTCTGTTATTCATTACCAAAATGGCACTTTCTCCAGAACCGAAAAAATATTCAAATCTTCCTTTTTCTTTCCATTCTTCCTTCAATTCGTTCTTCTTGATTCCACTAGCTGTTTTCACGTGTGACCAGCTTTCATTAGTGCCAAGCTCGTACTTGGTGCTGTTTTTGCTGCTAGGAAGAATGAGTGTCTGGTAATCAGAGTATGGGTACGGTACGGTACGGTACGAAATTACGGTACGGTACGATTGAATTTCGGGGAAAAGTACGGTACGAAATTACGGTACGAAATTTTTTCCGAAGTACGGTACGGTACGATAGTACGAAAAAAAAATTCGTACCGTACCGTACCTTTTTCGTACTAAAGAGAATTGGTCAAAGCCTTTGACTCGAGACCTCGACTCGACTCTAGACTCGGGGGAAGACACCTATCATTCATTAGTGTTCAAGGCTGGCTCAGTTGGCCAATTGCATGGAATCCTTTACTATTTCATGACCCTTCAATTACAACAATGAAAAGATGTCAATGAAATTACGTCAATGAAAAGTATGCATACATACAGTTACATACAGTTACATACAGTTGCATATACATATACAACCAACTCACTGAATTCGCCAGGGCTTTCAGTAATTCTACCAATAAAGTGAATATACCGATAAAGTAATTTTACTTGATGTCGACGGGTCCCATTTAACGTTTCCTTTTTATAATGTAAAGTTAAATAAACGTATTTCATAAACATTTCGTAATTCATTTAGTAATAAATATTTAGTAAAATATAATATCAAGTGTGTAATAATGTATATTATAGAATTCCACAAATGGGGACAGCAAATATCGATTCAAGTCCTGTGAGAACGATTGCTGAAGGTACGAAAAAGGTACGAAAGTACGGTACGAAATTTGGTTCGTACTAGTACGGTACGATTGAAAAAATGAGGTACGGTACGAAAGTACGGTACGAAATTTTTTCGTTGGTACGAATCACGAAAAACCAATCGTAACGTACCGTACTTCATTCCCTGCTGGTAATAGACCCATTCTACTTGTACATCAGATTACTGTGAAGTCAGGTAGGAAAGAAATTCGAGCAAATGAGACCACCTTAAGTAGGTCCCTTTTTTCAACTTTAGGAACGTCCTTTCCAAACTTACCTTTCACTTTCTTTCTTTTCTAATTTTCTCACCTGTTCGAATATTGTTTGCTTCTTCGGTCGGGCCGTTGCTGGAATTTTTCCACTCCTCATATTGACTCACAAACTTTGCGTTCACTAGTTGACTGTTTGGAAATCTGTGCGCGGCTCGATTTTCCGCTCTTCCGCGATTATCTCCAATTGCCGGCGTTCTCACAGTCGACACGCATCAATTGCGCGTCCTTGTACACACTGATTGGTCGTATCAGTGACTGTCTGCCCCGCTGTTTGACCGTTTCGTGTTTTTGCCTGGTGTGTTTTTCGCGCGCGTGTCTCTACCAATTTGCGACGAACACACACACACACAGACTCACACACCCACAGTCCTGACGTGCGTTATTGGTCGTGTAATGTGGTGTAATTTCATCGTTCCACACTTCTAAACACGCGGCAAATCAGTATTTCAGTACTGTGTCAAGTGTGTTGCACCCAGTGTGTTGTATATTTGTATATTTCATCTTTCATATCGTCATATGTATTTGTATTATAAGAGAATATAAGAATAACATATTTGAATAGTATACAAATAATAAAAATACCAAAAATATTTATAAGAATATTATAAGAAATATATTGGGAGAAACACATACACCCACACACGCACACACACGCACACCCACACACGCATGCTTTCTCACACTCACACCCACACCAACACCAAGACACACACATGTATAAAGTTTGCAAAAATCATGTATATAAACAAGTAGCGAAGTGGTTAATGTTGGCGTTGCACACGCAGTGTACACTCACACACTCTCACTTTTACTCTCACACTCTTGCATACACACACATGGCTGTGTATGTGAGTAGTTTGGAAAATTCAATTTTTTAAATAGAACGCGGTGAAATTTCACAGTTCACTTACGATTTGTGGTGGTTTTAGGGGTGAAAGCCCCCCCCCCCCAATTTATCCCCTGCTTGGCATGTGCATGTTCAATTGTCACAGCTGTCACATCACATACTGCTGCTGCAACATTGATTATGCAATATGCAACATTGATTATGCAATATGCAACATTGATTATGCAATATGCATATTGCTGACGAAATTAGCATATTTACACGTGATTGATGAATGTTTGGATGAAGCCACTTGATGAGCCGTCGAAAACTAATATTTCAGACGCAATCAAACCATGCTTTGTATCAGCGTTGGTTTATATTTTGTCCTGTGGGAAACAAATTTCAGGGAAAATACAGGGTGTTCCAATAAATTTGACGTCATTTTAAATGCCCGTATCTCGGAAACTACTTAGTGTATCTTAATGAAACTACGCACACTTTATGTTGAACATCATAAGTTTTATTAGTTAACATTTCAAAGAAAATAACAAAAATTTGCATATACCAAAAGTGAAAAAATACTTTCTTTAATTTTTCACAGGATTCCTGGCACCCCTTAGGAACAAGTCTCGCACTCCTGGGGGGTGCGAGACTAGTTCCTAGGTTAGGTTATCGTTTGGTTTGTTGTGGCTGGTTGGTTTGGTTGGTTCAAATTTGGTTGTGTTGGGATTATGTTAGGTTAGGTTATTTCCAGCAGCAATGTGGCAACGACAATGATGCAAGAACCTCTCACTAGTCTGGTATAATGCATGTATCAAAAAAGATATTGTCAAGTCTGTCTATTACTAACAAGGTATTCGAGACTCTTCCGCTATTAAATTACGAACAGTCAATTTTTCTGGAACGTCTATGGCATCTGCATGAATATTTTAGCATAAATTTCGATTATTAATTAATCTAGATATGTTTTCCAACATATATAGCGACAAATTTCACTAAATACACTTTCGGTATTGCTGAATTAATTTTCACTTTTATCTGGAACCGCCAAATTCGCCAAAGGCCCAGTACTTTCATTTATCTAAGGTCGGCCCTGTGTTTTCTACCAATTTTTGGGTTTTTCATTTGTATTTTCCGCCATGAATTATTGTAAATTATAGCTTATTATTATATTTATCATTTTAAAATAATTTATTATTTTATGTTTGGTTATTTGTATTGTTCTTGTAGCGTTCAGTTTTCGATTCAAGCAGAAATGTAAATGTTTATCCGCTCTGTGAAAGTTTTGCGTTTTGGCTCCATTTTTATTCGGCACTTTCTGCTGAAATCTGTTGAGACGAATCTGGAAAATTAATATGGATCTTATGTATTCGCCTTTGATTTTCCTTCTAGTTGTCTGTGAGGGGAGGTAAGGGCAGGGGAGGGGATGGGGGGCCATATTCCATTCTAATCTGAATAGCATGTCTAGGTGAACGCTATCATTGGATCACTGCCAGACAATGAATAGCAATCACAATGCAGCGTGTCATTATGCGCGTGTGTGCGGCTGTATGTTGCGTCGACAGGTCGCATCGGCTAATTATGTCCTCCAGCCAAGTACGTACAACACACACACACACACACACACACACACACACACACACACACACACACACACACACACACACACACACACAGATAGACACACATATTGTAGTGAGTCAACTGATATACATAGAGACGGTCAATATATGCAATGTTTACGCAATTATATGCCGTCAGAGTCGCATTTTTATACGAATATCTATATTCGCGTATTTCACTAAGTCAAGCTACTACTGATGATACAATCCGTTTTTGAAAGGAAACAATCTACCAGTGAATAGTTTATGATATATGAAAATAATGGGAGATTTTGCGAGATTTCACCGCTTTTGTGTGCTTGTTTTTCCAAGGAGTGTTTTTCAACAGGTAACTACAGGCAACATTCCTTGGATTTCACTGTAGTCTTGAGTTTCTCTGATGGCACCCGTTTGTGGTCAAGGTGGTGCTTCTTTTTCATTATTATTATTATTAATTACAGGCAAATCCAGTAGCATGGGAAGAGTGCAAGCACTATTACCAACCTAAGGTGGCCCCATGTACCGAGAGCGCCCACAAGTTCTTCTCGCGATTCTTGTGATAGTCTAGTTTTTTGTTTCAATGGCTCGGGTTAATAACTCTCCCCCACGGAGATCTGCCGGTATAGCTTGTTGATCAAACGTAAACACTGTATTTGTCAACAGCAGCAGCGTAGCGATGCCATGCAATATCCAATAACACACACGGACGATAGTGGCCAAACAGCCAAACACAAAACACGATCGGCTAAGCCACAACAAAGCCCAACACGAGTGAACGAATAGACAAGGCAAGACAAGGAAGACCAAGGCTACCGAGGCCCCCCGAAAAAGACCTAGAGAATCGCCTGCCTATCTATTTCATGCAACGCGCGACGGACGACTGAGGCGGAGCTAGTGCAAGCGCGTTGCTATGCTTCTCACCGACTGGTTGGTGTTAGTTTCCTTGGAAATCCCTGACTAGTATTCCCCGGGTGGATAAATTTGGATTCCCTGCTATTGCTTTTGGCGGTTGAACTACTCATCGAGCGGATAATAAAAGTCTCATAAAGTGGCGTGATTCCTCTGGACGCTCTGGTCAAACACGTGTTAAGCGGGAGACAAGTCTGGGGTTGACACATTTATATGAGATCAATTTATGGGCCCTGCATTCCTTTACGCGCGCTGGCTGCTTGCAGTGGCACGTTGCCGTCCACCACGCACTCATATTACATGCTGACTAAGCATAGGCGTGTGGGGTTGCCACGCTTGTTGCGATACACACAGATACGCTTAACAGGCAATTATACAATTAGCGAATCGACACAGAAATAAAGCAGAATAAATGAAGCGAGAAACATCTCTACTACATTCGCTCAGTTTGTATAACATCACGCATCTTGAATCAGTGATGAACAAGTGTTATTTCCAATTTACATTGTACATTGTACATTTTTGTACATCTATAGCAGTGGTTCTTAGCGTTTCTCAGTGTTCGCACCTTTGTCAAATCAGCAGTCAATTATCGCAACCCCCTGGATTCTCGATAGCTATATGAAAAATATAACATAGAGACGACGTAAAAATGTCTATTTGATATTCATTCATACAGCTTTAAGGCTCTTCAAGTTTTCTTTTATTTTTTCCATAACAAAATATAAACTCAGGTAAAAACATTTGTTTAAACAATGTTTTTCTCTCTTTGTCGTTGAATTGTCTGACATCGGACAGGGAAAATGTCATTAGCAGAGAACAATTAATCTTGCCAACACGTTGCTTTTTATACTGACTTTTTCTCTATGCAAAACTTAAGCATACCTTGTATGTGTATGTGTGTGTGTGTGTGTGTGTGTGTGCTGAACGAAATTCGCTGAGGTGTACCTGGATACATATGGGTATGTGTGTGTGTGTATGTTATCGCGTGATCGTGTACTGTAAGCACCGTGTCATTAGACGTTGCCTAGTTGAGGTGCTTTTTATCACCGGGACATCAAGGTCTGTGCGTCCGGCGTCTGAACAACAATATGTGTGTGAGTGTGTGTGTGTGGGTGTGTTTCACCATTTCCATTTACATCTGTCTTTGTCACGTGGAATTTGCTCCATTTGTTCACCTGTCCATTTGTTTGTTTTATTCAGTTTTTCTTGTTGTTGGCTGCATAATTCCGTGGACAATATGCACCAACGTGTGTACTTGCTTGCAGTGGCAACGTATTCAGTGTAGAATGCTTACTTTTTCAATTTCAAAATAATACATTTGAATATATGGAATTTCACTGTTTGCTAATATTAATTGTACTTTGAAAGGAAGTGTTTGTCATATGCAATGATCTCTGAGTGATTTGTAAGTACGGATGGGAACAGTTGGTAAAATGTTATGATAAGGTTATCATTTTGGCCATTCAAAGGCTTGTGTTTGTGAGATGACGCTATTACAGGCATAACAGTGCTTGTAAGTTTACATAGCACACATAGAAACATAGCACATATTGACATCGCATGGATCAGGGGTCTCAAACGCGGGACATTCTCATAATTTTCCTGCAGCTCGCCAATATATTTACGAAACTAAACCAGAAATATAAAATCGCATGCATTACATGATACGATTTTATTATAGATTATCTAATTCACATTGTCTTCAGCTCTTCTGGCCCTTCTTGAAATAAACTCCATGATTGTGGTGGATTGATTCGTTGTACATATTAAAATTTAACGGTATAGTTCCTATAGACGCAGCCTGCATGCTATTTTTATTTCTTATAAATGACCCATATCTTCATAAGTGTTTTGAAACGCACGGTTTAGATTATGTTGAGAGAATATTTGGTATGTCCCACTCGAGGCGTATACACAAGATGTCTTATGTAAGCACCAATACAGGTAATCGCATGATCACAATCCCATCTCACCCCTACACATGAACACACACACACACAGGCGGACAGATGGCTTAACTCCCACGGTAATTCTTCCAGTGAGGTCAGAGAGTTGTTCGGTATTTCTGAGTGGCCGAATACCTCGCTAGATACACTTTCCCGTCGTGCAGCTTGGTTAATGAACACACACGCCTTCTAACGTACTCACTGCCCACGGATCTCGACACATGCTGCTCGTAAATTGAGACCGGCTCACTCACAAGCACGTGAGCAAGCACGTGAAAGACCGCTCGAGATTAATAAGATGTAGAGGAGGAGATGGAATGTGTTGGCATGTTAATTGTGACGTGTTTGTTCAACATTGCCTTGCTCCGGTCATACGCCCTGCGTTCGTGGGTTGTGTTAGGTTGTCTATTTTGCTCTGCTTGTCTCTTTCTCTCGCTGTTTCTCCATGTCTCTCTTGTTTCATGATCTTGTTGCTTGCTGTTGTTTGTTTTCCAATGTGTGCGGCTCATTTGCAGCGCCCAGCAACCGGGTCGGTATGGCCAAGTGACCTTGAGCGGTCATGGGTCAACAAAGGTCGACACGTCTTGTGTGGGCGCCGTAACAGCCATCAACCCACACACACACACACACACACGCACACATACACGTACACGTACGCATGGCTCCAGAACTTTGCTTCATCGAAGTATGTTGTAAATCCTTGACAGCTTATCCAGACACTATCATCTTGGTATCTCATGAGCTATTTCTCCGAGGTCAGGTACAATTTCATATCTTGTTGTCTACATACTGCCATCTTGCCGTACAGGCGCGGTTTTATATATGCATGCACTTGTATGACATCAGTGTCATTTATACAATTAATTATAAAATATAATTTGGTATCATGAGAGCATATTTGGAGAGTTTTGTAGGGGCAGATTGAACGTCATTGTTTTATTATTGGCTATGTTGTCAATTATTGTCATTTCCGTCTCCGTTTCTTGCTTAATCAATGCGTAATCTTTTTGCGAGCGTGCGCGGCAATCGCTCCCGAGACACAAATTGATTTGTGCTGTCGCCATCCATCTTGGTAAATAGTTACCGACACGCCAGGCGTCCCTTGTGAGAAAGCGGACATCCTCTCTCTCTGCGCCCAATTTGATTTATATGTGAGTAGCGTATAGTTATTTTACTTCTGTGCAAATAACTTCTCGGGTAATAAGTGTTTTGCGCTCACTTAGTTAATGAAAATTATCTACACATTAGATGATATTGTTTCAGTTTTTGGCCGCTGTCTGGAAGAATTGCACGACAGAGCTGAATTTATTGTTGATCATTCAGAATTAATTTCATTAATCTGTTGAGCTAATCTCCCTTATCTTTTCATAGCGATTCAGAGCGAGCTTGAGCGCTTGTTCATTTGCATACATGGAAAATGTGTATCAACACCACCACTATCCATATCGGGCTACATTAAATTATAAATGACTGTATCGTGGAAATGCCGTGTGACGGCCCGACCTGCGGTGTGCCAGCCGGGGCCGTGAGAGGCTTTGCCCCCGCAAAATTATACAATCGAACATACACTTCTCCACTGCTGTGTTCAAATGCGTAATCATTATTTATATCGTCGAAATGGCCGATTATCAGTAGCTCATCCACAATTTGCACATGATTCAACAGGAGAAGTCAACACAACTAGAAGCACGAACACGAATATCATCGAACGTTGCTAGAAGCTTGTATTGGTGGGGCAAAGGGTGGATCATAGATAATCCATATTGAGTTTATATACATATGGCTATTAACTCATGAGGATTATCTTATTGGTGTCCTGACCTTCCTAACCTCCCTCTGACTTCGCCCTTCATATAAATGCAATAAAAAACACTCATGTTTGTCTTCATATTTCGATATATTGCTGACACTGATGTCATTGCAACAATGCATCGTGCAAGACCTCACACGCTCTTTTCTTCATTGCCGTATCTTCCATAATTCTTCTTCGTTCCTGATGTGTTTCCCAGACAGCGGTTCAACCACAGCATGACGTGGCTCGGTGGCGCGAAATATTCATAATTCTCCGAAATTCGCACAAAACAATGTCGACAATTTTGTTTTTATACAGCTGTTTCACATGGAACAATGACATGCACAATGAAAGTCCATCAACGTACAGTGTGTATATGTATGTGTGTGTATGTCTGTATGTGTGTGTTTGTTTGTATGTGTGTGCATGTATGTATGTGTGTGTCTGTGTGTGTGTGTGTGTGTGTGTGTTGGCATGTGTAATACTTGCAATTCAGTTGTTCGACTAAAATCAAATGCAATTCCACGTAATATTGCATAATTCGACCCGAGGCTATACTCGGAGATTTGCCACTTGTTGCAGTGTGTGATCAACATATACAGACAACACGCCGCGCGATGTGTCACAGTTCGTAACCCGGGTGAGCAGAATTTCTTGGGTGATTTCTATAATCCAATAGCCCCTGTTCACCCAGCAGTAAATGATGGTAACAGATATCAGTCATGTGTTGTGTCATGTATTCTGGGGAGGTGGCCCTCTCTAATACGTCTTCCGTCCTTGTGGCGCCATAGCGTGGAGAGGGTTGGTTCTGCGGTGGCAGCGAGCTGCACGGGACACACCTGTGTGTTCATAAGCTTCGGCTTCTTCCCGTGTAGTAACTGTCACTTAGACCTTTAACATTTAGCCTTTATGCAGCCTACATTACAGCCTGCAGTACACTCAATGAACGTGAATAAAAGCCGCCTCGTGTTTTCCCCAGCAGATCATCTGTTCGATTCTGGGTGCCACTGACTGTGCGTGTGTGTATGTGTGTATGTCCGCGTGCTGTCCTGTGTCTGTGTGTGTATGTATGTGTGTGTGTGTGTGTGTATGTTTTGGATTTTCCCATGAACACAGCACCAGCTGCCCTCTAGATTCACACACACACACACGCATACACACGCACACACACGCATACACACACACACACACACGCATACACACGCACACACACACATACACACGCACACTCACACACACACACGCACGTACACGCACGCATAGACGGAACACGCACACATACACACAAACGTACACACACACAAGCATACATTCAAAGGCAATCGTAGGGCACGAAGCAACACACACACACACACAGGGGGCAAATGAGATGAGATCACGGGATAGTGTGGCGGAGAAAGAGGGACAGAGAGAGAGAGAGAGATGAGTGCTTCTGTTGAACATCACCTGCTACTCCCTGAAGACCGCTCCTAAGCACACCCCCCGTGCCAACATGCATGCGCGCACGTGCGTCTCAATGTGTGCGTGTGTGTGTGTGTGTTTGCGCGTAAAATGAGATTTCTGACGTGCACACGTGCTCTACCCAATCACGATGAGACAGAGCTGCGGGGAATGGAACAGCCTGTGTGTGTGTGTGTGTGTGTGTGTGTGTGTGTGTGTGTGTGTGTGTGTGTGTGTTTATTTTGCACGCGACATCTGCCAAATAAAGACAATTTAGCTTATACTGCGTTCATGCGCATGTGTGTATGTGTATGTGTATGTGTGAATATAAGACCCCAGGTGTGAACATCGCGCCAAGATGACACCTACTGCGCATGCGCAATTTCTACCATCTAATTGTCCGGTGTAATGGAGCAGACGTGTGTGCGTGTGCGTGTGTGTGGTTTCATGTGAATGAATGTCAACTGATATATCAGCTCCGACCAGTCCATGCCAGGCGTGTGTCTGTTGGCTCCTGTTTCAATTACGTGTTTGTGTACAACTTTGGTTCCCATCCAGGGGTAGATTACCCCACTGGGGGTTATTCAATGCTATGCCGTGTATTGTTACATTACACAGACTTGGCACAATAAGGCACACGACATTGCAATACTCATACAACAAAGTTAAACTCATATCTATCAAAGTTGACAGCATGTTGTGAAAGAGGTCACATGCTTTATGTGGCATGCTAAATTGGGGACCACTGATGTACATTTTGAGGGGACTGCTACACCAATAAGAATCGACCTCATCAATGTTTCACCTCGCCCGGGAATTGCACCCGGAGGACACCCCTGTACCCAGCGTGTGTCCTAGCCACTCTGGCTGGTGATCCTTGGAAGAGGATGTCTAAATTGGTCTAAGTCTGTGTGTGCGTGTGTGTGTGTGTGTTATTTTAGCCTCCCTCTACTTCACTTCGATTTAAAATCAGAAGAAAAACCGAAGGACTGTGTTAAGATGGCAACGATATTGGCCTAATCCATTCCGGAACTCAGTTACGGGCAGTTAAGGGGTTTTTTTCTCTTCGAACTCTCTTTCTCTCTGAATCTTTTAGGCGCTTCCGGTACATGGGGCCACCTTAGGGTGGTAATAGTGCTTGCACTCTTCCCATGCTACTGGATTTGCCTGTAATTAATAATAATTAATAATAATTGAGTGCTGAGCTTTTGAGAAATTAGACGTCAGACAATTTCAATATTACGGCGACACAGGTTACGCTGGTCTCATCCACCCTGGCAGCCAATTACGTTTCTAATCCTGCAGGGAGTCTTGTCTCTGCAGAATAGTAGATCAGTCGGTGGACTCGACCATGCCACTATCATTTCATCACTGCATGCACCCAGTGTGGCGCAACTTCTTGACACTGAGCAGACGGGCTCGTATCTCGACCGCTGGTCATCCAGGAAGCTGCCTGTTGATACGATTAATCTTTCACTGCTCGGCGACTTATCATCTGTGTGTGAAATGTCTCGCTTGCGTAACCCGAGCACCGCCAACATGTCGCATGTGTCATACGTGTGTGTGTGTGTGTGTGTGTGTGTGTGTGTGTGTGTGTGTGTGTGTGTGTGTGTGTGTGTGTGTGTGTGTGTGTGTGTGTGTGTGTGTGTGTGTGTGTGTGTGTGTGTGTGTGCGGGTTCTTGTTCCCAGTGGCAAGTCAATTATAAACACAGTGCATGTAAATGTAGCTCACGTATCGTGGTTCATATTGCATATACCGTATTTCCCTATGTGTAAGAGAACCTTGTGTCAATTTTAACTAAGAATTTTGGAGAAGTGTGTTAGTAAAGGATAACTATTCATCATAGGGATGACTGAAATCCTGGTCAGCTCCAATAATTCAATGATTTCATCATAGAAATAACTAAATTCATGGTCCTTGGTCAGATACAAATGACTTTTGTATTTTATATATGCTTTCATTGAATGTTTCATCAGATATAATTACATACTGGTGCTGGAAAACACTCATTCTCATGTGCAGGAGCCCCTATTTGTATAGTGAATACTTAGACCAAACAAGGGAATTTTGTACTCGTGAAAATAGGATAGCTCATATATGGCGGCTCAAATCTTCTAGTACTGCATTATATATATATATATATTACTAGAAGAGAACGTGAAAGAAGGAGAGCTGTTATTGGAAAAATGAAATCATACAAATGTGCCATAGGTGCCAAGAATGCTCAATTTCTTTGGTTCTATCAAAATGAAAGTAGGCTGGCGAAGTCCTTTGGTAAGTGCACAAAATGTGATCACAAAATTACCGAAACGTGTTTGAAAACCGCAACCAAAAACACGGCTTTTGCATATCTAGTAGCGAAAATTCGTTCACGTTGGCACTGGTGCACGATACTCCAGCTCTTGCGTCCTGCTAGAAGGCCACTGATTTCCACACTACTACATATCAACTTCCAAGAATGGCGCATCAATCATTCACTCCCTCAGCCCTCCCTCCATATCCATACTATTTAGCATCGATGATTGCTCGAGTTGGGCGCTGACACACACATGCAGCGTATGTTGCACAAATGTGTGTGTGTGTGTGTTGTGTTTCCGGGTATTGCACGACACGTTTCGTCACACCATATAACAGTAATTTGTTATCTGTCGATCTGTCGACCCTGGTTGCTGACAGTTCTCTGGAACAGCGAAAAGTTAGCAGTGATTCTTCTATCTACGCCAAATCGCGTCCATACTCAATGAACATTGGCAAAACCAAAATGGTGATGATGCTGAAGGAACGTGAACAAAACTGAACAGATTGATTTGATAGATTCGGAAGATAGATTTGATTATACAGATCGAACTTATCAATAAGACCGGGCATAAATCATATCCGAGCGAAATTATACTCCTCAACAATAGAATCTTCAACATCATCAGAATATAAATTGACCAGGAACGTGAGTATTCGCCATTAACACAAGAGGAAAATTAGTAGGAATGTTTGCGCGTGAATAATTCAAGAATTGTATCGAGCATTCAACGCACAAGTGTTGTGTTGAATAAACAGTGTCACATTGAGAGAGGAAATTCCCGATAGTGTAAGCGGCAAAAACTCGTGCCTTTTCACTTTTTCGCGCCAAATATGTTGATCGCTGGTATTGACGGCATTGACGGATCATTGGATCATTTCTCTGGATCAGGGATATTTGTGTGTACATATGCGTGTCGACATGCGCATATTACATATCGGCAAGCTCATATGCCTCTCATATGCTCATCATGCGTTTCCTCTGTCAGCTGTCGCGTTTCCGATAGTTTTCCATGCAAATATTCGCATGTACTAGCTCATATCCGTCCCAACACAACTCGACTCTCACACACACACACTGACATGCAAACATACAAACAAACAATGGCGTAGCTAGGTGGTATGGGTGCGTGCATTCTCAACATTGGTTCGTAATATGTGGAGAATTCCTCACAGATGGGGAATGGATGGTTGCCAAGTGGGAGATTAAAGGTCGGACAGAAAAGGACAAAAGTGCGTGTGTTTTTATCAATCATAATTCATTTATTTTTGTTCCTAGTGTGACATATAATTTGGTGAAACAACTGAATTTGAAGGGTTAATACGATATATCAGTGCTGTTGTAGAAATGAAGATTTGGCTCATTACGAAGTGGAGAATCAGAGGAAACCATTACCGACCACTGTCCTAAAATGTAGCGCTTCAGGTCTGATCAATCCCTCTCTCCATTTCATCTGGCTGTGCCACTGAATACATACAAACATACACACAAGCACACACACACACACACACACGCATACGCAAACATGTTGACGGGAACACAAACACACACACGCACGCACATGCACATACACACGCACATACATACACGTCAGACGATCAGTGTCAATGAATGAGCGACGTACAATTGAAATATCTCGCATGTACGGCATACGAGCACTGGTCCATAACGTCTGACTGTCTGTCTATCTGTCTGTCTGTCTGTCGGCATGTGTCAGAGTTCACGTGCTTGGCGATGTGTGTGTATGCTTGTGTGTGTGTGTGTATGTGCTGATCTACGCTATTGTATTGTGAACGAGCGGATACGCTGAAATCACTGGTGCTTGCATATAGTATCGACGCATGCACGGCGTTTTTGCGAGTGTTTGATATTAGTCAAGTTATAAATTAATTGATTTGACTTATGCATAGATATTATTCCAAAAGTGAGCCGATATATTTTTTTGGCGGAGAGAGTCAGTGGCGTATCCCAAGTGCAATTTTGGGAGGGGCTGAATCTTGGGGCGATCAGTCATGTACATGCATCATTATGCAACTTAATGATATATTTATTATTATTATTATTATTATTATTATATTTTGATATAATGCTTATATTAACAAATTCTACAGATTGTTTTTGTCTTGACCTCTGTCAGTCAATATATTGGTTATGAGGAGTTGATAGAAACATTTGGGGGGTCAGTCCCTTGAGCCCCCTCCCCTGGATACGTCAGTGTAGAGAGTGACAAGGATTTGAGTGTATGTATGTGTGTGTGTGTATGTGTGTGTATGTACTTTGTGTCTCCACACACAGCTTCTGGTGGGTTTTTGTCGCTGGCCTGTGACCTCAAATCACACACACACACACACAAACACATACACACACACACACACATACACACACACACACACACACACACACACACACACGCACACACATGGTTTATGCCAGCCCATGCGACACGCATGTCATGTGAGATGCACACTGGTGTATTCAGCCTCCCTGACCATCTTTGTTGTCATCTTTCTATGGAATGGCACATCAAAGGCATTCATACTTGCGTACATGTCATGTCTAGAAGCTATGTACCCGTGCGAATAAGATGAATAGATATGAAACCTTATGACACACGGAATTCAAATGCGCCAATGGAAGAATCATAACGAAAAACCAGCGTAGCCTTCGAAAAATAAATCTGCTACTGATAACCATGTAGCGTACTTTCCCGAGTATATGAGACCCCTTCAATTTTGAGACAAAAATTGTGGAAAAAGGTACATAATGGTGTTAAAAGACGCCCATGTATAAGATACCCCCTATTTTTAAAGTGCAAATTTAAACCAAAAAAACGGGAAAATATGGTAACTCCAGTACAACCAGATTCATGGTGGAGTCTTCGGCGACTAATGCTCTCCCACTGTTATACAGCGAGGAGGATGGCTAGACCAGTGTTTCTCAACCTTTTTCTTGTCGTGGCCCCCTCCAACACAATGCGAGTCCTTGTGGTCCCCCAGAAACAGTCCTTGGCTCCCCTACAAATCCTGGTGGTCCCATATACACATGGATTATCATATATCTTTCGTGGATAGTGAGAAAACATGGTGACCCTCAATTGTTTAATTCGGTCCTATGGCCCCCAAAAGAATTTCAACGTGGGTCATGAGAAACACTGGGGTAGACATCTGGATGGCTAGGATTATATGCAAGACCTGCTGATGAGCCTATGAACTATGACCATATACAGTGTATACCGGATATGAGCGAACCCCGGTTATAAGAGAGTATTTTTTCGGGCCCGTCTCCTATACTTTACGTGTAATTTTCCTCGGATATGAGAGACTTTTCTCCACTGCCGCCAAATCTCATATATCCGGGGTCCAATGTTACTACAGTAGCACTATTGCATTTGTGAAAATATGCTTCTCGGTTTTCCCGTTCGCTGGCGCCTTTTCTCTGCCTCTTTACTTGTTCTGTTTTATCTGCACTTCCATGTGACTGTTGTAGTATTGGCGCGCTCTAGTAAAACACATTGTAACAGCATGGGCGAACTAGCCAGGACGGACAGGCTGACTGTCCTGACTGACTGTCAGGAGACTGAAGGTGTATTTTTCAGACCCAATCCTCAGCACTTGATTCCCACTGACGGATCCAGATGGGGGGCTGAATCCCTTTCCATCAACTCCTCATAACCAAGAGGTTCACTTAAGAGCAGGGTTTGAAAAAAACCGGGTTTAAAAAAACAAAAACCATGTTTTTTTAGAAAAAAAACAAAAGAAAACATTGTTTTTTTTGTTTATTTGTTTTTTTTACACTTTGCACACACAAATCAAAAAAGGATTGTACCATGCTATTTAGTACATAGTTAAACATATATTAGTACCACTTACCAAGAGTTTTGTAAATATTTAAAAAAGATAAAAATAATATCATAAAAATGTACACACAAGATCTTGAATTTCACCTTGTAGCATCTATAGGCAACGGAAGTTTTAAACCGCTTCCAATTGCGAAAGCAGTCGATTGTAAACACCCACATATGTTTGCAAAGTCCAATCCATATACCCAGTGGTCTTATTTATGAAAATCTAGTGACTAAAAATCATTTTTTCCATGGAGGTTAATTCATGTTTGTTTTCAGAGTAAACACAGTTTTTATTAACTCAGAGGTTTCTGAAAATAGTGTTTTTAATATAGAAACTCAATTGTTTTGTCGTAAATATTTAGGATTTCTCATAAATACCAACTACAATGTTTCCCCAGCAAAAACCAAAAATGTTAATAAAAATGTTTACCATATCGTGCAAACCCCTAAAATCATGCCAAAAAGTACTATTTATGAAGATTTAAAACTGTATTAATGAACTCATTTACTAATTCTGAAAATATTTGCTCATTCCTATATGAGAAAAATCATTTCTGTCAAAAAAACAATTTTCAAAAAAACAATTTTCAAAAAAACAATTTTCAAAAAAACATGTTTTTTATATAAAAAAAACACTTGGTTTAAACCAAACAAACCCTGGTTTAAACCAAACAAACCCTGGTTTAAACCAAACAAACCCTGGTTTAAACCAAACAAACCCTGCTTAAAATCATGTCAAAAAGTAATATATATGAAGATTTAAAACTGCATTAATGAACTCTTTTACTAATTCTAAAAATATTTGATCATTCCTATATGAGAAAAATCATTTCTGTCAAAAAAAACAATTTAAAAAAAAAACATGTTTTTTATATAAAAAAAACCACTTGGTTTAAACCATGGTTTAAACCAAGTGGTTTGAACCAAACAAACCCTGCTTAAGAGGTCAAGAAAAATATAGTTCAGTAGAATTTGTTGATATAAGCATTATCGCAGAGCATATTTACACATTATTGTGTGTGTGTGTGTATCATTATATATCATTGCAAAATGCCCCAATTCATAACCTTCACATACAACCTAGTCTTTCATAAATAATTCAGCCCCTCTTCCCCAAATTGCACTCTACTCTGGATCCCCTACTGCTGATTCCTTTATGAATCATCTGCCAAAAAGCTGAATGAACGTGGCTCTCAGTATGTACCAAAATGTGACGACAGAATCGGAGAAATGGGAGGAAATAACAAGATACTCAAGGATCTTTACAGCCCACATAAGACATTAAATCTTTTTATAATCTTTTATACTTGGTGTGACTGGTCTTCACTGAACACACAACAACAACAACAACAAACACGCCAACAATATTTGCATTGTTTATTTTCGCAGTGGCAGCATGTAAACACACAAGTACTCATTCTAAGCAGTTCCCGTAGCGCCGACACAAGCAAGCAAAGAAACAGCACGCAAAACACAATCGCCAAATTCATATCATCATTATGCAAACACAAAATGCAACGCAAAAATCAAGCACGGCTAGCAAGTGGCATGGCTTCAAAATATATATACACACACACACATGCGTTCACATACACAAATATAATGCCGGGAAAGCATTGGGCCCAATATGCCAAATCCCCAACACTAACTCGCAAAGTCAAAGTCATTGGCACCAATATATCTCCGATGAGCAGATATTAAATTAGCATGCAATTGGGAATCAATTATGC
Organism: Sacculina carcini; assembly: GCA_916048095.2. Lineage (NCBI taxonomy): Eukaryota > Metazoa > Arthropoda > Thecostraca > Sacculinidae > Sacculina > Sacculina carcini. The sequence continues at coordinate 4,237,436 of OU696591.1, read as the reverse complement.
ATTAGTATTGCAATCATGCTTATCATGCAATCTTCTATGCATCCAATAATTTATACGTATATAAGATGCATATACGAGTATAAGATTCATACATGCGCCAATACATCATCAAATTGTTCGAATGACAATATACAAATCGCTCTAGATCAATTTATATCATCAAACATGAGCTGAAACGTTCACACCAAGAAAAGCGCGCTACAGCCACATTATCAAATGAATTCATATGAATGTGTCGAATTTGACCTGAAGTCTGTCTGCTGAAATCTAGCACAGACAGCCTGCAGAATACTTCAGTATTCAACACGGTCTGTATATCGCGCGATTCAGTCTCATATGCGACATTCTTACAACTATACATACGCTCACACACACGCGCAAACAAAGACACACACATATTCATTCATTCTGGTATAATTGCCAGGCTCGATGCAATTATAGAACATAATACTCCATATTAAGCTCTTCATTAGTGGTTTGTGTACAGGTGCTGATGTATGCTTGTATGTATGTACGAGTATGTGTGTGTGTATGTGTATATCTTTCACCAAACACTCCTCATTCAACTATATGTACGCTCGCATCTTGTGTGTGTATATATGTGTACATTTCTGTGTGTGTGAATGTGTTTCTGTCTGTCTGTAACCTATATGTGTGTGAGTGATAATTCACACAAACGTCGCCCCTTTGCCGGAGACCAACTTGCTGGACGCGTCAATGCGCACTTTCTTGCCGTCGCCGCTGATGATATTGTGGTTGTTGCGATTAACGTCGGCACTGTCTTCGCTGCAGCTGCCGTCGACGCCGGCGTCGTTGGCGACACAGCTGCGTCGCTCGTCGTCCTCGTGTGTGTAGTAGACGGCACTGTGGCGGCGACGCAGCACCACCATGGCCGTCATCACCAGCACAATGAGCAGAGCCAGTGTGACGGCACAGGCAGACATCACGGCGGCGGCGGTCACCGAGCGGCGCCAGGACAACTGCAAGTCGGAGGACTCCTCGGAAGCGGTCGCTGCGGACACGTCGCCGCCGTGTTCATAGCACAACTGCCGCAGCGAGGCGTCCGAGACTAGCAAGTCGATATCTCGACATCGCTGGTCCAAGCGCGTGCCTTTACCCACCTCGTCGTTACACGCAGGCAGCAAGCTGATATTTAGCAGAGGAATCTCGCGACGTCGCATGCTCGCCGGTTGCGAACACCTGGACATCACCGGCCATGGAGAACGAGGTCGTTATTGCAATCAGTAAAGTCGGATAGCAAAGACGAAGAATAAATGCTATGCTCAGCCACAGGACAGTTGATAATATATTCCAGACACCAATCAACAAAGATGTAACAGTGGACAAGAACAACGGCAAACAGTGCGATTCAAATGACACTCTGAAAAGGGCTGAAGAGGTGTTCATCAATACTAGGCTGATTGTTACGTTGTCAAAGGAATGATAAAATGAAAATTCACGATTTAAATGCACCTTTTGGCGCGCTTTCGGAACATGGAGCCACCGTAAGGTGGTAATAGTATTTAGCACTCTTCCCATGCTACTGGATTACTGGATTACTGGAGTACTTATGCCACTGGATTTGCCTGTAATTAATAATAATACTAATAATAAACCGCGCACTTCAGATATGTCTGCAGTTGTAATCAAATCATTGTCAGTCCAATTAGATACGATCGAGTGGACTCACCGCAGACAGCTCTCCCATCGTAGCTCAGCGCACGCGTCTCGAAACGCCTCTTCTCTGTGAATCCAGCCGAGCAGCGGCGGCAAGTGACATTGGTCACACGTCCACTGGTTGTTTTTCAGCCGCACCTGCTCCATACTCTCCAGCACATTCACCGTGTCCTGATCCAGCCCCGTCAACTGATTTCCGGAGACGTCCAGTCGACGTAGACTGGCCAGTGGTCGCAAAAGACTGGCCGGAAGCGTCAGCAGATGATTGCCGGACACGTTGAGAGCCTGCAGATGCGGCAATACCGCCAGCAGCGTGTCCGACACGGCGAGGAGGCCTGCTTCGGCCAAATTAAGGTGCCGCACTGCCGGAACTTCTAGTAGTGTTGGCTGCAGCAACACGGCGTCGAGCCTATTGCCGGCCAGCGAGAGACTCTCCAAATGGACAGACAGTGGTGACAGCACGCCGGACGCTAGCTGGGAGATCCGGTTGTAGGAAAGATCTAGACTGACAGCGGTCATGTTGTCGAATGCATCATCGGCAATGTCAACGAGACGATTGCGAGACAGTAACAGAGAGTCAAGTGACATTCTCAAAAATGGCCGGCCGTCCAGTGAGCTTAGGTGGTTACCGGACATATCAAGAAACCTCAGCTTCTGCAGCTGTTCAACAACAGACAAACCATAGGTTTCACGTGATTGCTGAATCCCATGCCCAATTCATGTCACTAGCATACGCATGCGCTCATATGGGATCATTTTTATACGGTCACATGTCACTATATCACCATATAGAAATGGCACAATGACATGGTTAGAGAATGACAAGATGGTGTCATACAACTCGCTTACTGACGCTTCGAACCGCCAAGAACATAAGGCTATTCAATAAAATCAGTGGTTCTCAACTTGTTCAGCTTGTTACTCAATTTAGCATGCCACATTAAGCGCCCCTTTCACAAAATATTATCAACGTTCATATATATGGCTGAACTAAAACAATTTTATGTCACCCAACCATTACCCCCGAAAAAATGCTACAATACCCCATGGAGTAATTAAAATTAATTAAATTAAATTTATTTACATTAATTTCATTTACCCCATGGGACAATTTATCACCAGGTTGGGAACCAATTAATTAAATCAAAGGATATGCTAAATAATATTCCAAATGTTACCAAATTGAAACTTAATTGCTTGAAATCTACACACAATAACGCCGTCAAAGGAATGTCTACTTTAGTTACAAGGTATCACTTCAAGGTAGTACTTCGCTTCTTCAGAAATAGAGAGGTATAATCTACGTTAGATACTCTTAGAAATTGCCCAAAAACAACACATTTCACTGCAATCCCGCTATGAAACCGATTGAAATTTAATTATGCTCCACTAGGTCAAATTGTTCATTTTTGAGGTTTGCTGGTCATAACATGCTTAGCAATGCGACATATTTCCTAACTCAACTTACATGCCAGAATTCATTGTGCCTCAGCGACGACAGCTGATTGTAGCTGAAATCCAGGTGTTCCAGGTGCGGCAACGTCTGGTACAGTTTGTCACTGACATTGGACAACTGACAATGGGAACAGGCAAGATGACGCAGCAAGGGAACGTCAGCCAACACGCTGACGGGCAGTTCACGTAGCTGATTGTGGTTGAGAACCAGCTGCTTGAGACGCCCGAGCCGCATTAGTAGCCGAGCTGTTAGCTGCGCCAGTCGGTTGTGGGACAGGTCGAGTAGCTGAAGGTTATCGAGCCAACGGAAGCACGCACTCGGCGCTGACTTGATCTGGTTGTGCGATAAATACAACCGCCGCAGCAGTGCCAGACCCTTGAAGTTCGAGTGGGCCAGGTATGTGATATTGTTGTGAGACAGGTCCAGGCGACGTAGAGCGCGCAGTCCAAAGAAGCTGTTTTCCCCGATGGCCGGCACTGCCGAGTGTCGAATGGTTATCTCCTCGAGGAAGGCACGGAAGCGCCGGAAAATCGGCCCGATGGTCAAGCGGTTGGGATACCATTCGGGAGCATCAACAACCAGAATCTGCGTGTTGATGTCGATGTAGGAGAGGAAGGAGAGCTCTTTGAGACCTCCAGCACCGCAGGACACCATGTTCTTGGCGACAGGATCAAGACGACAGGCGCAGCTTGCAGGACATTCTCCTCGTGCAAGTGAGAGGAGGCACGCTCCAATCAGCCACGCGGTGATCTGCGCAAAATATACAAACAATAGTGAGCAAAATTCCTGATATTACAGAACGCTTCAAAGCAAGCTTATTCATTTTTCCTCACTAACAACCTAGCTATTGAAAGATAGAGATCTGTAATTTGAATTATCTCAACACATCGGGAACATTCACCAACAATGAAATCAACTCATAGCGCGCTCGCGTGAAAGCGACAGATGTACGAGCCATAATTAATCCCTTGATATGCACTATTGTTCCCAATCTGACTAGCGCTAAGCCTATTTGACCCAACAAGCAACAAAGGCCCCAGTAAAATGGTTGATCAGCACTGGGCGGTTTTACAATGGGCTGCCGTCAATGCTCAATGCATTATGCATGAAATAGACTGTGATTGTGTCGGTCTGAATGATTGTATAATTAAGTCCCGATAGAGAGATAGCACAAAAACGTAACCTCCCAGGTACGGAACACGCCAACAACCGTTTTAGGTATCGACGACCTATCTCAAATGATGATTTTTTCACGAGGAAGACTTATTGAGGATGTTGACCTCATCCAGCTGTACATTAGTAATATCCAAAATGACAGCGTTTGATTTACCGCACTGCAAGTAACACGCTGTTCCAGGACGCAGGATTTCCCTTGGAGACCATTAATTTGTTGCTGGTTTCATGATGGCTCGCAATTACGACCGCTTGCCGCGATATTGTGGCCAATTTGCTGCGACAGGCACATCAAGCGGTCATCGGCAGCAATTTTGTCTGACGCCATTAGCACCACGTCATCGATTACGTCGTCGATTACGATGAATTGATTCATCGACGATGACATGCAACTATGTCGAGCAGTTTTTCTGCGGCACCACGACGCAACGCTGGGGTCAACGACCGCACAGATGACGACGACAACAAAGCGAGATAGCGATATCTCCTCCGCTCGCAGTCGCAATGACTGGGCGCCGGTGCTATCTTGAAATGCATAAGAGTAGCGGCCCACGGCGCATGTGGTCTTGCTCGGCAGCGGTGTCATGCCAACATTAGCACGTGCGTTGAACACGTGCACAACACCTGTACTCCCCTCGCATACCTCGCCAGCTTTTGATTCGACATCTATTTTTGTATTGATACCGACAACAGTGCTCTGTTTTAGAGTCATTAGCCACCGCGCATATGTGTGATCGTGTATAATGTTTAGCACTGTATAGAAATTGTCACCGGATAAACATAAACAAATGGAAGCCGAAATTGGAGCAAGAATACAGATATGAAATCGCTTATTCCCTTTATTAAATACAAATGAAAATAATTGTTTTGTATATACAATGTAACCCGGATATAATAGTTAACGGGAGCGGAGACAGTCTCGTACATCCGGGGTTATCTTATATCTGAGGAAAATTACACGTTAAGTATAGAAGACGGGCCCGAAAAAATACTCTCTTATAACTGGGGTTCTCTCATATCCGCCGGTACCTGTAGTGCGCTACATGCATCAACGTTTCGCGCCACCACACGGAATCAACCAGCAATCGCACACATCCGCGTGTCTCTGTGTTGTTTGATCATGTATGTGTGTATGTGTGTGTGCTTGTCTGTACGTTTGTCCTGTTAATCGTGGAGTGAGTGTGCAAACACCCGGTCCATGGATCTCGCGTTGTTTGAACGAATTGTGGCTAGCAAAGATTGAGACCTGAAATTGGACTGGAATGTTTCTAGCAGCGACCTTCTGGCGCTCGGTATTCCTCTTTCAGCTGAAAATATCTCAAATTTATCTGCCGTAATCGTCGCCTTTTGTATATACAAGTCTTGTCTAGTATACAAATTAAATAAATTAAACAGAGTAATTGCAGTGAATTTCAGTCAAATATAGTTTCTTAAAAGATTCAATGAATGTCTCGGCTCAGAATTACAAAGTATAAGATGATGAACCATCGTTCAATATATTTCTTGTTTTTTTGTTACCACGCATGTTCGACGTCACCTCTGTTCCACTGTGGCTTCATTGCATAACGAAAGATATGTAATAAGTGTACTATTGCTACATGTTGATGTCTGTTAGTGGTGTGTATTCACGATTGCACGATTTGCCAACGTTGAATGGCAAAATGGTTGCACGACGGGAAGCGTAGTTGAGAAACCGTTCGATCAAACACCGTCAATCACATGAGTGAATTTGGCAATGTGGATAGCAGCTCCAGAAATCATCAAAGTGTTGTGAAGTCCAAATATGAGCTTATATAGATAACAGTGTATATTCCATATAGATATCACACTTGGTGGATCACGTAGGGGGCCACTGGGCCCTCTCCTGGATCCGCCAGTTACAACATCATCATTGCGGATGCAAGAAAATGACTTGTCATCGATGAGACAAGGAAAACAGCTACGTGCTCGAACGCAAAATCAATTGCCTCTCTTGTTGGTGTATTGATTGTTGCAAGCAATACGTGCAATAATGCGTTTGTGGTCGCTCAGACCAAGGTCAGTGTGAATCAATTTGCAGAGGGAGCAAACTCGAGAGATGCGCACATCAAAATCGCTACTAACCAACCAGCCCAGCCACATGCATTCTATTAAATATTCTGTTATGTCAAATGTACGGTGTTATTTTGCTGATGTAACCAATATAAAGACATTTAGAATGTATGATGGTATGTAGTGGTCAGAGCCGTAGCAACCGCCCCCCGTACCCCCCGGCCGGGGGCCCCGAATGTTGAGGGGCCCCGTTGCTTCACGTATTATATGATTATGTCTAATAAATACATTCATTATTTGGTGATTCATTTTTAATGGGTGGCCCCAAGTGTTGCCTTCGGGGGGAGGGGGCAAAATTCCTCGCCACGGCTCTGGTGCGTCGGAGGTGTATATAGGAAAACGTTGATGCTGTTTTCAGAGATTTGGTGAACGGTGCTGGGGTGTGGTCACGTTTGGACTAGCTTGTGACTAGTGGAGTGGTGATGTGGAGATGGCTACGACTGTTGACGCCACATATTCTCCCACGACATTGGATATCAATCAAACAAAGTATCACCGGGGGCTCAATCAGTTAGAGGTGAATGGGCCAGGAGAAAACAGCGTATCCTGAAACAAGTTTGCAGTCTACTCTCCAGCAAATGAGTCACGTTTATCAACAAGACGATGATGATAACTTGAACGACTACAGAACGTGACAGTTACGAGGCAACTTGGCGGCAAACGGCCGAAAATGTTTCGTCTTCATTGTTTACGCTAATCTGCTTGCACGACAGCTATTTTCGGTCGACAAAATGAAGTTGAAATCAGTAGCACCGGCTGGAGAAGACCGTGCAACGCGTCTGTCTGTCTGTGTGTATATGTGTGTGTCTGTCTGTCTGTCTGTATGTGTGTTGTAAGAAGGGTTATATCATAACCTACAGAAAATTGCATTATACGTGTAAATGCGTCAACCATTACGGATGAGTGGGACTACAAAAACCAGCATGGGGACATAATTATCCACAAATTTTTAGATCAGTTTTCAGAGTTCACGACCCCAGTACCGTCCGTATTCTATAACCAGAAAAATAAATCCCTACGTCAACCAAGATGTGGTTGTTTATCATTAAAAACACACTGACTACACGCATGAATGCATTCAATTGAATATTTCGCCTGTATTTGGGAAAACTGCCTTGTGTTCTCTTACAGTCCAGCTTATTCCAAGATGATTGAAGGACCGATAAGTCAGTGAGTTCAACAAGCACCGTCTCCGACTGACAGCTGACCAATCGGTCTTGGTATTGGAGAAGCAGCCAGGGTACCAGTCATCATTGCTTTCATACAAATATGCCGCACTGGATAAATAAGTGTATAACGGCTGCCCTGCGCCTCTATATGTATGCACCTGTGTGTATGTCTGTGTGTGCGTGCGAGTACATGACAGGCGGAAAATGAGACGACAGAAATACATATCGATGAAGATATATTAAGCAAACGCACACACACACACACACACACACACCTATACACACGCACGAGCATTAAGAAATAGAGAGACAGAGCGGAGATAAACAGAACCTACTAACACGCTGGCTCGTTCAAGCATGATAAATGTGAGTCATTACGAGGACGCTTAATATATACACAAATACACATACATACATACACGCTACGTATAATCATTTGCATACGCTCATAATGTGCGCGTTTGTTGTATAAATGTGAGCGTGTCGGCGTGTAAGCGTTGGCATGTGAGTTACGCGCGAGTTTACGCGCTGGTGTGATATGTTATTGGAGGTAGTCGTCAGCTGTGGGCTATTCGGGTGGACGGGTTCTGCTGGTATGCAGTTGAAACAGTATGAATACCGAACACAGCCAGCCAAGCACAAACAACAAGAATTTCTACAATGTCAGATATGCTTACTGACTTCACGGAGCAGGTGCATTGCAGGATATCATCCCAACCCTGGTGAATCGTATTTCCTCTCAGGCAAAAAAACCTATTTCCTCCCAGACAAAAAACCTATTTCCTCTCAATCATTGGATTCGCCATTGTCCAACGCATTTCACTATACAGCACAAATGGGATCCTAACACTAACACTTTCACTATACAGCACAAATGGGATCCATATCCCGCATCCACAATGTCTTCTGCTGTGGACGAGGCAATAACCGTGTGTGGTTACGTTGCTCCGAGCTGGCCCTCGAGACCGGGGATGGAGATGGTGCTGTGATTGTTGTTGTTTCATCCGACATGGAGCAGACACACAGTTTGCAGCGCTCAGTGAGGGTTCAAGAAGTACTTGTGTTTTGTTTACGTGTGTGTGTGTGTGTGTGTGTGTGTGTGTGTGTGTGTCTGTGTGTGTGTGAAGGAGGGAAAAAACGAGCTGGCATCAGTAAATAGCAGGCAACAGCGGAATAGCACAGGAAATACGCCTGCCAGTGAGCGAACCTGAAGAAGTCTGCCAAAGCGTCAGATCTGTCTCCTGTTCTCACTGACAAGATTGATCGCAGATGCGAGCGAGTCGTGTGCTGCTACGTAGAATATGCAGATTCGTTGAGAAAAAACATCAAACATCGTGATCACCATGAAGAAGTGTTCTTTTGGCATTATCCAAATTCTGGTTATTAGTGTCTTTCACGGCTTACGTAAACGTTTCCTTATCGTTTTCAGTGTCGCATGAGTATATGACGCCGACTTTTAAGCGTTCTCGCATCACCACTTCCTGTTTGTCGCATATTCTATATTCTGCTTGTATATTCCTCAAAGGTCACGGATCACGACTGTAGACTATTTCTACAGCTGCATTTATTTCTCTCACAAACCTTATCTTACCGGAAAAAGGCAAATAATTTAGACGAAAAGATCACCCTTGTTTATCACAAATTTTGCAATCAATTGTCAGTTTGATGGTATTTTCACTCATATGTCAAATACTATTTATAAATGTATAAATATGTATTAATAATGTATAAATTATGGGCACCACTGACCTAGCCAATGACAGTGTATCTGGCACGACACACGCGCTCATCATATTGATTCGGGAAACCTGTCACATTGGCCGCGCTGAGGGCAGGTGTGATTCGACACCGTTCTCACCAAGGGATGCTCGCGACAACGCTCGTGCATTTGATCAGGGAAAAGATCAGCATGGAAACCACAAATAATACGTTGTCCTATCCCAGGGGTCGGCAAACTACAGCCCACGGGTCTGATCCGGTTCGCCGTCGATAGAGTTTAAAGTTTGCTTGATAAAATGTATGGATGTAGCTGCTTTGATAACTTTCAAGTATATAAACATGTTGGATATTTTTGGTTTTTGTTTATTATCAGAAATTCACTCATGATTAACATGAAATGACAAGCAGAGGTTTTTGTCATATTTTCCAGAGATTTCGTTCTGGCTTGCAAGTATTGGAAACAATTATTATGCGGCCCGCGCTCGTGCATTTTCAGTAATCCGGTCCTCACCAAAAACGTTTGCCGACCTCCATCCTATCCTCTGCTAAGAATTAAGCACAAAGCTATTTTCCTATGTAAGCATTATTGTGCAGTACGCAAATATACATAATTACTCAATCTAGGCCCATTTTTAATGATAACACAATACACATCACAATCCATTAACTCTCGAAATCTTCTACTGAACCCTGAGAAAACTGTTTTTCTTCTTTTCCATCCTTCCAAAATTACTCCATGTTCAATAGATCTACCTCTCTCCTCACAAATTCGTAATCTAGGAGTCCAATTTGACACCACATTGTCATTCGCTCAACACATTTTCAAAATTTCGCGTTCCTGTCGTTTTGTTTAACGTCAATTGTACCCGATCCGCTCTCATCTTGATGAGGCATCCGGTCTACTCCTAGTTAATTCATATATTTTTTCGCATATCGATTACTGGAATTCTTTATTTTTTCACCTTCCTCTAAAATCCATCCGCTCTCTCCAGTCAATTATAAATGTTTCTTGCCGCTTTGTCCTTCGTCTTCCCCCCTAGTCACCCACATCCGCCCATATTCGTAAACTTGGCTGGTTGCCTGCTCTGTCCAGGATCCACCATAAGCTGCGCTGCATTGTCTATAAACTTCTCCATACTCCTTCTCCACCTTCTTACCTGTATTCGCTTCTAACTCCCTCTGATCGTCCTTTAAGTCGCCGTCCTGTGCCCCTCGTATGTCCTCCTGCTGACCACGAGTCTAACTGGTCAGCTATATCCTTCTACTTTTCTGCTCCCCGACTCTATAACTCTCTTCCTCAACATTCTACAGAAAAATCCTACTCCTCCTTTTCGGCTTCCCTTCATATATACTTACTGTCTCTTCCGTCGCCGCCAACTTACCCCTATAGAAATTGCTGATACTCTTTTTTGGCTTATATCTCAACACCAAAATTGAATATTTTCTCTGTCAGCTACACTTCTCTGATCCCATTCTTTTATTTTCTCTCGCCTCTGATCATGCGCTGTGTAAATTTTCTTGGTTTTCTGGATTGTTGTATATATTTCCTGCTCTTGATATTTGCATCTTGATATTTTTTATGCTCTCGATATTATTTTCTTTATTTTTTGTGCCTTGTCACTTCAGCTCATATAATTTTGTTCTTTTTTAGCCCCTATCACTTTTTATACCTCATTTTGCTCTATTTTGTACGTTTTCGCGCCTTTGCAAATTAGTGCGCTATACCAAATACATGGTTTGTTGTTGTTATTGTTGTGAAGTATCTCATGCGTTTGGTAGGTGATTTCGTGCGTTATGTGTAGCCCCCAAAAGTAGGTATTGTAGTCCACAACGTAATTCACGTGAGCAATTCACGAACGAACTGCTGCTAGAGACCGGGGAGATTGTGGTGTATGAAACCGCCTGTCACTTTTGGCATCTGATGATTCCAGTACCTGGCAACCGCAGTCTGTTTATTCTGGCAACTCTGCCTCGCGTCAGTCGCTGCTAATTGGCATCACTGGCTTCACCGATCTGGTGACAAAGCCGCAAGCAAACTCACAACTTGGTTTTTAACAGGGGCAAATCGGTTGTGCGCAACTATTGTTCATCCCGGATCAAACACTCGGTCAATATTGTTAGTTTATGTTAATTCCGACCAAGATTTCGGACCATTGGTTTGAAGAAAGGTTATGAACCACGCGGTATCAGTGAAAATATGTATTTCTCTGTCTAACATACAAAGTAATCCATATACAAATATACAAACAAATCGTATGTGGTTCAGGCTTTGTTCAGTATATTAGCTATAACCTCTGATGAAAATATTTCAGTCCTTATAGTACGGAAAATAGGGTTATAAGTGTCGTATTTCAACTTGTATGCATCTGACAGTGTCTGTTTCTCTATGAACGAAGCTCAATGTATCATGTTGTACATAATTTCTTGCCAGTATTAGGCAATCAATTGAAGTACATAATTATTAGATGCTACAGTATTTAATAACAACATTACTTGATTTAATAATAGGACATAAAACACACACAAACACGCGCGCACATTCTTGGCTTCTTCATCGCCGAAATTCGAGTCTGAACAAATACGTGACTGCTTTGTTAGACGTTAATTAATTTCAGTCATCAACATTTCAGCCGTTATGAAACGCCTATAATTAAATTCCAGAAGTTTCTATGACGGCGCCTTCTGCACGCTCGCATTCATTTTCATGCAGACGAAATTGTGAGATGTCCACTCAGCTACGTCTGCCAACTCGTCTCAAAACTCAGACTTTCGTAATTAACCAAGTCGGCAGTGTACAACTGGACTTGTTCGATCATATCTCTATCGTCGAATCTAGCTACCAAACCAGTGCAACATCGTTTCAAATTAACTCTCAATGCACTTTGAATGATCCGACAAATGTGATGTAGGTGTTATCGGGCGAGACTCTCAATAGATGCCCTACTTGGGTTGTGATCGAATTCGAATGTGATGAATTGGATCAACGTTGCTCCATTCGTTCAGTCACGTGGATTTGCCGGGCCCGTCATTGCATGCAGTTTCTGTTAGCACAGCTGAAGTAACTTGAAAATCGAGAATGATATCAATATCGGATCAGCGAGTTTTGCCCGAGAGAAAATTTTCTCGCTGAAATGTCTACAAGCGTTTCACCGTTGTGCGATCTACAAGTGCTTGCATTCAATATACATGCTAAGCAATGTGTGGGTATTCATAACGGTGCCATAACCAGATGCACTCAACACAAGATATCCACAACCAAACACGCCAACACTCTCTACCGTTGAATGAAGCTGTTTTCAAAGTCGAAATGTTTTCCGAAAACCACTTTCAGCGGAGGGAAGATCAGCTATATTTTGAATTATCACTTTAATATGTGGTATTATGTACCGCGAGACGACTGAGGAACCCCGTCCTGGGATCGGTCTCAATGGCAAAGATACATAATTGAAGATAGATAATTGAAGATACCAAAATAACAAAACTACAGCGTGTCCAGCACACCCAACAGTGCAGACAGACTCGCTCAACAACCACTACCAGACGACCACAACCGGTAACAAACAAGTTCTATGTATTTTATGTATGACGTATGTTTTTATGTAAGGTTTTGTATGCTCTATGTAATTCGTTGGTGTGTTTGTGGATATGTGAGTGTGGGTATTTGTAGTATGTGTGAATCACTTTGTGAACGAGTCAACTGGTGTTGCGTTTTTGGGTCTCGCGTGGGTTGAGCATGTGTTTACATAATAACTAGGGCTGTCAAAAAAGTAACCTAAAAATAAGAAAAAAGTAACTTTATTTTCGAGAAGAAGTAACCTAAAAAAGTAACCTAAAATAACCTGAGTTTTAAAGTTATTATCACTTTTGTATCGTTTTATCACATGTTTATCAGAAATCAGAAATGTATTGCCACTTTATACAACAAAGTATTGGCATGGATGAAAATATACATACAAATCACACAATGTACACACAAATGAAAATGCATCATAAAAATAACTTGGGCTCACAGCGGAATAAGACACACAAGAGTCACACAAAACACGTATACTACAGAAAAACTAATAATATCGGTGTGGGCTAAATAATCTATGTACACATCCAAAATATATTTATATAATTTGCTGCTGAAAGATTTATAGGAGCTGGAAGATGTAATTGAACGCGGAAGTTTATTGAACAGACGGGGGCAATGTATTGGGAGGATTTGGAAGACCATGATGATTGGGAAACTGCTCGGGGTTCTAGAAGGGCACTAGATGATCGAGTGTTAGTGTTGTGTGAGACTGGCACTACCAGCTACTTCAGATAGGGTGGAGGGTAGGGGTAGTTGATCAATTTGAAAGTGAGACAGCATATTTTGTGTTGGGTAATATATTTATAAGGAAGCCATCTCAATGTTTTTAGGTATCGGTTATAGGTTTAGTTATTATTAATAACTAAACCTGTTTTTCTCAAACTATCCATTTGTTTTGGGCGTTTCCGGTACATGGGGCCACCGCAGGGTGGTAATAGTGCTTGCACTCTTCCCATGTCACTGGATTTGCCTGCAATCAATAACAATAATAACAATTTTCACTCCAGGCGTCTATAAATGTCCATATTATATATGTATATCACTATTGCTTTTATCGCTAGTACTCAGAGCCGTAGCAACCGCCCCCCGTACCCCCCGGCCGGGGGGCGCGAATGTTGAGGGGCCCCGCTGCTTCACGTATCATGTGATGATGTCTAATAAATACATTCATTATTCGGTGATTTATTTATAATTAAGGCCCCAAGTGTTGCCTTCGGGGGGCCCCATAATTCTTCGCAACGGCTCTGCTAGTACTTACATACTATATCATTGTGTCCCACATGTGTCCTATAACATACTATATCATTATGCCTTAAATATATATATATATATATTAATATCATATTCACATTCTACTCTTGATTTAAATTCATTTCACATGTGTTTTTAATTTTCTAATGTCTATGTAAATTTTATATTGCTCTTTTCTCTGTATCACCGGATGTTCATGGTGCATGATAATTACAACAAAGCAATTCATAATGTTCGCCAACTCCCCATTTCACCTTATTCATTGATTTTATTAATAATAATAATAATAATAAATAAACATCACACATAATGTTTTCATATTATGTGCGAAATGAAATTGTACATTCAATTAACACAGCATTATTTCGGAATGTGTTTATTACTAATCCCAATTTTGAGCGAAATGTCTCAAAAGCATACCACACTGTACCGCACTGTACCGCACTGTACCACACTGTACCGCACTGTACCACACTGTACCGCACGCTACAATACGGCCAAATGGTCCCAGATGTTACTCAGAATTTTTTCAAACATAATTGTTACTCAGACGGCTCCTAGGATTAAACAAATTTATTAATTCTAAAATTATTAACTGCACTCAACCTCCTAGGATAAAAACAAATTATTCAATATAAAATTATAAACTGCGCCCAACCTCTTAAGATTAAAAAATTATTCATTCTAAAATTAATAATTAAACTTCATTAAGATTGGAAAAAGAAAACTTCCAGTCAGATTATTAGCTGACACTACGATAACTGATCGATTCGCCACTTTGATTGAGTAATCAGGAAACGGTGATATGCAATTATACCTGATGTATCAAGTTTAACTTGGTTCGCGTGTACAGAAATATTCATGAGACTTCGCGTGTAATTATTAGCAATATCATTGGTTATTTTTCAGTGTAATTTCGCTCAAAATAACCTGCATAGTTGACTTGATGCTCGATAGGAAGACAGTCATCGACTGGTGGGAATCACGTCACCAAAACAAGCAGAAACAAGGCAACATCGCTTGCTGACCGAAGATGCATAATTACTCACTTCACTAATCACACTATTGACACGCTATTACGCGTTGATCAAAAATTTGTTAAACAAGCACAGATAAGCACAGCCACACCGCAACATGATCACCACCGAGCCACAACTGAATACGCTCCGAAAACTACACACCGGCCGGTCTACATACACACACACACATACACGCATACATACACACACGCGTGCGGGACATTCAATCCGAGCATTCCTCTCTCGCTCTACTTTCAACTTGTGAATGAATGCCGTGTGTGTGTGTGTGTGTGTGTGTGTGCACGTGCACTCTCGCTTACACACATACACATAGACACGCGAATTACACAATCGTGCACACGCGCATATGTGTATGCGTGTGTATGTACGACAGTCCTATTGAGATTCTGGTGTCGCCGTCGAGGGACCGGGAACCCCCCCCCCCTCCCTCGACACGAAGCACAATGACATCCACAGCGCCAGGACCAACACTGGCGCCAGCATAGCGGTAGCGACGGCTTCCGTGGCCAGAAAAATGGCAGCCGCTGCCCTTCCATGAGGGATCCCATTGACAGGGGCAGGGAACTGCCGCCTTTTGGATTCAGGTCCAATGTCACGGCTCGAGACGGGCCCGAAACAGTGAGCGTGTGAGGTGGATTGAGCGTGTGAGGTGAGAGGAGGCACGGGACGAGGTTGATGTCCAGACGGAATTGATTGAATCACACGAGACCGGCCGGAAGTGGACGGTGAGAAAGTGTTCGATTGTTTGCCGGCTCCTGGGAGATTCTCTTTATCAGGTGAGCATGTGAGCGAGGATTGTATTTCACGATGCAGCACAATGTAGCTGCGAATTCGATTCGTTATGATACTCCAGCTGACTGGAGACTGCTGATTAGAAATCATCCCAGAGTAAGAGTACCTCCGTAGTTTCCACAATCAAAAATGGCATTGACCTAATGAGTTTTGTGAAATATGGTAGTTTGATAATGATAATGTCGCCAAGTAGAACAGTGATTCGCAACCGGTGTGCCGCGGCACCAAGGGGCGCCGTGAGATCTTTTGAGGGTGCCGCCAAAATTCAGGGGAAATTTTTTTGTAATAGCAGGATGAGTGTGAAGAAAATTTTCATATCTACATGATTTTCATATCTACATGTATGTATAAGGTGTACATATCTGTATGTATAAGGTGTTGTTACACCGATGCAAAATGTCGAAATAAAAAATATATAATAAAAACAACGGATATTTTAAATATGTATTTCCTTATAAGGGGGCCGGGAACTTTTGAAAGGCTCGCAAACTAGAAAATATTTTTATTTATTGCGACACTCATCCACTACGTGGTTTTTAGAAGCATCTTACAACATAGATAGTCATTATAGGTATACACAATGAAAGCATAGTCATACGTACCACGGTGTTAGAATACAAGTTATTTCAAGTAGTAGAAACATGGTTAAAACGGTGGTCAAGTAAATCTGAGGCTCAAGTCTGGTAAAATAAAGCTGAGGCATACACATTAAAGTTAAGATGATAACAATGCAATGATGACAACTGCATTTTAACAATGCAGAAAAAAGTAATATAATATAGTATAAGGTATACATATTTAAAGTAATATACAGTTGCGTCATTTGGCCGTCAAAATCTTGTACGCAGCAGCGGCCCTCGTGGCAAACTGACGCTAGACGAGACTGAGCTTAGTTGATGAAATTTCCAAAAGGCCAGCTTGCGTTGTGCGTGTTTGCTGCTAGAAACCTGGTTGCGGAACTTGAAGAGTGCCTTCATTGACGGCGGGGCATTGTCGTTTTTCAGAGCCGACTTTACGAGGGCGAGATCTCGGCGTGTGATCATCTCATCCGCTGAGAGCCACTTTAGTTTCGTCATTGGTTCTGTTATTTGGTCGTATTTTCGTAGGTTGAGGACCAGTCGAGCTGCCCATCTTGGGATGGGCAGCTCGACTGTCACAATCACGACAGTCAAAATGTTGGGAACTAATGATCTAGAACATTGTTCCGTAACCTGTGAGGAATTCCCAACTGGTGGGTAATGGAGGGAATGCCAAGTGGGAAATTAGAGGTGGTACCGAAGGACAAATAGTGAAAAACAAATAGTGGACAAATAGACAAAAAGTGTGTTTCATCAATCCTTTTGTAGTATTTCATGAGACACACAGACATTCAATCTGGTCCTAACATCTGAGTTAATTAGTATTTTCTACGCTTTTGTGGGATACTGATAGTTGCCTCATAAAGAAGTGGGGAATCAGAGAAAAAGTTAGGGATTACTGTTCTAGAACTAACTGTTCTAGCTGTTTACATTTTGTTCGCAAATGTCGATTGATGACAAAAACAGAAAATTATTATTCATGTTTTGGCTGGGTTTTCATAACACACATTTTGAATGAGCACGACTGAACATTTCCATTCTGTTTGTTGAAGTGAAGAGTTTGTTTATCGCTCTTGTTGTTGGCCGATTTCCATAGCCCAGTGCGTCGTCTTGGACCAAGAGCTATGAAACGCAAAGGAATTCCGCTCAATTAATATCGCCGTGAGTCAGGACTTGCACCACACACTGAGTCGGCCTTTCACTGTCGAGTTTTGGCAGCGTCCTCTGATTCGACGGCCTTGACTTTCTCATTCATTGCGGCACACAAGTTGTGCGACGCTCACAAACAACACCGAGTCGTCTAAATCACGCACCATTTATTCACTTGACGGCTGAAAAGCAGTCCACCCGATTCCGTCCGAGACTCAATGGAGACTTGAAGCAAATATGTTTGTGACTCAGCAAAGAGGACATACTTACTGCGCAGAAAAAGTACCACACAAGAAGCAGCAACGCGCTGTCCCACGCTAAATATATTGAATTTTGGGCACGTGCATATTGTGCACTTTCAGGAGACAAGTAAATGGAAACGCTTGAATTTTTCAACGCTTAAATACATTGTCACTTTGATAGCTGGTACTATTTATTTATTCTAAGCATTATTTTATTGTGGGCCACCATTTATTGTAACGTTTTATTAGCGTGAAACGTGTCTTTTGATAGCCCGGACGAATTTTTGTAGTTCTAGAATTGTGAGTAGGCTTTATGGCAGTGTTGCAATTACTTGGTTTGAGAGCCACTGAACGTTCGGTTGATCGTTTCCGCGTTTGTCACGTGATCAGACAGATAGTTGGGCTTGTGCGTGGTGATTGATCGTGTAGTATTTGTGTGTGTTTCTTGCACAACGCTGTGATATTTGTGCTATATGATGTTGTGTAATAGTTTGTCATCGTGCCGTGTCATTATTTGTCGAAATTATATTCCCAAAGGTGAGGCCCTTCCGGAATTTTTTTTGAGTGACTCAGAGGCGTTTATCGGATAATTTGAACGCACAAAAATAACCATGAGTGTGAGAATTATTCATGAGATTTGGGAGTATTTGTGATGTTGTTTGTTTTTCTGCAAACAGCGCTAGAACTGCCTGGCAACGCTGATAAGACGAAGCAGAAATAGTTTTGATTGCGGTGAAAGCGACACTCGCGGCATTTCTTCAATTCTCAACTTCAATTTCAACGTCATTCTGCAAATCCAAATTATTGAATATTTTATCCGCTAACGCTCCGTAGAAAACGTTTTCTGTAACGACACAATCATCATTGAGTATAATACAGTGGCGGCACCAGGGCTTTCCGGTGGGGGGCTGAATCTTGGGGGCAGTCATTCATGTGCATGCATCACTATGCAACGTCTGCGAGAATACTTATATCAACAAATTATACAGACAAAACACTTTTCTTGACCTCTATTAGTGAATATCTTGGTTATGAGCAGCTGATGGAAACATTGGGGGGGAGCTTCAGCTCCCTGACCCCCCCTGGATCCGCCAGTGGGGGCTGAGGAAAATTATGTGGCGGCTTGGCGAAACATAGACTCCGTTCGCACTCAAGTGCGAAAGCAGTCATCTTCCTAATCTCTAAAAAGAGCACTCTTTTGTGCACACGCGAAAAAATATGCTTTTTATTGAAAAATTGGCCTTTCTTATAGGCCAATTCTTTCGATTGACCTCTTTTCGGCACGGACAAAACCATTAAACACTCGTGGAGGAAACATATTGAATTTAACTGCTCTAACTATATGAACCCCGGACATTTTTTTTACAAAAAGAAGCCGGACAGGCCCCAAAAAGAGGACATGTCCGGAAAAAGAGGATGCAGGATCATCGTGCGAAATATGAGCAACTACACTCTAAATGTTCATGAACAGGATTTTTGGAGGGCTGCAGTCCTCAAGCCCCCCCCCCCCCCCTCCTTGGCTCCGCCATTGTATCCTTGATTTTTGTGTTTGATTGAGAATCATAATGATATTGAGATATAAGCGGTGCATCGGCCAGGAACTTGCCTGCTTTTCCGAATTAATATTGAGGGATAATTCGATGTAATTGATTTGGAATTTTTTATGTACTTTTGTGGATGTTTGAGGCAAACATGGACAATCGAGTATTTTGTATTTTTAAGCGCACATAACCTTCGTGTACGGATGGATTTGCATATTGAATTTGAAAGGCAAATGTTTTTCTTATTATTTATTCTCATTTATTTTGGAAAATATTAGCAGAGCCGTGGCAACCGCCCCCGAATCTCCCTGCCCTTCTCGAGTGTTGAGGAGTTGCCTCATGCAATTTGTCATAAGTAGAGTTGGGAACTTTGTGATAATTTTTGGCGTTTTATGTGTTTATTATGTGATGAAAAATGCACAAATATGTTGTCGAAATCAACAAAATATGGTATTTAATTTTAATATAATACGTGAATTTTTACGTGGGAACACTTTGGAATTTTGTTTCGAGGCGCAATGATCCTATGATTCGATTCTGCATGTACATTTGATATTTTTCTAGTGAGCAGCCAATTTTATGCTCGAGCTGTGTTGCTCGAGCTGCGACTTGTGACCAGCGGACACGTTTTTCTCACACACAACACAAAACATGCTCTTGTCAGACACGTTTTCCTGGGAAATTCGACAACACATTGAATTCCTTCAATCCCTTTGAGCGTGACAATACAGACGCCATTTGAGTTGAATAATTCCCGTAAATGTAAATCCGGAGTACATGTACACGACTTCCAGTCATGTCGCTAAGTTAACAGAATAGATAAATTTCAGGCGTAACCTATGTATTTGGACAATGTCTCTCTGTAAAGATAACATTTTATGTTTTTTTTTGCCTGAAAATGACATTTTATGTGAACAATATTTTTATGTGTTTACATGAAATTCCCAACTCTAATCATAAGGTATGGCATAAAAGTCTTCAGGAGATTGAGGAGCTGCTGGTAACTGCATTTTCCCAAAGTCATCCCTCTATTATAATGGTGCATTATTTATAATTGGTATTGACTTCGGGGGGCAAGATCTTGCATCGTCTCTAGAAATTTTATTCACACCAGCAGTGTCTGCAGTGTCGAGACTTTGAACGCGTATTTTATTTAGTGTAGCCTGATATACCGGCCGTTTGCCTCTGATAGACTACATTTGTCATATGTTTGACATTTGAACATGTGTGATTTGTTTTGTGTTCGGCCGTTCGGCTTGTTTGGAATATCATGACAAAAATAACAGTGGTGGTCGTATTGTTTTGGGTTGCAGGTATAATATGAATATGCTTCGGTTTTATGGGTATTAAGTTTTCTGCTTGAGCTAGATTACGTTACTGTGTATTACTTTTTGTGCTCAATTCTTCCTGTTCTTTATGTTGCACTACATAATGTTTGGTTGAAATATGTTGGCTGAAATAAGTTTTCAATACTTGGGTCCAACTGTCGAACGTTAGAGAGCAAACACTATTTTAGACACTACGATTTTCTGTTGAAAACGGATTTCGATTGAGCTTCAGTGGCTTATGGTTTTATAGGACATCCTGAAGGTTCCCCATGGTGCTATTGGCGGTTTAGGAGGGCGTAAATACAACTTATTTGCTCAGAATTTCTAATGGTTCAAAATAAGTAGATTATAGATTCATTCATAGGGGAATTCAGGTGACTTGAAATTGGAAAAAGACCAAATTGTAGTGGAAAACACTTACCATTTACGAGGTAGTTATTTCGGGGATTCATTAGAGTGTTTGCATGAATAAGAACAATTTTGGCATATGATTGTGAAAAGAAATATGTAATATATAAAATATTTATGAACTATGCTATGCAAATTTTATCCAAACCCTATCATTTACCGAATTATCATCATAATCATATTGTCTGCTAAAATGACATTAATTGCATCGTTTTCTCGTGAAAGTATGTGCATTTTCAAATACCAATCTCCAGTTGACCAGCTAAGCTTCTATATAAACCTTGACCCACGTTCTTGTGTATGTGTTTGCATGTGTGTGTATGTGTGTATGTATCTGTCTGCTTGTTGTCCTGTATTCTGTCTGTCGTGGCAGAGTTGCTGGGGCTCAGTCAGCTGGTCGTCCTGGCCGCTGACACGGCGACACCGCACGCGGGCACATTTTGGCAGCTGACCGACATTCACTGGGACGCGGCCTACACTCGCTCTGGCAACGCCAGTAACTGGTGCCACCGCGGCCCGCCTGAGTCCGGCCTCGCTGGCGACGACGCTCGCGTGCCAGACAACGGCTACTACGGCAACTACAGCTGCGACCCGCCGTGGACTCTGGTGCGCTCGGCCGTCGCGCAAATGGCCGCCGTGCAGTCGCAACCCGACTTCATCTTGTGGACCGGGTGACTCTCTTTCTGTCTCCCTGTTTGTATTTATGTCTTTGTGTGTGCGTGTGTGTGTATGTGAGTGTGGTTGTGTATGCGTTTGTGTGTGTATCTCTCTCTGTGTGTGTGTGTGTGTGTGTGTGTCTCTCTCTGTTTGTGTGTATATCTTTGTGTTTGCGTGTATGTGTGTGTGTGTGTAAGGAATCGTGTTTAGCGTCGGTCGTGTTGTGTTTCTGCGTACTTGCTTACGTTTGTGCTTCTGTTTATGTTTGTTTCCGTTGATGTGTGTTTGTGTGTGTGTGTCTTGTGTGTGTGTGTGTGTGTGTGTCTTGTTGTGTGTATATATATGTGTGTGTGTGTGTGTGTGTGTGTGTGTGTGTGTGTGTGTATGTGTGTTGTCGTGACAGTGATAATGCGCCTCACTGGGAGACGGGGCCTGATTTCAGCTACATTATGCCGGCTATCAAAAACATCACTCACCTGTTACAGCTGCACTTCCCCAATAGCACACTGATTCCCTGTCTGGGCAATCACGACACGTTTCCCGCGGTAACAAACCCTCCTCTCCACTCTCGCTCTATCTCTCTCCCTCTCTCCCTGCTCTCTCTTCATATTACTCAACGGCACACGTTTAATCGAATAGTCTCGAATGCCAATTCTTGCACATTGTGTGTATATATATATACTAGCATTAAAACCCGCCCGTTGTGCGGAGCAATTCATAAAAATATTGCAAATTAAAAATAAATAAGGCAAAGTCATGAAAACCTTAATCAATTAAAAGGTCTAAATTTCATTATTTTGAATTTTATTTTGACAAAATATTTTCACACAACCCTTATTTAGATTCACCTTATTTCATTTCGACTGTTTTTCTTCTATAATGTTATTGCTGTTTATATTTTATTGCTGTTTTCTTACCTGTTACACTGTCTCTTCAAGACCAACACACAGCTCTGAACTGTTAACTGTTTCTGCACTGTTAGGTTTAGTAGTACGGTCCAATAAGCCCACCTAAAATGTTAACTTTTCTTTTCGGTGGTATTTTTCAAATGCTCTGTTTGTTCCACATATACAATATGCTGAAAAATTCGTCCTTTCCTATCATTTACGTGTTAATTTACGTTTTTCATCAAACTATTGTACATATTTGTGCACTTTATTTTGTGTAAGTAAAACTTGTGTGTGTGCGCTGTCAATGTGAGCTTAGAACCAGTACCCGGGGCGGAACTCCTCCTCGACGGCGCAGTTCTACCGTCGCTTCCTGGACGAGGCTGGCTGGCGCCACGTCATCACTGACAGGCTCGCGCGCGCCACATTCGTCACAGGCGGCTATTACGCGCTGACTATTTCGCCGCGACTGACGGTGGGTGAATTCGTGTGAATTATATTAATTATCTTGCATATGTGCTTACGTTTGAGACAATTTCAAATTGAGACCAGTCAACATCTGCACTGTTCGGCATATACGCGGGTGTATGTCTCATTGTCTCATGTTTTTTTTGGGTTCTATACGCTGTATTTTAACACATACTGATACCAACACGCACAAACAATTAACATACACACAGCAGCCGCACTGCCACGGACAACGACCAGGCCGATGCGCTGTCGTAGCCAAGCGGCTTCTCGCGGCTCTCCAGATCGCTCCGTCATGCGACGACCCAATTCACGCACGAGATCCTCCAGTGCCTCTCCCATTACGCCGCTGGTCTCCACGGCGAGCGGCAGGAACTCGTATTGGCGGCCGATGGCAGCGTACCTGCGCCGCTTCCTGTCCTCGACCGCCCGTGCCACCGCTCCGGGTATCACGGCGTTCTCTACCAAGTGGGTGCTGCCGAAGGTGCTGGTGCAGGTGGCGTCCCAGCATAGCGTCCTGCCGCGTCGGAAGGGGTAGCACGTGATGCCGTCCGGTCTTCGCCCGTCACCACGGTCCAGGCCACGCGGCTCTAGGATTGCTGTGAGGCCCGCCGATGCCAGGCTTCTGAAGATGACATCATTCAGAGCGCTGTGACGCGGCAGACGGCCAGGATCGCGGTGGCAGGATAAATTGTGGTGACCGAGCTTGTCAGTCATGGTGCCGCATCGACACCTGTGTGGCTGTTGAACTGTCACACCCAGGCGCAGGGCAACCCCGACTCTGACAGCCTCGTCCGGCAGCAGGAGACCGAGATTAGCGACCGGCAGCGCCGACAGCCACGCTCCACTGTGCGGGGCGACTGCAGCCAGGAGCCGAGCGCGGTCCACTTGGTTGGCCTGAGTCAGGAGGCGCTGGTAGCGTCGGGTGGACGCCAGCTCGTCCAAGTGGCGCTGGGTGGAAGGCACTTCCGGTTTGCAGTCGGGGCACTGCCGCTCTGCGAGGTCGCTGATGGCCGACGTCAAGGAAGCTGGTCTGTCGCCGCTTTCGCGGCCGTTGATCTGACGGACCATCTCCTCCGTGGCTTCCAGCGAAGCGATATGGGCTGGCAGCGACACGTCCGCAATGCGACGCACGCCCACTCCTCCCAAACGCACGGCAAGCGACGCCTGCGTCCAGTTGTCGTCATCAAGCTGGATGTTGCAACTGCGCGAGATGGCCACTCGCATGAGCAGGTCGATGCGGCCAAGCTCCTCCTCTGCTACGTAAACAGGCGCGGCCCGCATCAAATATGTGGCCCGAGGTACCGATGCGTAGCGGGACAGGAAAAACAGGGCCGCATGACTGCCGATGTGCGCCGTTCGCTCGATCAGCAGACGAGTTGTGGTCTGTATTTTCTCCAGCGCAGCCCTGACACCACCCTGCTGGACAGGCGCGCCGAGCATAGTAAGCTTTTGCAGCGGCGTCTCCGTGGCTACACTAAACAGCATCTCAGCCACTTCGTTTCCCGGCGTTGAAAGACCCGCGCCGTGTGTGGCGTCTGCGCGCGCTAGACGGGAGCATGGTTGCTCCGCAGGGTCGATGCCTACTTGGCTGCCAGAGGGGGTCGAAGTTCCTCTGACTTCGCAGGCTGGCGCCAGACTGGTTAGCTCGCATTTGTCGACGTTGAGCTCTAGACCGGTCGCGCTGAGGGCTGGCACCAACATTTCCACATCGGCAGCAATGACGTCCGTTGGCCCGCCTAGCGTGGCGTCGTCTAGAAACCAAACGTTTAACGGCGCTCTTACCAACCGCGCCA
The DNA here is from genome assembly GCA_916048095.2 of Sacculina carcini. Classification (NCBI taxonomy): domain Eukaryota; kingdom Metazoa; phylum Arthropoda; class Thecostraca; family Sacculinidae; genus Sacculina; species Sacculina carcini. The sequence continues at coordinate 4,212,437 of OU696591.1, read as the reverse complement.
CTGAGTCCACCGCAAGGGCAAAGAGCAGGGGACCGAGGATATCACTCTGTTGAACGCCACGGCTTGACCAAATCCGGGTGGTGCCCAGATACAGCGGCGTCGTTTGCGAGTACGCCTGTGAGACGATCGCCGCTGCTGCGGGAAATCGGCCGTACACCGCGTCCAGTACAGCCCTCCTAGACACCGAGTTGAAGGCGTTGCTGATATCCAGCTTTGCGATGGTGTAGTCTCGACCCACGTGGCTGGCGGCGAACTCTCGGGTGGCGTGGACCGCAGTCTCACAGCCGAGCGGCGTGCCGATACCAAACTGGACGGGTCTGAACTGGGTGCCGGCCGCAGCGGTCAAGCGCCTCGCCACCTACTTGCCAGCCAGGCGGCGGTAGACACCGCCCACCGCAATTGGACGCAAACCACCGGTCTTCTTGCGCAAAGCCACGAGTCGGGCGCCGTAGAATGTCGCTCGGGCGAGGTCTGGAATTTCTCCAGCAATGGCGCAGTTGCAGAGGGCGGCGAGGGCGGAAAGCAACCGGCGACCGGCCTCAGCCGTCCTTAGCGACACCAGTTGGCGCAGGTGCAGCGGTCTGATGCCGTCGAGGCCGGCAGACGAGCCCGTCGGAAAAGCGCGGATGGCCAGCTGTGCGTCGTTGGCGTCCACCGTTATACGGGGCAGGTCGTCTGGGCAACGAGGAAGTTTTTCTCCCTCTGGGGCGGGAGGATGTTTGGCCTGTAGCGCCTCAGCGACCTCTTCACTCGGTGACACGACGCTGTCAGATGTGGTGAGCAAACGCAGCGCTGCGCCGATGTCGCCGTCCACACATTTGCTCTTCACCTGGCGGGCCAACGCGTCGCCAGAGGACTCAGGTTGACTGGCTTCCCGTCTCCTGCGGGTCGACGTATCGGCGTCTGCCGCCGCGGTGCTAGCCATTGGACCGACGTAGGCGTAGGACATGAGGCGCCACCAGGAGGATAACGAACGCTGCTGGAGCGCCGCAGTGATCAGGCAGGTGAGGTCGGATGCCACTCGATGCCGCAGGCCTCGTGGAATGTGCTGCATAACTCGCGTTTTTGAGCGGAGCTCCGCCAGTGCAGCTGCATGGTCAAGTGGCGCTTCCGAGTCGTCTGACCCAGCGGAATCCTCCACGGCGTCGTCCAACGCTTTCTCCCGCAGGCAGCCGTCACAGTGCCAAACAGGTAACTCGGTGGCCTGGGCGCGAGTCAGTCCAACGCAGGTGGGGTGGAAGGGCCACTGACACATGGCACACGCTACCGTGCGCTTACTGTCGTTTGTCAATCCGCACGAGCCGCAGGCCGGCACGCTGACAGCGTCTGACGAAATCGACTGCAGCGAAGGCGGAATATTTTCACCCGCCGACGCCGGTAGATTTCGCCCGACCATGTTCATTCCAATGGCTAGGCAACGTTCCAGCCGGCAGGCAGTGCAGGAACGGCTTCTCGACGACACGGCACATCCTCCTCCTCGTCTGCATACGATGTTGCTCCTGTCGCTGTACTGATGTCGCTCAAAGAACACCAGGCAGGCACGACACAGAAGGGCTCCATGTCTGTGTCGGTACGGGCCCGTGTCACCGCACACATCACATTCATTCATCCGGCCAAGGCTCGCTGATCGCTGGCAGGGATGGGGCAAATTTGATCACCGCAACAACCGATGTGATTGTGTCTATTATAAAATCTAAATCTATCTACCAAATGGAATTTAGAGTAGAAGCGCTATCGATTTCAAAGTCACGAGAGATTACCACAAATTTTTCCTCCGCAATTGAAGCATAAAATGTTTTCCTGAATATCGACTATAAATATTCAAAATCCTAAAATCCTGCCTCAGGTTTTGTCCTTCAACGGCTCACCACTCCTCCACTGCCAAAGGGCCGAATGAGAGGTTGAAGCACAGAACACACTACACACGTCCACGAAAAATTAGCTCACTAAAACTTCTAAAAACTGTCAAAAATCGCATGTAAATTCGGAGCTCGATCGCACACGTCCTCCCTCAACAACTGTCAGTTAACAATTCCAACTGTCAGTCAACAGTTTTAGTTTGGCTAGCAACCTAGAACAGCTTTTGCTGCGTCGGTTTTTTAACACGAACGGCACTTGGCCTGTTGACATTCACACTTCAGTCGGCACTCACGAGCTTCTCACCTCATGCGTGAGAGAGGGACGCTGGCCTACACCCACAGAGGTATCAGTGATAGGTCACTGCTGGCACCTGTTAGATCAGGGGTCGCCAAACTTTTTTCACAGTGGGCCGGATAACTGAAGGAATGACGAGCGCGGGCCGCATAATCATTCTGTTCAATACATGCAAGCCATAACGAAAGCTCTGGGAAAAAAGACGTAAAACTAAGTTTAGCATTCCATGTTAATCAAAAAACAAAGATAACCAACATTTTATTTACTAAAAAGTTTTCAAAGAAGGCGACGTAAGCAAAATGATAGTTACATTAGACCTAGTGTGCACATATCCGAATCTCACAAACTAAACAGCAAAAAAGTTCAATGAGATTTGTGAAACTGACGTTTGGCTTTCAAGATATCATCAATGTTTGGTTTGGAATTGCTGCATCCAATCAAGAGAATTGCTTTCAAATGTTCATCAGTCTATCTCATTCGACGTGTTGACTTCACATACTTCATTTTTGAAAATGTTTGCTCACATACATAAGTTGTTCCAAACACTGATGCCATACCAGCGGCGAATTTCTTCAATTTCGGAAACTCAGAATCGGGTAAGCAGCGGTAAAATTCGACAAGTTTTCCTTCTCTGTGCTTCTCTTTCAACAAGTCATTTGCTTGCAAATCAATGAGCTCCAACTGTAGTTCAACTGGCACATCATCGAGGTTACAATCAAACGGATTCTGGAACACAAGAATGTCACTCTCAGTTCTGTCGAGATCTGAAAATCTCTCCAAAAATGCTTCTTCAAGTCACGAATAATCTTTTTTGGAAAATCGAGGTTGACATCTTCAGCGATTGAAGCGCAAAACTCTCTGAAACAGTGAAAATGAGAGAAGTTTTCTCCTTCCAGTTGTGCTTCAAATAATGACAGCTTTCTCCGAAATCCTTTGATGATTCTGTAGAGATCACAGATGAGGTTATCCTTTCCCTGAAGTTTCAAGTTCAGTTCATTCATGTGGGATGTGATGTCGACCAAAAACAACTTTGACAGCCAGATAGGATCTGACAGCTGTGGGTCGGCTCTATCTTTTTCAGTGAGAAAAACATCTATTTCGTTTCGGAGCTTGTAAAAACGAAAGACGACTTTACCACAACTGAGCCATCTCACTGCTGTGTAATAAGGCAAGTCACAGAAATCAGAATTAATTTCTTCAAGAAAAGCCTGGAACTGACGGTGATTGAGTACATGTCCCCGAATGAAGTTCACAACAGAAACGACTGGTTTCAGTACACAAGAAATATCTAAGGCTTTCCCACAGAGTGCTTGCTGATGTATGATGCAGTGTATGAACAGAGCGCCTGGAATTTGAAGATCTTCCAACTGAGTCCTGATCTACCCCACCTGACCCTTCTTCCCTCCAGCCATGTTTTTACCTTCATCAACTGCAACACCTCGAAGCTGATTCCACTGAAGGTTATAGTCTTGCAAAGTTTTCTGCACTTCCATGAAAATGTCTTTTCCAGTTGTTGTTCCATGCATGTTGCAAACGGATGCCAACTCTTCTGTTATCTGAAAATCCAAATTGACACCACGAATGAACACGAGACGTTGTGACGTACTCGAGATATCAGTGGACTCATCCAGCGCCAGAGAATACCACAAGAAGCTCCTAGCTTTCTCACTTATCTGTAGCTCTATGTTCTCTCCAAGCTATTCTGTTCTCCGCCCAACTGAACTTGTCGAAAGGCTGATACTTCCAAACAAATCGGTTTTCTCAGGACACAAGTCATTTGCTGCCTCCATCATACACGCTTTGACGAAGTTGCCGTCAGTAAACGGTTTTCCTCGGACTGCCATCTTATGCACTATTTTATAACTTATACGAGTGACAGATTCATTTTCAGCAAACTTTCTCGTGAAGAGGTTTCTTTGAGTTTCTAAACCACGTTTCATGGACTCATATTTCTCAGAGCGTAACTTTCCTGAAAACTTTGAATATGTTGATAGATGTTTTGTTTCATAGTGACGCCTAATATTGTACTCTTTCAAAACGGCAACACTTTCGCTACATATCACACAACTAGCTTTCTGGTCCTTTGTTTCCACAAAGAAGTACATTACTCCCCATTCTTCATTGGAAACGCGACACTCGGCGTCCACTTTTCTTCTCTTAGAAGCCATAATGAAGGGTGAAGAAAATGGGATCTGAAAATGAAAAAGAAATTGAATTATAAACATAATTAATACCCTATTGAAACATAAGTAAAGCAGAAGATTCAGGGGTCACTGCACAGTGTGGCAAAAATTCATTGTGAACAATTTGCCACACTGTGCACTGGTGAAGCTACGGCTCAACAAAGGTACATATAAAGCTTATAGGTACATTTAGTAATAGAATATGTCACATAATAAGGTGAGGTGAATAACACGAGGCTTCTATAGGATTATTATACTATGTTTGTTACTTTATGACCTCTAATCACACTTGTAGTCCACTTACCTATGACTGTCAATCAAATAAATCCTTGTTACATACCTATAAAATGGATGACAGGCAAAAAGAAGTAAATATTACTGGAGCGTCGGACCTGTGTTGACAGCCGGACTCATCTAGGGATGGGAAAGATGCGTGTTTGTGTGTGTAGCCATGGAAACCATGGTGGCGTCAGAGCGTAGGCGGAGCCTTCACGAGCCGAGGAAGGACGTCAGTTCACCGTCGACGGGCCTGGTGAACTGACGCCGCGGGCCGTAGTTTGGTGATCCCTGTGTTAGATCATGGTCCGCTGGTAAACCTGCCTGATAAGATCTCTGAATCTATCATGTGGGATGTTAAGGCGCACTCTAACCAGAACTAAGCTCTACACCATGATAAAGAAGTGTTCGACCGGGTCAGCAGGTCTGAGGAGAGTTCTGTTGACGATTCTGTCCAGCGACACAATAGATATAATGAGCATACTAAGAACAATTAATCAGGAGGGGGTGGACAGAAATGATTTAGTGATTGGTCTAGTCGCGAAGGAACGGGAGTTGAAAATTGAAGGTACAGGGTGCGGCACAGAAACTTGCGGATTTGAAAGGTTAATAAAAACCAAAATAGTTGTGATTTTGTTATAATTCATTTCACATCTCATCTTACATTCTCTGAATTTATTTATTAAACTGTTTTAAAGATGACATCGGCCAAGTGATTGCCTCCATTGTCAATGCACTGAGCTACCCGATTCTTGAAGTTTCCTTCCACTCTTTCGAGCATATCGACGGGTATGTCGGTGATGGCTTGGCGAATGTTGTCCTTTAGATGAAGCAGGGTCTGTGGGCGATCAGCATAAACGATGGATTACAGGTAGCCCCACAAAAAAAAATCACATGGAGCCAAATCAGGCGAGCGCGCAGGCCACAGAAGATCACCTCTCAAGGATATGAGACGCTCAGGGAAATGCTCCCTCAAAAGTTTCATTGATCCTCGCGCTGTGTGTGCTGTGGCTCCATCTTGTTGGAACCACACATTACCAATGTCCATTTGCTGGAGGCTTGGGAGAAAAAAGGTTGCAATCATCTCCCTGTAGCGAGCTGCATTCACCGTAACAGTGCCTCCATTTTCTTCGAAAAAGTAAGGACCAATTATCCCTATTCTTGAAAGTGCACACCACACAGTGACACGTTCACAATGGAGTGGTCTCTGATGAAGTTCATGTGGATTGTTAGCGCTCCAATAACGCATGTTTTGCTTGTTCACACAGCCAGAAATGTGAAAGTGAGCTTCATCACTAAAGAACACCAGCGCGTCGTGAGGTAAGTTTTCATGGAGCGCTTCACATGCATTTCGGCGGGCATCAAAATCGCGTTCACCCAGCTCCTGCGCTACAGCCATTTTGTAGGGATGAAAATTAAGATCTTGGTGAAGAATTCGTCTCACGGTGCGGTCAGACATTCCCAGAGCAGCTGCATGTTTCCGCGCCGAGCGCCGAGGAGATCGGAGGAATGACTCTCTTACCTTTTCAACATTTTCTGGAGTTCTGGCTGTCTGATGACCTCCTGACCCGGTTTTTGCCACACTTCCGCTCAGCCTGAATGTGTTCACCCACGACACAATTGATTGCCGGCCAGGCACGGGACGCGCGCGATGAATATTGAACCGAGTACGGAAGGCACGTTGAGTGGCGATAATGGAGCGACCGTTGGAAAAGTAAGCCTCGCACGCAAACGCTCGCTCCTGCTTCGACCAATGCATGATGGTGACTGATGAGGATAGAAACTATACGTCAGGGCTTCCCCTCTCCAATGAAAATGGACTCGCCCATACCCCACCATTCCTCGCCACAAGGCGACCGATACAAATCAGCAAGTTTCTGTGCCGCACCCTGTAGATTGAAAATTGAAGGTATTTGCGCTCATGACCCCGATACTTAGAATTTATTTCGTAGCAACCGAGTATTTGATTGCAGAGTATATCCTGCCAGCGGTGCCCCAGGTCACAATGAAGGATAATTACACTGCACTTCTGAGAAAGCTAACTGACTGCACAGACCAGGGTGATGATTCGAGCCAGGGACTAAATGTGTATTATTCTCTGGATTTCTCCAAATGGAATAATTTTCAGAGGAGCAAAAACATAGAACTAGTCTTCCAGTTCATGGATCGTTGGGTTCGGATCGGAGCCTTAGGTTTCGGTAGCTGATATCTAGGACACACTCACTGTTTGAGCAAACGCTTTTCTATTACGCAGCTCGCCCTGATTGGATCCAGTGTGGAGAGGAAGATCAACTGCACCCGGAAGCTGACCACTTGTGCTCTTGGTGGGAGGGACAGCCAGGTGGAGTCGAAGGGCTAAGACAGAAGGGCTGGAGCATTGTGTTGGTATTGGCTCTGCTCGAGCTCGAAAAACTCACCAACGCATAACTCAGAATACTAGGTCAAGGTGACAACCAGGTTATATCTCTCTCTTTCAACATAGATACCGGAATTTCAGCTGAGCACGACGGTATAGAATGTAGGAGAATCAGGACAACAATAGATAGGATTTTCCAGAGTATCGTAGATATGTCCTACAGGATGGGGCTTCCGCTGAAACCCGAAGAGACATGGTTCTCAACCAGAATGTTTCTTTATGGAAAAGTCCCAATCTTGGACGGGTGGATGCATGGCTTAATACTCAAACAGGTTTCACGAGTTTCCGTTTCAGTCAATGACGAGCTGCCCAGTTCGTCTGCAGTCTTGTCTAACGTCTCGACCGTGTGCCTAGCCACGTGTCAACGTGTGGAAAGCATCACTGACTGTGTGACACTCTACGTATTCTTTGGATGTGAAACAGTTAGGCAATTTTTTATGTATGATCCTATCATTGATATGAGTTTATCTAGGCTCATAGAAATATTCACTAATGACAAAATTTGTGCCTTGGTCCAAAACCGCAACTTCATCGTCGATCTAAAAATCAATGTTCTCTACCGTGATAACACGTTGGGTGGCGTAGGTGGGTGTGGTCTCCTCAGATTTTTCATCCGGCAGTTTCCTGACCCTCTCACAGGGGCCATCACATCCTGCCTATGCCACATCCGCGGAGGATCACGTTCAGATAATTGGAGAGTGATGATGAACCCGATCATCAAAAGAAACACAAGCTTCACGAAATTATTAGAGGACCCCATGGCCAGCGGAGTGATGTCGACATCTATGTTGTCGTCTGTACTAGAAACTCTTGTCAGGCAGCAGCTGTTGAACAACTCACAGAAGATCCATCACCAAGGGCTAAGAAGATGTTTAGAGGATTATCAAAGCGAGGTGAATAGAGTAGAAGATTTTCTAAAGGGGATAAGACCGGTCTTCCCAAGATTTCTCACAGAGTTCTTTTCTGCAACACCGGCGGCAGCATTGTCACCAAACATTGAAATTAGAATTTCGACCATTGAGAAAAACTCCTCAATAAACTCCGGTCCAGATGAATAGCCAGGCCTATATATATCTAGCATACAGAATGATTGTGGGTGGCTTTGTTCCCCAATACGTACACACAGATACTCAAATGTGTTCGAGACTATATCTAGTGATAATTTACAAGCAACAAATGTTTTGTTATATGCAAAGACAATACCTCCACCGGTCGTATCACGACAGTGATGTAATGACGCAAAATTCGCAGGTAGGGCTGCAGAAAAGGCGGCACTCCTCGTTTGCGAGCCATGATTCTATTATGCAGAAAAAATCTATGTCATTAGAGAGTATGTCACATACCAGTGGTAGCTTGTTGCGAGCTGACCTCATGTTCCACATGGCGCAATTTATACGAGACTTGGTGATTTTCGGCTTGTTACTCCGGCTATCTGTAGAGTCTTGGCGGATGGTCACACTCAGTTTCCCGAGCTCTGACAATCAGCGACTGTCATGGTGCGAGCGATGAGATAGTCTCTCGCAGCAAGAAAACAGGGACATGTAGAGTCGAATGCCGAGTGAGAACTTTCAGTTCGTCCACCACGTTGACAGTTAACACATTTGATTGATTCACCTTTTGATGGACATGAAGATGACGAGTGTTCACCCGCACACCAGCCACAATGCGCATGAGTTGACCTGCAGTCTTTTGCCTTGTGTCCATAGCGTTGGCACTTGGGACAGCGGGATATCCAGAAACGGTGATACACACGATGCCGTTTGTCACCGATATATAGATATCCATCATACATCACCGCCTCACGAACACGCGGGGGAACACTGACCACAACTGTTTTGTCGGATGTTTTTCTGGTGAACAGAAGCCTCAAGTCCTGGGGCTTTTGCACTGCCGTCTCGACCTTGCCGTTCTTCTTGAGGATGGCTTCAATTATTGTGTTGTCTTCTACGTCACGGCTGACCGCTGCGATCGTCAACTTTGGGAGAATCTTGTCTGGAATCAAGGTCTTCATCTGTGGGATTTTATTAATTGCATTGGCGGCTGACTTCGCGATCTCGTGGTCTCGCACACACACACAAACACACACACACACATACACACACCTACACACACACACACACACACAAACACACACAAACACACACACATACACACATGATTTATCACACACACACACATGACTGAAAACGATAGATCCCTGAATATGTCTTATCCTTGTCTCATTCAAGTGACTCTTGCTGTTTTTCCTTCTCCTTCTACGAGCCCCAGATACCTACCCAGTTGTTACATGCTCTGGGCTGCGAGCAACTTGGCGCCTCACCTTGGACTGTGGTCTTGGCCGGCACAGGCAGGACATTTAAGGCAACTCCCTTTGACAGTTGGAGGTCTCGATCGCGATTGAGAAGTGTTGACACCTGGGCTGACAGGCGCATCATTTGGGAGTTGCCCTCAGCCACACTTCGTCCACATTCTGCGACTCTTGCAGTGACCTCCCTCACTGACTTTAGCGTCTCTGACCTTGTGTCTTCCCTTTCGATCAGTGTCTCAACTCTCTCGTGGAGGCTTCTCACTTGTGTCGACAGGTCCTCAATCGACTCCTGCAAGGTATCGCGAGTTGCAACTATCATCTCTCGAAGACCCGCGATTGGATCCGCAGGGGGTCGAGTGGGCGTCATTAACGCGGAGCTCGGTATTTCGTCGCTCCGCCCTGCTTTGGCCATTAGTTCGGGCTCGGGTGTGAGCTTTCGCTTGGGGCGAGGCATCGCTGTCGGTTTCTTAAACGATAATCATGTGTGTATGTGTGGTCAGTTGGTCAGTTGTCAGTTGCTGCGAGAGGACGTGTTTTTTCCGCTCCGTGGTTTTGTGGATTTTTGGAAGTTTTTTACACCATTTTAGTGATGTAGTGGTGCGTGGGTGTCCAGTGGATGTTGTATGATGTGACCTCGCCGGCGTGCCAGGGTGACAGTTGCATTGAGAGTCGATAGAAGCTGCCAAACGTCGATAGTTTTTGAATAGGTTTCCGTTGTATTTGTCGGATTCGTCAGATTTCCTGCTTCATTAGCTGGCATAAATCTGATAGCAAAAACTCGTGCTGTGAATCTTGATAGCGCCTCAATTTTCCGCATCAAATGCAGAAATTTAGAATAGTTAATATAAACTAAGTGCTTAGCGTTAATATTACCGCATCAGGGTACAGGATCGTAAGTGATCGTAAGTGGTTAATCTCCGAAGTGTGAGGCCGTGTTTCTCCTATGCTCCTGCTAGTCTTGTCAGGAACGACAGCCCGCCTCCTGTTGCGTTAGTGTGCTTGTGGCGACTGTGTGTTTGCTGTCTGCCACCCCACCGGTCACCGTGCACACTCCATATGTAATAAACCAGGATCGACATGTCGGATCACAAGCGGCACCCAGCCGAGCTTGAATGTGCCGTGTGCACAGCCAGCGTACAGAGAGCGCAGCAAACCGGCCCTGTGGTCTGCCCGGCCTGCCGCCAATTTTTCCGCCGACAGCAGCACGACATACGGCTAAACAGACGTTGCGCCCGCGATGGTAATTGCCCGATAACGCGGTCGACCCGGTCGTGCGTCCCCTGTCGACTAACCAAATGCCTCGCCGTCGGCCTGCAACCCGCACAACCTACAGGTGACGCAACATCCGACAACGGGTAGCCACACGAACAGCCTAGTTCCCCGGGCTGCCCTGTCTGCCTGTCCTGCAACAGCAGAAAGAGGACGATCACTTGCGCAACTTGCACAAGTCATTTCCACCACTCCTGCGTGGGCGTCACCCGGGCTCAGGCAGAGGCACTACCTGTGTGGAGCTGTAATGATTGTCTGCGATACCGTAGCGAGAACTATAACATAGATGCGCCCGACGAGATTGACAGCAATACACCAGCCGACCTCACCGCCGCACTTTCCGAGTTGCGTCTGCGATCCAGTGTACGCCAGCACGTGCCACGCGCTCTGCGACATCGAGTTGCTGCCGAACTCGCGCAGCGAATCACGGCCGCACTGGAGGAGCGCTCTTCCAGTGCTTGGTGGCGTTTGATGTCATACGCAGCTACTGGCCCGTTGAGTAGAACTAACCCAGCCACTGCCGACATACAGCGGCGAACCACGCCGAGGGCGGAAAGCGAGGACGAAGCCAGATCGCGCTGCGTTGGAATCAAGTGCGCCGACGGTGACATTGCTGGTGCACTCCGATTGCTCACTTCAAGCGACAGTGTGGTTGGATGCAGCGAAGAAGTGACCAGGGAGCTGGAGAAAAAACATCCAGCAGCGCTCGATGACGAACAGCCCCCGCCACGTCGCGACTGCCCCGAGCTCCGCGTAGAGAAGCAGGAGGTCCAGAAAGCCATCAACAGCCTGCCCAAAGGCTCCTCTGGTGGACTCGACGGCCTGAGGCCACTTCACCTTCGCCAACTTTGCAACATTTATTTCCCATAAGAAACCATACAAATCAGAATAATCCGTTCCCAGGTCCCCATAAAACATAATTTTCTACTAAATAAGTCTTATGACTAAAAAATAGCTTATTTTATGTATAATAAATGTTTTATTGTATTGTAATTAAAGAAATAAACGAAAATAATCAAAGAAACGAATTGTAATAAAAGAAACGAATTGTAATAAAAGAAACGAATTGTAATAAAATAATTGTATTGAACGAACGAATTGTAATAACAGAAATAAGAGGGAGGGAGTGAGTTATTGTTTGGAAGGAGAGTCAGCTTCCATAAGCACTGTAGGTAACTCAACCTCCGGTGTGGCTTCTCTTCTTTGCTTCTTAGAAGGTGACTCTTTATCCTTTTTGCTGACTAGAAACCTCTTAATTGACACCTGTTGCTTTCTCAGTTGTATGGTCTTACGAAACTGAGGCATCACATTATCATTCATCATGTCGATGATTCTCATAGCCACAGTCTTTTCTGAATGATACTGCTCGATAAAAGCCTGCACATCACTCCACTTAGCTAGCATGGTCTTGATGCTCTCGCTTGATGCTGCAGCCATCTCCTCGTCCTCAGATGACAACTCCTGAATGGCTTCCTTCTGCTTGTCCTCTTGAAGGCAAATCAAATCCTGTGTGTTGAGGACCTCATTATGGTCAGCAACAAGCTCCTCGACGTCATATGCATCCACTTGGAGTCCCATGTTCTGTCCCATGGAAACAATGTTGTTCACAACAACAGAGTCGTGAGGATCAGATCCTTCAAAATCCCTCTCAAGGATGCATGCGGGCCACAACTTCTTCCATGCTGCTTTCAAAGTTCGAAAGGTAACATCATACCAAGCCTTTTCTATCAGTTGAACACAATGATACACATTGAAATGGTCCTTCCAATAATCCCTAAGGGATAGGTCGGTGTCATTGGTCACGTGAAAGCACCGAGTAAATATAGCCTTAGTGTAAAGCTTCTTAAAGCTTGCGGTCACTTGCTGGTCCATGGGCTGCAGGAGGGGGGTTGTGTTGGGAGGTAGAAATTTGACCTTGATGAATTCAAGATCACCTTGAAGTTCCTCCTCCAAACTTGGTGGATGCGCTGGGGCATTGTCAAGGAGAAGAAGACACTTGACAGGGAGTCCTTTCTCCTCGAGATATTTCCTCACTGAGGGAGCGAAAACATCATGCATCTAGTCCATTAACAGGAGACGAGTAACCCAAGCTTCGGTGTTGGACTTCCACATTAAAGGAAGCTTTGATTTAACCACCTGATTTTTCTTGAAGTTCCTAGGGTTTTCTGAGTGGTAAACCAATATTGGTTTTATCTTACAGTCGCCACTGGCATTGCCGCACATCAGGAGGGTTAGTCTATCTTTCATAGGCTTATGCCCAGGGACTAGTGACTGCCCAGGGACTGTGTAATGAAAGTCCGCTTAGGAATCTTTTTCCAAAAAAGACCGGTTTCATCAGCATTAAACACTTGATGAGGAACGTAACCTTCTTCTTCCACCATCTTGAGAAATGATTCCTTGTACGCTTCGGCAGCTATATCATCAGAACTGGCTGCCTCACCATGGCGAATGACACTGAATCCCTGTACGACGCTTAAACTTCTCGAACCATCCGCGGCTAGCCTTGAAATCATCAATCGATGACGAACTTCCAGCTTGCATCTTGATTATATCCGAGTGAAGTTGCCGTGCTTTCTCGGCGATAATACTCTCACTCACACTGTCACCTGCTAGCTGCTTTTCATTTATCCAAATCAACAGAAGTTTTTCAACCTCTTCTATTGCCTGAGACCGTTGCTTAGACAGCACAGAAACACCCTTAGCCACACACGCACCCATAATAGCTTCCTTGTTCTTCAGGATGGTAGCAATAGTAGACTTAGCGTACTGGTACTGGGACGCTAAGTCACACAAACGCACACCTCGTTCGTGTTTTTCAATGATCTTCTTCTGCTCGATCGTAATTTTATTTAATCTTTTCTTAGGCTCAACACTAGCCTGTGGTGGGGTCTTTTTCGGACCCATAATAGCAAAACTACACTCAATATGGTCCAAAATATCTGTCAAAGACAAACCACTTGTGCACTCGACGAAAGGCGGTGACGAACTGGGACGCTGTGAGCGTGCGTCAGCTTCTCGTGGCCGCCACCGTGGCGCTGTTCGACCGCGTGGTTTGGTTCGTCCGCCGAAAACTAGTTCGTCAGCCGAGACTATATACTCGCGAATTTAATGTTCGTGAGGCGAAAAGTTCGTGAGCTGAAGCGTTCGTCAGCGGAGGTATTACTGTACACCAAAATACTCAGGGAAACCAGAGCGCAATACGAAAAGGATATCGTGGGTAAGATAAAAGACAACCCGAAACTTTTGCACAAATATGTGAACGACAAAACCAAAGTGAAAGACGATATTCAATATATAGAAGACCAGGGTCAAAAATATTTCAGTGAAGACAATATATGTGAAATATTGAATCGAAGTTTTCAATCGGTGTTTACGGACGAGATAGAAGACACGGAAATGGACAGGGACACTGAGAAAAATGACCAATATGAATTGTAAGATTTCCATATATCGTTGAATGAAGTGAAAAAGGAGCTGAAAAGCATAGACAAAAACAAAGCCAGTGGTCCCGACGGGATATCAATCTGGGTGCACAACGAATGTGCGGAGGAGCTTAGCACACCATTACACAAAATCATGAACAACTCGCTAGAAAGTGGAGAACTACCGAGAATTTGGAAGAGGGCTAATATAACACCTTTGTTTAAGAAGGGAGACCGAGCCGATCCTATGAACTACAGACCAGTATCACTCACCTGCGTGCCTTGTAAAATTATGGAAAGAATTCACGAAGAGTATGGGTGAGAATTTACGAAGAGTATGAATACGAAGTGTTTGGGTGCGATTTTTGGAGAATAATAACATATTGTCATCGAGACAGTTTGGATTTAGGACTAGCAAATCCACCACAACAAATCTGATGAGTTTCTACAAAAAAATATCGATGACAATGCAAGAAAGAGAAGGCTGGGTAGATGCAATTTACATGGATTTCGAAAAGGCGTTTGATAAGGTGTCTCACAAAAAATTGTTGTTCAAGCTAAGCAAATACGGAGGAATTCAAGGCAATTTACTGAACTGGATAAGAGATTTCTTGGAGAATAGAATGATGAGAACATGCTTGAGAGGAAGAAAGTCATCATGGGCAACAGTCAAAAGCGGAGTACCTCAAGGAACAGTCTTGGCACCAATCCTTTTTCTGGTGTATATAAACGATACCCACTGTACATATATAGTTCAACCACACTGTACATATATGAACATGTTCGCTGATGACATAAAGATTCAACAAACTGTCAAAACAGAAGAAGACTGCAAACGGTTACAACTATATCTGGACAATCTGAACTCATGGAGTAAAAAATGGCAAATGAATTTCAATAGAGAGAAATGTTACATCATCAGGTTTGGCAAAGGAATGAGAGGGCCAAATTGGAGATACCGAATAGAAAAATCTGTCCTGAAGGAGGCAGATGTTGTGAAAGATTTGGGAATCAAAATAAATTCTTATCTGACACCTGAAAAACACATAAGCGATATAGTCAGAAAAGCAAACTACAAAGTAGCAAATATGAAAATGGTGTTTACATACATGGATTCTGACATGATCACAAAATTGATGACTACATTGATAAGACCAATCCTAGCATATGCAGTATGTGTGTGGAGCCCACACATGAAAAAACATATTGAAAAACTAGAAAAGGTGCAAAGATCAATGACGAAATGGGCGCCAGAATTAAGAAAGATTGGATATGAGGAGAGATTGGAGAGATTGAACTTGCCTACACTCAAGGAAAGAAGAGAGAGAGGAGACATGATAATGATCTACAAGTGTCTTACAGGCAAAGAAGACATCCACGTTGACAAATTATTTGTAATATCAACATCTAAGCGAGGACAAGATAAAAAGCTTCTACAAAAGAGGATTCGCAGGGACGTGGAGACATACAGTTTTCCAAACCGTTGTATAATTCAGTGGAATAATATACCGGCAAACATAACAGACCAAAGGACAATAAAACAATTCAAAGAATGTTATGACAACTGGAAGGCGGGACCCACGAGTCTCTGACTCTGTCTCGCGTTGAACAACTCGGTGAGAAACACACACACACACACACAGTACAGTAAGACATTTATATAGCGCCCTACACCCGAAGGGTCTCTAAGGCGCTGCACACACATACACCCACACACAAACACACCTATAAGCAAACACCCACAAACACACCTACACACACACTAACACATATATACACATGGACACACAGAGATACAGACAAACAGAAAGCAATATATAAAGCAGCCCTGCACGTAGACGCAGATATGAACACACGCAACAAGAACACAGGTATGAACAACATACAAGTGTGACAAAGTTAACACATCAAGAAAATGAGAAAATGACAGTGGTAGTTTTTTTACATGAACAAACCGCACACACACACACACACACGCGAACGCATACACACACACACACTAAATAACTGAATAGAGATTTTGAGAAAGTGCATACTTAGATAATCTACACAGCAAATGAGACGAGCATATATATACATATTATCACACCCACACTCAAAATATAAAGTCAGTTAACATTACAACAATGACAGTTAAATATGGTAAGATGGAGAAATAGTGACGCGCCGCGACTGTCCAGATCCAATGTAAGAAAAAGATTGAATAAGGAAGTGTTTTCTGCATTACTTTTTGAAATAATATATCGATTGAATAGACCGGAGAGAGAGCGGAAGCCTATTATAAATGCGAGGACCTTGAATTGAAAAAGAACGATCAAAATGCGAGTGACGAGAAGGAAATGGAGGCTCGGTTAACAAAAGTCTGTTAGCAGATCTGAGATTGAGAGAGTAGGAGTTGGATTTATAGGATAACAGCTTGAAAATGTAATCAGGTTTGTGGAACAAAAGAGCAGAGTGAATTAATATACAAATACGGAATTCAATTAAGGCCTTGATAGGAAGCTACCCTAATTTCAGAAGATAGGGAGAAACATGAGAACCATAAGGGAGGAAATAAACAAGACGACATGCCTTATTAATAATTGACTGAATTTTTCGGAGTTGGCGATGATTGAGAGATAGAAAGAGAGAACAGCAATACATAACTTTAGATAATATAAAGCAATTAGCCAGTTTATGAGCAGCAGAAATATCAATGAATTTACGAATATAGTAAATGCGGCGTATTTGAAAGTGGCAGAGGCGACACACACACACACAAACACACTTACACTTGCGCTTTTCACCCGAGGGTCTCAAAAGCGCTCACACACACACACACACACACACACACACACACACACACACACACACACACACACACACACACACACACACACACACACACACACACACACACACACACACACGCACACACAACACACACACAAGAGTCACACTCAAGCACAAGAGTCATACACACTAGGGCTGGGCAAGAATCGGATTTCTGAGAATCGTCAGAATCGATTTTGGTCGGCAGCAGAATCGTCAGAATCGAGTCTAGAATCGAATCTGATATGTAACCAGGGGAATCTCCCAAAATCTCGCACGAGGGTTATACGCATATAAAGTGAATGGCATTTGCTCCAATTAGGTGTGTTTTTGAACTTGATCAAATGATAGGATATACTAAATAGCTACCGAAAACCCAATGGAGAATTTTTTTATGTGTGCTGTAAGTCACATTGAAGCAGGTGATTTATCATTTTTATTGAGCGTGCGTGATGTGGATATCCGTGTGTATGTGCACAATGGACAGTTCACAATGTGTTGTTCCAACGTCACCTAGATAGTATCTAGGTGGCATTGGTTGTTCATAGGGTAGATGCACGTGTGTTGCAAATGGAGAGGTGCGATATGTGTCGGTAGATGGAGCGTGTGTTGTATCAGCTCGCCTCTGATTGGCTGAAGTATGTCGCAATTTGTGCGCGTGTGTGCGGTGTACTTGCTGCCCTGGAACTTGAAGTGGAGCCGGATTAGTGTTCGTTCGGTGAGGTGTGTGTTTGTAGGCGCGCGTGGGACAGCGATGCCCTATATTTAATTGTTTTCAGTGGTTTCGCTACTTAAACCGTTCTCATGAATATCTACTGAACCACAAATATGACTGTAACGATGATGATAATAATAATAATATGTTGTTTTGTTGATCTTCGTTCGGCTGATCGTGAAGTCTTGATAGTTCCTCTTGATGTTGTGGTCCGCGATAACAAGTAATAGTCACCCAGTCGTAGTTTAATTGTGTATTCAGGGCAACCAGTCAAATCTACTCTTAACACTTAATAAAGTCCTGAACCTAATGCTCTAATGACGACTTAAAAACTGCCTGTCTGGGTGAGTGGTCCTCTGTTGTTAGTGTCACATCTTGACTGCCCTATCGTTAGTGAACCTAGTATCTCTAGCGTCTCCAGTCTCTAGTATCACCCCCTATTGTTAGTACAACACAGGTATATATACCCACGACCACAGGTCGTCGGCTCAATGTGCCACACTGAATCTCACCGGGCAAACAGTTCGGCTGTGCAACCTAGTTGCGAGCTATTTCTAAACACAATCTGACAGTACACAGGCGTGTTGCCGCGATCTGCTCAGCCAAGTCAGACATACAAAAAAGATAATTAATCAACGGTAACACGTTGCCAAGCATATCAGGGGCAGTGTCCTACTGACGTCACCCTAACACATAAATTAGCCTAACGACAGCTGCACAAGCAGGCCGCTAAAGAACGCGAAAGTAAACTGAGAGAGAGAGAGAGAAAACCGAGTAAACTGATAGATAGAAAACTGGTCTGATTATAACTTTGTTATATCACAGCTGCGAGGTCTTTTAAACGAATGTGAATACTAGACACAATCACGGCCATCAAAGCCAACGGCTCTACTGAATCGTGATAGTTGCCATTATAGCAGACTGCCAGTCACTATTTGCAGAGTTTCCACTTCAGGGTAGGACTGAGGCATAATTCTGATCAGTGATTATACAGCGCCATTTCTCACCATACACACATACTCCATGAGTAAGTGCATGCAGCATTGTGCGTCTGTAATAATCAACTGTCACATCGAGTCGACAGGGCCGTACATAAAACACAGGAACATCCTGTGTCACCAGTCAATTGCTGGTGAATTCTGGCACATTAACTGTCTTTTGTCGATGTTTGCCTCATCCCAATAGTTTTGTGGTATTCCGGCAGCATCAATAACTGACAGCTCCAGCGTTCAGTATTAGCCCAAAATACTCGACAGCTTGATTACAAGTGAGGTTTTTAAAATTATTCAGACCAGTAATCTTTACATTTTCATTAAAAATTATTAGCTATAACCCTAACTAGTCATTACAACCCCTTTCACCTAAATACTCAAGTGTGTATATCAAAGTAATTAAACACAATTATACAACGAAACAAAATTCTAGCGCATGTCAAAAATAGCGCATGTCTATGTCTATCGCATACATTAATCGCAACTAACACAGTAACTTAAAATCTAGAACAAGAATATATATCTCACAAATCTACAAGAGAAACTAACTTAGTTCTAATTAACACACGGTTATGGACACAAGGTTACGATTACCTGGCTATAAGATTAACACAATTAATTCTAACTAGCTCAACACATTATACATATAAAATGGGCGATATATCGTGTTAATAAAACCACTTGTCGCCGACCACGAACGCGTCCACGGCTCGATCCAAGCAGGTGGTGTTGATCTTGAACCACATCAGGCAGAAGACGTATACCGGCGGGGTATACTGTGTCGACTCGTAGTCCACGCGCTGCTTCACCAGTCATCCAGCTGCTGTCGTCGTTGTGTTCAAACACCTGCAGCACTTCGTTGCGAATGTCGTAGATTAATATTCGGCCGTCTTCCATGGTTACTCGTTCCCATCTTTATCGCAGTTGTTTTTCAGGTTGCTCGGTGAACCGCTGGTGTTGTCTCGGCTCGTGTTGATGATGATTTCGGCATCGACTTATATCAGTCCGCTAATTGTTTTCGTTGTCGTTGTTAGTAGACTGTCAGTTCAGCACACGGTTGACCAGGGGGTTCAGAAAACTGTTGACTCAATCTCGCCTCTTCAGACCGGAAAACGGACAATTCTCGCCAGTGACTCATAGTTATGTCTCTGTGTCGGTGTGGTAGCAGGATTGAGACAGGAAATTGAATGAAAAACGCATGCGATGTCCAATTGGAAATACGAAACTAATTTACCACGAGGTAGGAAAACTGGGCCGCATCATGAGAGGAAAATAGACAATTAATAGGAGACAATAAATAGGATACAATAGGAGCAATATCCAGAGCCGTTTTACTTTTAATCATTATGAAATATTATTGTATTCATTTATTCTAATTAAACCCACTTTCACTTTATAATTGTTAAGTTGCCATATATTTATATAGTTTTAAGAATATGTTTTACACACTTACAGAGTAATGTTTCGTCTTTTGTAACTTTGAGTGCACGCATACTTCTGCGTATATTCTCGATGATAATTACAATCTACTTTATTGGTTGTTAATTGATGTCGTAGCATACTTCTGTGTATACCTCCAGTTTTAACTAACCGACTTAGTCAACAAAGTAATTGCTTCAATAACTCCGCTTGTTTATTCAGTACCATGTTAAATGCTTTCAACCTAATGTCTTGTGCATCTTCACAGTTAGACGGTTGACACAAGCCTCTTCTCTTGACACCATTTGTGCCTCGTACATTATCTTTTTTCTCAATTTTTAGCGCATTCATATATCCATCAGTGAAGTCCATCAGACAGTATCAGTCATCAGTAATCCATCAGTATGGAACTTTCCTCGATATCCGTTTCGTATTATATAACACCTTACACTCTCATTTTCTGGTATGAGATACACAGTGTCTACATCAACATCTACTTCATCTAGTCATTTAGTCATATATTCATCATTCATTTAGTTATTTAGTCATCTGCGGCGTATTGTGCCCTGACGTTCCAATGCATCTTATATGCGTTGCTATACATACCTTAAATGTATGTTCTCAAATATCTGTCACTTTTGACAGACAGTTTTACATTTCATTTCAAATATTTCAACATCTCGTCCTGATTAAAAACAGTATTTGTCAGTGATTGTGTTCTCATATTTATCAGTCGTATATAGTACATGGTTTGACATACAAATTATAATATCAAAGTCCAATTGTACACCATAATAATTATACAAATAATTAAACAGATCCCAGCCCAATATCCAACATTAGCGTAATATTTAATTTCGTGTCCTCTAATAGAATATTTGGTGTCAAAATTCACAAAAGACACCGATCATTTAATAAGTGCAATATTGTTTAATCTTGTCCCCTTTATACTAGTCAAACGCATCCTACAAAACATGCAACTTAGTTTCCTCACGCAATATTTCAATATTATTCATATAACACACCCAGCATCTACTAAAATATTGATTGGAGGTCCTCCTATATTTACCTAACACATTGATTTTTAACATTAGCTGGAAAATTATTTCTGGGTTTCCTGATCTATATTTGCTCCATATTTCATCCAAATATATTTCTTAGATTTCCTAATTTTATTCTGAGTAAGGCTCTGGATGCTGACAAGGCTTAAGGAAAATTGAGATAAAACTCACCTCACAGTTCATTGAGCCACCGGTGTGATCGACCGAACATAAAATTCGACACGATGAAGCTATTCAGCAATAATTCTGTAGTTGTCTGGTCACTGCAGCAATTTGTAGTCGTAAGGGTTGTCATGGCTTCAATCAGTAGCTATCCGGGTCACGCACCAAATGTAACAGTTGATGATAATAAAAATAATATGTTGTTTTGTTGATCTTCGTTCGGCTGATCGTGAAGTCTTGATAGTTCCTCTTGATGTTGTGGTCCGCGATAACAAGTAATAGTCACCCAGTCGTAGTTTAATTGTGTATTCAGGGCAACCAGTCAAATCTACTCTTAACACTTAATAAAGTCCTGAACCTAATGCTCTAATGACGACTTAAAAACTGCCTGTCTGGGTGAGTGGTCCTCTGTTGTTAGTGTCACATCTTGACTGCCCTATCGTTAGTGAACCTAGTATCTCTAGCGTCTCCAGTCTCTAGTATCACCCCCTATTGTTAGTACAACACAGGTATATATACCCACGACCACAGGTCGTCGGCTCAATGTGCCACACTGAATCTCACCGGGCAAACAGTTCGGCTGTGCAACCTAGTTGCGAGCTATTTCTAAACACAATCTGACAGTACACAGGCGTGTTGCCGCGATCTGCTCAGCCAAGTCAGACATACAAAAAAGATAATTAATCAACGGTAACACGTTGCCAAGCATATCAGGGGCAGTGTCCTACTGACGTCACCCTAACACATAAATTAGCCTAACGACAGCTGCACAAGCAGGCCGCTAAAGAACGCGAAAGTAAACTGAGAGAGAGAGAGAGAAAACCGAGTAAACTGATAGATAGAAAACTGGTCTGATTATATCTTTGTTATAATGACTAATTATATTCAAATGTCGAACAAAGCAAACTGCGTGCCGTTACTGTACAAATCCATGAAAAAATAAATTTATTTTGATCCATTAATTAAACCTGATCGAATTTGTTTCCTTCTGACAATTTTTTATTGCCAACACAAAGTATTTATTTTGTATTATCATTTTCCTGACAATTTTCAGCCTACGCAATTCAATTAAGATGTTTTCGAAAAGGTATCAACAACGCCTATGTATCAACAAAATGTATTTAAATGGCATACTATATACAAATACGCAGCATAAACCAGTGCAAGAAAACGTGAGGACCGACGGAAACACGCAGCGACAAAAAAATCGAGGGACAAATGAGCATACAGAATCGGTACAACAATGAATCGGTACAACACCAAATTGAATTAAAAACTCCACCTTGGAGATGCTCAAAAACAATAAAACACAATACACATATGAAAAACATCAGAATGCAAAACAATAAAATACACAATACACATATCAAAAACATACCGAAATGCAAAACAATATACATATAAAAAACATCAAAATGGAAAACAATATACATATAAGAAAACATCAAAATGCAAAACAATGAACATCAAAGCATCTATCAAAACATCAAAATACAAAACAATGAACATAAAAACATCGATAAAACACTTATAAAACGACTAGAACATATTTTTGTTTAAAAACAATACCATGTTCACGTGTTTGTCCTTCAAGCAACTACGTTTTTGGGACACTAGTTCGCCTGCCTTGGAAAAAAGCCTTTCAGAAGGAACCGATGATGCAGGCGAACACAAAATCTTTTTAGCTTCGTTTTTTAAAGATGGAAAAGCTGCTGAGTGTTTTTTCCACCATTCTAGAGGGTCTTGTTCTCTAGAGATGGGTGGCTCCTCGATATATCTTCTCATCTCTATGTGAGAGGCGGATAAGGGTCTATTACTGGACGCTTGATTTGCACTCTGCACTTTGGCGTCAAATTTTGCCCATATTGATTTTTTTCGGCCTGCCGTAGCGAGTGCTGCAGATGAACACTCTGCAATACTTTGTTGTGGCATTGCTTCTTCAGTGGATCTAAGATTACAAATAATTCTCTCCTCTGTTCTCTTCGCATTTGATTGGTCCGCAAAAGATATTTTTTTGAAACGGGGATCCATTATGTTGGCAGCACTTACCATGAAACTTGTTTCTAATGTCATAAATCTTAACGACATTTGCTCTCGTAGTTGTTTTCCGAGGCTAAACGTTTTGTACAAACTTTGAGTTTCCATTTCGGTGTTCATATAGTCTTGAAGCCCTCTCACTACGGGTAATATTTTTGAGATGCACGTGCACTTTTCTGTTGACATCTCTCTTGTCACCTCCTCAAATGGCTCGAGAACAGTTACGGCCTTTGAAAGAGTGTCTTGTTCTTGTTTGTTCAGACACATATCTGATTTTCCCAACAGACATAGGGTCGTGGTGATAAGCTCGGTTTGTTGGAGAAAACGCGTTAACATGTAGTATGTTGAGTTCCACCGTGTTTCCACATCCTGTATAAGCTTCCGTACTGGAAGGCCTTGTTGTTGTTGGAGGGCGCTTAGTTTATCGGACGCCTTCACACTGTGATGGAAATATGCAACAATTTTTTCACCTTGGTTTGTAGGACTGTTATTTCGCTTGATTTAGTTAGCGCATGCCGCACAACTAAATTTATTGTGTGCGCAAAGCACGGTATGTGCCGCAATTTCAGTGCATTCACGGCAGAGGCCATGTTTGCCGCGTTATCCGTTACAACGGAACACACCTTTTTCATAATATCCCACTCTGTGCATATTCTTTTCATTTCTTCAGATATATTTTCTGAAGTATGCACATCACTCATTCTACTCGTCTCCAGCACCACGGATTGCAATTCCCAATCGGCTGTTATGAAGTGAGCAGTAACTGTGAGGAAGCCTTTGGTTGTACGTGATGTCCAGATGTCCGCAGTTAGTACGACAGTGTCGATTTTATCCAGGTCTGATTTCACCTTATTGACTTCCTCTACGTAAAGATTGGGCAGCAATGTACGCGTCAGTTCTCGGCGGCTAGGTAGTTCATATTGGCGATCTAGAGCCGCGACAAAACGCCTAAAACCTTTGTCATCGACCACAGAGAAGGGCTGAAGGTCTCGGACAATCATCTGCATTAGCAGCTTATCAAGTTGTTGTTTTCTCGGTGAATCCGCCTGGTACTCCTTCCTCTTGTTGATTGTATCGATCAACGTAGGCTGAGTTTTCTTCTGTGCAGTTGCGTGCTGCACAGTATCTGGACTCTGTTGCTCCTCATATTGCATTGGATGCCTGAGTCGGAGATGCTTGCTCAAACTCGTCGTACTGCCACAGTACTTCAAGTACTCTTTACACACGAGACACAAAACTTTATCTGTACCCATTTTCTCCATCAGGTTCCACACAGAACTACTTCTTTTTCTTCTTGCTGACATGTGTACAATTTACCTGTAAACAGTGTATAAGTCAATATGAATAGAAAACGAACAAATTTATTAAAACACTATTAGACGTCTATTTGAACTATAAGAAGTCAGTTCTCGTACTCCCTGGATTTTTGATAGCTATGATGAAAGAAAATACAATAGAAGTAATAACAAAACTTGTTTTAAATATTTACTCATACATGTTAAAGTTACTTTAAAAAATAGCATAAGGGAAAATTTGAAGCATAGTTGAAAACAAATATGTTCATTAATTGTTCACATTAATTAATCACATTTTTCACATCAATTTTTCACACATTAATTGTAATTCCTCACACTTCTTAGGAGCTAGTCTCGCACCTTTTAGGGGTGCAAGTACCCATGTTAAAACCTCCTGCTATGATAAAACGTCACCGATGAATTCATACCTTTTGACAATAGCTATGACTGATACGTTTTAATTAATGAATTGATGATTAATTATCAGTAGGCACCCTGTATTTGCGTGTCTACCTTACTTGTGATCTAACCACCTAGTCGAAAAATAGAACGGCACCCTCTATTTGAACATGCCCTCTAATTGAACAGTTCTATACCGGAATGTTTGAATAATAGAACGACATGCCGCTCAAATAGAGGTTTACTATGTATATTATATTATGTAAATTATGGATATATAACTTTGTATATGTATATATATTTTGTATTTTGCATATGAATTCCAAATATTATATACACCTTTACATAATATAATACATATACTATACACAAAAACGTTATAAAACGCAAAATAATTTAATTAAAAATTGTCTTGAAAAAAAAACTGAACCAAATACTTTTAGAATAAGCAAAATTACTTGTGTATATACTTTTGTAAGTAATTTTTCGTCCATATATTTGCTTAGAAAGAAAATTGCAATAAATTATGAAAAAACTGAATTTGAATTATCAATTAATCAACCCGATTTGAAAAAAACTCACCTTGTTCAAAATCGACGTGGCTGACGACTGTCTGAGCGAAATTCAACAAAAAGAAACTGCCAGAATGAAACTATACAGGATAGTGAAGGTGCTGATCACTATGTGAGTGCGTTTTTATACAAACCCAGGTACAGAGCCGTTGCTAGCTGAACACGATATAGGCGGCGGGGGCCTGCAGTCTAGTCAATGGTATAGGTACTCAGACAATTACTACCATGGTCAAATATAAGCTAGTACTTGTCCTGCTCTCCGATACAAATTTGCATAACGTCTTTTTTGTTTGGCATTAATCCTGTCTAAATTTGTAGGGCTTCTGGCAGCTTCCTGCATAGGACCCCAAAGTGCTAGAAACGACCGTGCCCAAGTAACGTGACCAGCGCGAAAATAACATGAGAGTACGGTAGAGGTGCCAATGTTTGCACAGTGCCGTTTACTCAGGTGTTTGTCGAGTGAAGGCGAAAACATTTGACACAAACAGGCACACCTACGTGATGCATACAATACATTGTGATGAAACCACGCTGGAGAATGAAGCGCTTACACAATACATCATACACTGAACATGCCCATACAAAATTAACTCATACCGATACTCGCACTTAATGTTCAATTAAATTTGTCGCAATATTTAATGAAATATTTGAACTGATTAACTAACTAATTCTAAACGAATTAACTGTCACTTTTGAACTATCGATATACGGATTTTCCATATACAGTAGAGCATCGTTTTACGCGGGATTTAGGTACCGGGAACCCCGCGTAAAACAAAAATCCGCTTAAAATTCGGCCACTTTATGGGAGTTATACCAGAACAACCATTAGAACCAAAAGAATTATATTTTCACAGTTAATTGTCATATATAACATAATACAGTAGAATAATACAAAAGCAAAGCAGTACAAAAAGAAAAATAGAAAAACCGTGCATGAAATGAATCTATGGTGTATGGGTAGTAGTGTAGCAACGAGCTACAGAAAACAATACTAAGACTCAAAGACACTATATATTGAGACACAACCAGCTAGCGTCACGACCACAACGGGAAAAAGGGCGAGAGTGAGTGTGTGTGTCCCTTTATAGGGTTGGCCTGTGGTGACGTGGGCCAATGGGGTACCACGCCAGCGACCCAGGTCAGACGTGGACCAATCAGAAACAAGTGTGGCCCACGCAGCAATAAGAACATAACAATTTCTAAATACATAACTTATATAAACAATGCTAAAACATAATACAGCAAACAATTAATTTAAATACACGCATATAAAAATCACTCACAAAATACAAGCAGAAATAACAGTGTGAAACGCAATCGCCGCAAACTGCTCACATACGCCGCAGCAATATTATTTACACATGATATTAAACCGCAGACCACCACACGACTCCCTCACCCAGAAGCGGAGCAAGAGAAGGATACAAATGGAGGTGAAGAGTGAACGGTGACGTGATGACGCTTCACACCAGGACACAGAGGAAACATGGACGAGGTCGTGCGCAAAACGAATATGTAAGAGGACCTGGAAGAAAAAAAAACATGTGAAAACAATTAGAAAAAACTAACAATAAGTGCATCTACCGACACGCTGAACATACCAAACAATTCACGCGCAAGACAACTACACGCAAGACAGCCGGTAGCAACACAACAAATCCCAAGAAACCAATTAAATATCCGTACAGATCACCAACCACTGCAAAAAAACCAATGCGGACACATTAGCACGCACACACACGTATACGTTCATGTACACACCCACATATATACCAGTAGACACACGCGCAGACAGGGTCATCAATAAGCGTGTCTCTCCGTGTGTAAATGGGGACAACATGAGCACGATTGTAGAGTGAACAAGATAAACACGTAAGCAATAATATCAAATGTGTTAATATCAAATGTGTGTTGTAATACATACAACATCAAAAGTATAAATACTGTGGATCTCGCCGAAAATGCACGGTGCGACCACTGCGAGTCCTCGTCTGTCCGCTGCGCTGCCTGGACGGTGCCTCAGCCGGCGCGGTCGACGCAGGAGAGCCGGGCGATGTCGCAGGATCAACAGGAACCTCGGATGTCGCCCCAGAAGGACCAGCACGTCTGTGCGGCCTCCCGGGCAACACAGGACCACCAGACAGTGAAGACGACGTAGGATTGCTGATGACAGCTGCTTGTGGTGGCGTCAGTTTCGACCATACTGGGAGAACGGCCGGCTTTAGCCGGGCGACTGATACAGTCTTGGTCGACCCTGACGGCAACTCGATGCTGAAAACTGCTGGTCCGCGGTGCACAACACGAAATGGCCCGCTGTACGGAGCCTCCAACGAGTGGCGAACCCGATCCACGCGTACCCACACATGGGAACAACGGTCTAAGCTGGGCGGAATGTACACCGGAGAATCACCATGCGCGGTTCCGGCAGCCATTGACCGGAAATCGACCTCTGACATCCGTTTAGCCAGCTCGCGCACGAAACCACGCTGATCATCGGTGGTAGCCGAGTCGTCAACAACGATCCGCGGGCTCAGCAACTCAGTGCCCGTCACAGCAGTGAAGGGAGATATTCCGTGGCACGACGGGAGCATTCTCATGCCCAAGAGCACCAACGGCAAGGCAGTTAGCCAGTCTTGCTGGCGAGCACGAATGGAGGCCTTGAGCACTCGATGGCGGCGCTCTATAAAGCCATTCCCCTGAGGGTGATACGCCGTTGTTCGAAGCCGTTGGAATCCGATCACGTTGGCCAGTTCTTGAAAGAGTTCGGATTCGAACTGGGGTCCTCTGTCAGTCACGATATACAACGGCACGCCAAAACGTGCAACCCACGTGTCCACCAATGCTCTGGATATCGTCTCTGCTGTGGTGTCCACCAGCGGCACGGCTTCTACCCAGCGTGTAGCGCGATCGACACAAGTCAGCAAGTAACGAAATGCGTTGGAGAAAGGATGTCCCCGCATGGTTTGAGGCGGAAGCGGTCCCACCAAGTCAATGTGGACCGTCTCAAAACGCCCACCTGACGCAGAAAATGGCGTGGAAGCTGGTTTGGTGTGGCGGTGGATCTTATTCGCCTGGCACGACAAGCACTCTTCTACCCAGCACTGCACATCGCGCCCCAAGGACGGCCAATAATAGCGAGCCTTCACCAGAGTCACGCTGGCTCGCTTGCCAGGATGTGACGTGTTGTGTAGAATATCAAAAATAGCGCGTCGATGTGATGGCGGCACGTATGGTCGCGGCTGAATCTGGGACGTCTCACATAGCAGAGTGCGGCCGCCGCTCACCGGAAAAGGCTTTAGCGAATGTCGAGCGACACACATTTCGGCATCGTCAGCTTGTGCAGCGGCCAATGCCGGTAAGTCCCAGACGTCCACAGTCACACTGCAGGCTGGGCGAGACAAACAGTCCGTGACAATATTCTCTGAGCCTCGGACAAACTGCACATCACACAGAAATTCAGCAAGCACCGCAAGATGGCGCTGCTGGCGATCAAGCTTGGCAGGGCGCCGGCTATAAAATGCACCGACCAACGGCTTGTGGTCCGTGAAAAGGATCGTGCGCCCGCCCTGCAGAATGTGCCGAAAGTGCAAGACGGCCGTGTACGCAGCCAGTAATTCGCGGTCAAACGCGGAATATTTCCGTTGTGCCTGTGAGAGCTTCTTTGAGAAGAAACTAATAGCGCGCGGAACACCATCTACCACCTGATGCAATGCGGCGCCAACGGCGTGCGCGGAGCAATCTGTCACCAAGTGGTAATCCGAAGAAGATGGGTGGTGTGCGGCCAGCAAACATGCTTGTGACAACGCGTGTTTAACCGCGTCGAAAACGTCTTCGTCCTCTTTTGTCCACACCAACGGTACATTTTTCTGACAATTGCGCAGCATATCAGATAGTGCATGCGTGATATCAGAAAAATGCGGAATCGTCTGACGGTAAAAACCCGCCATACCAAGAAATCGCCTCAGTCCAGCGGCGTCTTTGGGCAGAGGAAACGTCATGATGGCCTCAACTCTCTCCTTAGGAGGACGAACGCCCTCGCCGCAAACAGTGTAGCCGAGAAAATCAAGACTTTTACGAAAAAATGGGCACTTGTCAATGGCCAGACGAAGTCGATGCTCGTGGAGCACACTGAAAACCTCAGCAAGATCGGCGTGATGTTTCTCCTCTGATTCTGAAAAAATCATAATGTCGTCCATGTAGATAAAAACACAAGATAAGTGACGAAAAACAGAATCCATAAACCGTTGGAACGTGGCTCCGCTATTGCGTAACCCAAGTGGCATGTATATATTCTCAAAAAGTCCGAACGGCGTGGTAACCGCGGTCTTTGGTATGTCGTCAGGCGACATTGGGACATTATAATATGCGCGCACTAGGTCCACCTTGCTAAATACACACTTACCATGCAAGCGCGACGCGACATCCTGCATATGCGGCAGCGGATAACGGTCGGGCACCGTGAGACTGTTGAGTGCCCTGTAGTCTCCCGTGACTCGCCACTCGCCCGGGTTACGTTTAGGAACGAGGTGGAGCGGCGAAGCCCACGGAGAACGTGATGGGCGTACGATACCCTGAGCCAGCAACTGCTCGAAAACCTGCCGCGCTGCTGCTTCGTGCTGTGGGTTGAGACGGCGCGGAGACGCAAAAGTGAGTGCGGCGCTGCCCGTGTCAATTGTGTGCGCCACCTCGGATGCACATGCCGCAGGTGGAGCACGAGACGTCGAGAAAAGTGCCGGAAACTGTGCCAGCAGCTTCTGAACACGTGTTGAAAGGCCAGTCTCGTTACTGACGATAACACCGCACGTGTCAACAGCTGCTGAAAGACACCTCGTGGACACGTCAGTGCTAGTGTCAAGTATGCGCCGGCGACGACAATCCACGATAAGACCAAAATGGGCCAAAAAGTCTTGGCCGATAAGCGCTTGCGTGACATCTGCCACGACAAACGTCCACTGCAATTGGCGACGTAAACAACGCAGCCCAAGTGCAAGCCGGACCTCGCCGTGCACGCGGATCATCTGGCCACCTGCCGATTTGATTCTCACAGCGGTTGGATCGATTAAATAATAACGCACCAGCGACGGGGGTACCACGGATACCGCCGCACCGGTGTCGACAATAAAACGTACCGTTTGTCCGTTTACGACGGCTGTGAGCTCTAAGAGCGGCAAGCGCGCGTTCACAGCGTTACACGCCTGCCGTCCTAGTTTTCCGGCGGCTGACGGAGTGGTGAGGCCGCACGAGATGATGCCTCCATGACCAAGTCGCGATTCTTCTTGGGCCAGCAGCACCAGTGCTTGCAGCTTCGCGCCTGCGGTCCGTAATATAGGTGTGCGCGACACACCTGCGGCTTTTGTCCAACATGATACGGCTGGAGTCCTCTGCCGACGGATGAAGATGCGCCAGACGCCTTCTCACGTGACGGATGTCGCGCTCGAGTCGATGCGGCATCATCGACAGGCGCCGCCATGCAAGGCGCTGCGGGCGCAATAGCACCCGATGAAGTAACCGCCAGCAGCGGGACCAATTCGTCAGCAAGCTTGGCAAGGCCAGTGAGCGACAACTCTCTCTGCGCCGCCAGCGCCGGCCCAATACTCGGTGGCAGACCCTGTACAAATTTGTGGCGAACCAAATCGTCAGATACGCCCACCTTGCGCGCTATGGCCTGCAGCTCCGCCATGAATATTGATGGCTTGCCCGTCATATGTTGTTTGGAGATCAGCTCCTCAAATAATTCGGGCCTGGAACGCTCATACAGATCGACCACCGCTGTCTTAATAGTAGCATAACTGTGCGATTGGAGACAGCTGGGTGGCAGCTGCATGAGAACGTCCGCCGGAAGCGACGCCAGCACGTGGTCAAACTGTGTGGCTTCGACTGAAATGTTTTTCAGCCGAAACTGCGCCTCAAGAATGAGGAACCATCCCTCGGCAGCCTTGGGCAGGAATACCGGGGCCTTGATGGCCACCCGGTTCAAACTGGCTTCAGGCGCAACGCACAACTTCTCGTCGAGAGACATGATGGATTGAATCAATAAAACACTGAGTCCTCACTCGGGGCACCACTTGTAGCAACGAGCTACAGAAAACAATACTAAGACTCAAAGACACTATATATTGAGACACAACCAGCCAGCGTCACGACCACAACGGAAAAAAGGGCGAGAGTGAGTGTGTGTGTCCCTTTATAGGGTCGGCCTGTGGTGACGTGGGCCAATGGGGTACCACGCCAGCGACCCAGGTCAGACGTGGACCAATCAGAAACAAGTGTGGCCCACGCAGCAATAAGAACATAACAATTTCTAAATACATAACTTATATAAACAATGCTAAAACATAATACAGCAAACAATTAATTTAAATACACGCATATAAAAATCACTCACAAAATACAAGCAGAAATAACAGTGTGAAACGCAATCGCCGCAAACTGCTCACATACGCCGCAGCAATATTATTTACACATGATATTAAACCGCAGACCACCACAGTAGTCTAGTACTACTCGGTATCAAAATTAGTTGGTATAACACAATTTTAGGACATACGGTTTTTCTAAACTTTTTACACTTCAAAAAAAATCCCTGTCAATTCAAAACCGCGCATAAAAAATCCGCGTAATGCAAGGGTCTACTGAACTG
This sequence comes from Sacculina carcini, assembly GCA_916048095.2. Taxonomy (NCBI): domain Eukaryota; kingdom Metazoa; phylum Arthropoda; class Thecostraca; family Sacculinidae; genus Sacculina; species Sacculina carcini. Next base: position 4,180,300 of record OU696591.1, on the reverse strand, counting down.
TATTATAAAATCTTGATTCAGATTACCCGGAAGCATTCATCATTACGCATAAGCATTAAGCATTCATCAATATTCAAAAACTACCGCACAAAGTGTCAAACATTCTTTAATAAATGCTATGAATAACCCAATTATAAGAATTGATTCGATAATACAATATTCGTATAATATTTATTGTATGTATAATTTTACTGTTTGATATCTCAATACAGTAGACCAACAGTACATTGCATTAATTCAGTATTGTTAGAACTGACCAACAGATATGCAGACTAAAATATATAAAGGTGTACAAAATGTTTAGCATTGACCTGCGTATACAAAGAAACCGCTTGAATTAAATAAAAATGCAAATGGACCAAATCAAAATACAAAGGGAGCAAATTAAAATGCAAATGGAATATTTAAAACTGATTATATATTACCACAAAGTGCGAGTATCGGTGTGAGTCAATTTTGTATGGGCATGTTCAGTGTATGATGTATTGTGTAAGCGCTTCATTCTCCAGCGTGGTTTCATCACAATGTATTGTATACATCACGTAGGTGTGCCTGTTTGTGTCAAATGTTTTCGCCTTCACTCGACAAGCACCTGAGTAAACGGCACTGTGCAAACATTCACGTCTACCGTACTCACGTCTACCGTGTTGTTCTCGCGACGCTCGTATGACCTGCGTGCCACTTACGGTTTTATAGAAAAATATATGCGAGTTTATTAAATAAAAACTGAGTGTATGACCCCAATTGCTGCGGACTTCTATAACGAGTGTACATACATTATTTACATCTGCCCATTTAGCGATGCCGCTTTTGGATCTGAAATTCTAGGTTTTTACGAGCATACGCCATTAAACATTTCCAAGAACTTGCATTGTTCAGAGACTGTGTAGTGCACAGTGTGCACTTTAAACGATTGTGGTAGGGAATTATCAAGTCCATATGTAGATATAGCTGATATGTTAAAAGAATACATGCATACATCGTTTCTTCCAATCGAGCTTGCCTTCATTCAGGTCATGGTTATTTCACATTACAAATCAAATATTAAATATTATAGTCGAAAATGAAACTCAGGTGTAAAGATAATTCAAGCAGAGATCTTCAGCAGCTCTTGTTCTGCTCCGGAAATTTACGTGAACGGAACGCTCTCCTTCCTGCACTGCAAAGATTAGTTATAAGACAGAATATATATATATATATATATATATATATATATATATATATATATATATATATATATATATATAAGAGTACACAACAAATAATATTATTGTACACTTATTGTCTTGTTACACATGTTCCACATGTTCAATTTTTGCTTTAAGCAAAAATAAATTATTACTAAATACTATATAATATTGAATATTAAATAGTACTTAGTCATCATTGGTAGAAAAGAAATTATCTTTAATTCGAGTGATGATAATTCGTGTTGGTGGTTCCATTTGAAGCTCTCCTCTTTTACTTTTAGCAAGATTTTAAAATAATTTGATTTATTACCAGATTTGATTTACCAGACATAATTTCTCAAAATTTTGTCTGGTTGTAATCACTCGCTTCAATGGGTTCGGTCTACAAAGAGAAAGAAGTATCGCGATATCAGCTGCTAAAATGTGTAATTATATTTGTTACATTCGGTATATACAGAACTAATGGAGTATATATAGGACATAATATAGTTTTTGTCGATAACAGTATGTATAAAACGTCGCCGTTAACAGTATGCAACAACAGATAATATGTAAAAGAACACCGCCCAAAGTCGATTCTAGCCAGACTCGAATCTGGCCAGGTTCGATTCTACGAGTCGAATCTGGGTGGAGTCGAATCTGGCCAGGTTCGATTCTACGAGTCGAATCTGGGTGGAGTCGAATCTGGCCAGGTTCGATTCTACGAGTCGACTCTGGGTGGAGTCGAATCTGCCGAGGTTCGATTCTGTGAATCGAATCTGGCCAGACTCGAATCCGCCCAGGTTCGATTCTGTGAGTCGAATCTGGCCAGACTCGAATCCGCCCAGGTTCGATTCTGTGAGTCGAATCTGGCCAGACTCGATTCGCTCAGGATCGACTCTAGCCAGACTCGTCTTCGCTCATATCGCTTTCATCGCTTTTATTGCTTTCGACGTAATCATATTGAAACTGATCTATCTGTCATTAGTGGTGAAACTGATCTATCTGTCGATTTGTATTCACTCGTATGTTGATTGATATTCATTCACATATTCAGTTATATTTGTTATTATTTAATAATATTTATTTTTGTTGTAACTTCTTGAATTATCTAGTATTTTCTCTTCGACAGTGGCGGCGCCAGGATGTTTACGATGGGGGGCTGAGGGAGGGCTAAGGGAAAAGTTGTGGGGGTTTGTTAGGGGTAATTTGTGGGACAACAGTTTCATTTACAGTTGTAAGAAATTTTAATGTTCATGATTAAGATTTGGGGGAGGCTTAGGGGGGTCTTGGCATAATTTGGGGGGCTCAATCCCCCAATCCCCCCTTGGCACCGTCACTGCTCTTCGCCTAGCTTTCTTTCTAGGTCTAGCTTCGACCTAGCTTTCTTTATAGGTCTTTTGAGCGGTTACGGACCACCGTAATGTGGTAATATTTTTCTTGCACATTTTCCAAGCTACTGGATTTGCCTGTAATCAATTACGCCAGTACTTTTAGCGCACATAAATGCAGTGGAGAGCCGTATGTTTCACACTGGGGCACTCGGGCACACATTGGTGTTCCGTCTGGATCAATGCGACACCCAATATCTATTTATTGACTACACAAGTCACTATACTTGCACCAGAAGTTGTTAAATAAAATTCAACATTTTATTCAACAACTTCTGGTGCAAGTACAGTTGCTATAAATTGTAAATTTTCAGTCGTGTATTTATATGATTGTTTACAATTTTTTTTTTAATTCGGGGAAATGAAATAAAAAACGTTGTGCAGAGGCACCAACCCAGAAGGATTATCGCGCCATGTGTTTACAAGCACAGTCACGCATTCATAACGCACAATTGTATGCATACAGCGTGAACGAACCCACCGACACCGTTCAATCGAATCGCCCCCACAAATTCACACACGCACACACATACACATACACGCACAGATATACACGTACACACTGACCGCAGATTCCTTATGCCTGCGGCAAGCGGCCTGCCTATGGCCAGCACACAGACACACAGACACACGTACACATTCGCACATATATGCATATGCATATGAATTGATGACTGCTATCGCCATCTAGTGGTCCAGCGGTCAAACTATGCAATCGCAATGTTAATACAGCACATCACAGTGTGTTATTCAATTAATTAAATACTGAACAAAGTTTTTCCATATACAATCCATGATTTAAGTGTTTTTGTGAAGTTAATTTTGAAGTAAATTCAATAAGAAAAATATGTAGAATCGATTTTGAACAATTAGACTCGATTCTGTGGACCGGCCAACAGAATCGTGAGAATCGATTTTAGAATCGATTTTCGCCCACCCCTAATACACACACACACACAATCACGAACAATCAATCACACACAGACACATACACACACACACGCACACACACACACACACACACAAAACAGACAAGTACATATACGCACAAACACAAACATACACTCACGTTTACATACTCAGAAACACAAAAATACACACGGACACACACATACATATTGAATAAGATAGTACAGCAGACATACAGCACAGAAGACAACACAACATACAACACATTAAGACAACACAGCAAGCATACACTCAGATTGACCAATCACAACACAATGGACACAAATACAAACCAGAAAACACAACATAACAGACACACAAAGACATACACTCAAACAAATAGACAGATAACACAACACAACATACACACAAACACAGATAACAGAGCTCAACACAACAACACACAGACAGCATACAATGGAGAAACATGCATACACAAGAACGGAAAACACACGCATGAAGCACATACACATAGAAGACAGAATTAGGAAACAATCAGACCTTATATTCAGTACTAATATATACAATATTATTAAGACAGTAGTAAGACTTAGTGAGAGAGAAATTTTTAGTATGTTTTTTGAAAAGAGATAGAGATTTGATTGAGCGTATTGAGGGAGATAGCCCATTGTAGATACGAGGTCCTAAGATAGAGAAACAACGATTGTAGTGAGAATGCCTAGAAGGAAAGGAAGGTTCAACTAGTAGAAAAGGATCGTTAGAAGACCTATGAGAAAGCGATGAGGTTTTATAAGACAGAAGGTCAAACAGATACGCAGGCTTACGAAGATGAAGAGCTGAATGAATAATTAAACAAATACGATACTCAATAAGAGCCTTAATGGGAAGTAACCTAAGTTTTTGTAAAGAAGAAGAGACATGAGAACCCGAAGGAAGACTAAATATCATACGACAAGCTTTATTAATAATAGTTTGAAGTTTCCTAAGCTGGCGGTGGTTGAGAGATAGTAGAAGATAACAGCAGTACTGAGTTTTACTAAAGATGAATGAATTAGCTAACTTAAAAGCAGCAGATATAGTTATATATCTACGAATGGAATAGATACGCCTTAGTTGAAAGTTACAGCACCTGATAATGTCAGAGATGTGTGGATCCAATGAAAGAGAGCTATCGAGTATGAAACCAAGACTACGTACAGAGCAGGATAGAAGTATGCTAAGAGAAGTAGTACTATTAGAAGATGGAAAGAGAATATACTTAGTCTCATCAGGATTAGGTTTGAGATGGCGAGTGAACGCCCATTTATCTATATCAGATAGGATGGTACTGACTGAAGAGTGAGAAATAGACTTAGACGAGAGAAGGATTTGGATGTCGTCTGCGAATATTTGGAAGGACACATCGTGACGACGAAGAACTTTTCCTACAGAGGTAAGATACATATTGAAGAGGAGAGGGTCTAAGACAGAGCCTTGAGGTACACCACAAGTTAGTGGGCAAGCCTCACTACAAGAATCAGCAGAGGTAGAAACAAACTGAAGTCTATCAGAAAGATATGAGCGAAAGAAAGAGAGAGCTGTGCCGCTAATGCCTGAATCTAACAGAGTATCAATAAGAAGCAGATGATTAACAGTGTCAAATGCAGCAGAGAAGTCTAGTTGTATAAGTAGAACATCATTACCAGAGAGAGTAGATTTGAAAATAGATTCATAGAGAAAAATTAGAGAAGTTTCTGTAGAGTGAAAGCGCCGGAAACCAGACTGCTCAGGAAGAAACAAATTGTTAGATTCAAGATATTCAGATATCTGTATGTAGGTAGCCATTTCAAGAACCTTAGACAGCCAAGGAATTTTAGAGATTGGTCGATAGTTAGAGAGCGTATTAGTACGTAAGTCAGATTTTTAAGTATAGGGAGAATACTGGCAGTTTTAGATGCAAGAAATTCCCCAAGATTGAAAGAAGCATTGATGAAATTAGCTAAGAAAGGAAGAAGTAATTCAAGGGAGTGAGGAATCCTGGAAAGATCAATGGGGTCGAGAGATGAATAATGAATATGAGCACGTCTTAAAATAGTTCTACAATCAGAAAGGGTAACTGAAGTAAAGGAGTGAAAAACAGAGGAGGGTAAATGGAGGATAATGGTAGAGCAGCAGGGAACAAGCAGCGAATCTTATCGATTTTAGACTGGAAGAAATTCATAAATAAAGAAGGTAACTGATTAGAGGCAGAATCCGGGGTAACAAGACTACGGGAATTACCTAAATACTGTCAAAAAGCTTCCAAAGTTTCCTAGAGTTAGGACATGAAGAAATTTTAGAATTATAGTAAGATTTTTTGGCGGAATCACAAAGAAGATGATGACGGCGGGCAGAACAAAAATATTGCCACGAAGAGTCAGTCTTGAGACGACGCCATTGGCGCTCAAGACGACGAAGGGAGGTTTTTTAATTTTTAATATCAGAGTTAAACCAAGGACAGCGAGTATTATTGGAACGGAAGACTTCAACAGGAATAAAGGTTGATTTGAGAGAATCGAGGGATGAGTTAAAGTATCCTAAGATAGAATTAGGTGGTATATAAACGAAACATTCAGTAGCAAAAGACATATATAAGACAAAGTGCATATTGACATAAAGAGATTCCAATTCAGCGTTACGATAATCCGAGAAACTAATAAGTTTGGGAGATTTTAAGTGATAGGGATGCGGGCAGAAAATTCAACTAATGAATGATCAGATATGGAGGAATCAATAGGAAAAACAGTGAGATCTCTAATAAGAATAGTAGAATCGGAGAAAGAAAGAAGGAGATCAAGTGTGTGACCGTGAACATGAGTAGGGCACCATATATGATTACGAAGACTTAGTGAATCGATTAATTGTAAAAACATGGAAGAACAAGACTTGAGATGGGGCGCATCAACCCAAAGGTTGGAGTCACCACAAATCACCATTCTAGAAGAGAAAATTTGAAGAAGTGTGTCTATAAGAGAAGAAAACTCATCAAGAAAAATTGAGGAAGAGAAAGAATTAAGACGGTAAATGTTGACAATACATATAGGCAGAGTAGTTTTACCTATTACTTTACAACAGATGTATTCAAATGACTTAATAGGAATTTCTACACTACATAGATAGGCATTAATGATGTTAGAATTATAGACAAAAGAAACACCACCGCCAGATCACTTAGTAGAGTTAGTGACGTTCAAAGGGCGACAATTATGAAAAGCTGAGTAGCCAGCAGGAAGAGAGCGGTCAAAGGAGGATATTTCAGCAACAAAGAGCCATGACTAAATAACTAGAAAAATATCATACTTAGGAAGAATGGACGCAAAATGTGATATTTTAGACCTAATAGACCTGAAATTCAAGAAAGCACATTTTAATACACCAATTGCATTATTAGATTTAGAACGAGAAATAATAGAAAATGAATCAGAGAGAGAAGAAAGACACTTATCAGCGGATGAAGAAAACTAGATGTGACTGCCGGCCTGACTGATTGTGCTCAGCAGTCGACTTCGGAAAGAGATGCTGGATCTTCAGTTCTGCTTCCCTCAATCAGCACTTCATCCGCTTCATCTTGTTTCATTGAATTGAAACATGATATGTGCGGATTGAAAGTGATGCAACGTTTGAACAGCACCATGTAGGCGACAGCAGCGTGGTATACTCTCGGGCTCAGCATGTCTGGACCGCGACTCCATCAAACAAGGACACGACGGGTCGAATGACGTGTGGCCGACGTTCGCACGACCCGCACGTGCACAGTTGATACACTTGCGGGCATTCTTCGCCGGGCACGACTTGGTAGTGTGCTTTCCAGCACACCACCCACAAGTGGCCTCCTAGGCTCTAAACTTGTCAGACATGTGGCCATGTCGCTGACATTTGATGCATCTCGTGACCCGGAAGCGGTCGTATACCAGGCATCTGCTGTCACCCAATTAGACGAATCCGGACTTTATGATGATGTCACGGATTGTGGCTGAGACAGCCACAACAACTATTTTGGTGTGCTCCGACGACTTCTTTGAGAACAGCACACGAAAGTCAGCTGCGCGGTAGATTGCAGCTTTGACCAGGCTGTTTTTCCTGCTGACAAACTCGGTTATGTTGTCGTTGACAATGTCAGAGCTGACAGAAGTGATTGTCAACTTGGGCAGAACTTTTCCAGGCACGACGTTTTCAGATGGGCCACATGTTTGATTGCCTTCAAGGCGTGACCAGCAGTCTTGCTGTCTGGCAACTTCACCTTGACAGCACCACGCTTGGTGGTCATCATAGCCAGGACTGGTACAGATTGAAGTGCCTCTGACACGCGCTTGGAATCCACCGCGACTTCATCGGAAGACTTCACAATGATCTCGCGGGATACTGCTTGCGAATATGTGCGCGGCTGCTGCACCGCACACGATGTCGGAGTTGGCAGGAGAGATGTGCGAGTTGGCAGGAGAGATGGAGGAGTTGGCATGAGAGATGGCGGCGTTGGAAGAAGCGGAGACGAGAGTTTTTGCTTGCAGACCAGTTGAAGTTGCTGCTTGATTTCATTTACAGTCTTAGTCAGTTCTTGCAGTGACTGACTGTCGGCGGTCTTGTCAAGTGGACATTCATCAGCTTTGGCGGAGGGTGATGAGTGAAAAACACTGTCAAGCCATGCGCGCATCTCGGCTGTGTTCTTGACGCGAGCCAGAATGCAGCTCTCACAAGTGAAAGCGCATCTTGTCGTGAAGAAATTCATCACGACGTATCTTGGAAGATGTGAGCATTTCACATGCACATATTTGCTGCATTTTGAGCAGCACAGTGCAGAGACAGAGACGGCCGTTTTGCACACACCACAGTTGGTGCCGTCAGGAGGGGAGGCAGCACGAGAGGGCTGGAGTCCGGTTGGTTTGTTTACCACACTCATTACGAGTGCGATGAAATCACCGATCGAGACGAATCACAGGCAGACGCGCATACAAACACACGCACACTCACACACACACACGCACACGAACGCTCACACACAGGAAGGGTTGGGCGGGCAGACGCGCATACAAACACACGACCCACGCACAGAGACGCAGGCCGGTGTTTGAACACACACACACATACACACACACGAAGGGTCGGACCAGGCACAAAATAGCACATAGCCGCGAAATCCTCAACCACCATCACAACACTGAACACCACGAAAACGCAAATAGCAGGAGCAACACGAAAGCACATCCACACAGGACAATCTCTCAAACGAGTGAACACACACACACACACACTCAAGCACGAGAGTCATACACATACACAATCACGAACACACAGTACAATACAGTAAGACATTTATATAGCGTCCTACACCCGAAGGGTCTCTAAGGCGCTGCACACACATACACCCACACACAAACACACCTATAAGCAAACACCCACAAACACACCTATAAGCAAACACCCACAAACACACCTACACACACACTAACACATATATACACATGGACACACAGAGATACAGAGAAACAGAAACCAATATATAAAGCAGCCATGCACATAGACGCAGATATGAACACACGCAACAAGAACACAGGTATGAACAACATACAAGTGTGACAAAGTTAACACATCAAGAAAATGAGAAAATGACAGTGGTAGTTTTAAATAAAAAAAAATTACATGAACAAACCACACACACACACACACGCGAACGCACACTCCCCTACATACACACACACAAAACAGACAAGTACATATACGCACAAACAAAAACATACACTCACGTTCACATATTCAAAGACACAAACATACACACTCACATACATATTGAATAAGATAGCAGAGCAGACATACATCACAGAAGACAACATAGCATACAACACATTAAGACAACACAACAGGCATACAAGGACATACACTCAGATTGACAAATCACAACACAATAGACACACAAATACAAACCAGAAAACACAACAACAGACATACAATGACATACACTCAAACAAATAGACAGATAACACAACACAACAGACACACAAACACAGATAACAGAGCTCAACACAACAAAGCCACACTGCTCAGGAAGTAACAAATTGTTAGATTCAAGATATTCAGATATCTGTATGTAGGCAGCCATTTCAAGAACCTTAGACAGCGAAGGAATTCTATACCATTTGCAATTTGATTTGAGAAAAGTGAAAATAGAATTGATAAAAGTGAAAATAGATTTGAGAAAAGTGAAATTAGATTTGAGAAAAGTGAAATTAGAATTGAGAAAAGTGAAATTAGAATTGAGAAAAGTGAAAATAGAATTGATCCATGTTATTTCACACATTATGAGTATTCATTTGAAATGTTTAGATGTGTTACATAAAATTAAGTGATATATCAATTATTTAAGCTATAAGGTCACTATTGTGCTCTCCAGTGCATTTAAATATGTATAACAAATTATTTAATTATATTCAATTCAATTACAATACAGATATGTACTACTTAATATGTACTATACAATTATGTGCAATGATATGTACTATGTACAACAATTTTAATACATATATTTACCGTACATGTGCTTACTTTATGAGGAATTCTATCAGCCAATATATCATTGTCAGCGATTTTGCATAGAGCCACAGTTCTCGGAGAGCACTCGCAAGCAAAGCGTGCACACATGTGTACACATACGCGCGCACACACACACACACACACAGACACACACACACACACACACACACACACACACACATCTACAGAAACAACAATTTCAGAGACGGTATCCAGCTTATGGCAAGTGTTAAGGCATCACGTGCGAATAGCGCTTGTCGTTGCCAGCCATCTGTACTATGTTTAATATTGTACAGCATATTTTTTTATATGGTGTCTATTTGTTTGAGCGAGGAAGTGTGAGTGTATGTATGTTGTATGCACGTGCTATGAGCGAGCGCAGCATTTCCAAGGAGTGAACTCGCTGGTGTGGGGATGCAGGGGGTGGAGCAGTGCGCGCCATAGGGTAGTTGTTTGCGCACAACGTTCGTGTGTGTTTGTTAGTGAAGGTGTTTCAGTGGGCCATGCTGCGTTGTGATTGTGTTGAGTGGTGATATCTTGCCTTTTCGCTTGAATTTAAGTACACGCGTTGTTTGAATTTAAATAGCATTGAAACGTCACGCCAGCTGATGAACGGAAAATAATCAAGGGAACAAGCAGACACAAGCAGTACAAAATTAATTAAACAAGAAATCTCGACGAGGTCTTCTCCGCGGAACGCTGCAGCGTAGTAACGCTCTACCCGATTGGCGTAGCTCTGCAGGTGCGTTGTATGATACAACGCACTGGATACGACTTGTATCCATGTGGCTGATCGTCTCGAGAACGACCGTCTCCAGCAGTTGCATCCGCTGCTCGGTAATGGACGGGCCGGTGTTGTCTCGAGTCATGGCCAGTGCATCGGGCATTTTCTCCCTTAGACATATTTTCACGTGGCTCTTTATTGAGCTCCATGAAAGCTCGATAGGACTGAGCAGGTACGAATAGGGGGTCTTTCTGAGCAGCTAAATGTCCTGCTGCTCCTCAAACACTGCCTCCAGTTGACTGTGTGCTGGGGCGTTGTCAAAAATTACCGTGGGGCGATCGATTCCAGCTTGGCGACACTGCTCCACCAGACACTGAAAGCATTCAGCACAGCTCTCCTTGTTGAACGAGCCCCGCCTGGTGGACATGAGGATGAGTATTGTTGTTGCCATGGTGCCAATGATGTGCAGATTGGCGCCTTTGCTGGCCGGGAGAACCACAGCAGCTCTGGTCCCCACTTTTGACCGTCCTTGGCTGCGCTTGCAGAACAAATTGAAGTTCGTCTCATCCACCCACACTGGCGTGCGACCATAGGACCGAATACGGAAGAGTTCCTCCATGTATTCGGCCCTTTTTCGCTTATTGTCGGCGTTGCTCATGCGATCATTCGTCGGTCGCAAGGCTTTCAGCAAGAACAACTCCCCGTCAAGCCAGTTCCTGATTGTGTTTAGGCACACCTGATATACATGCTGCGAGTGGATGATGAGTTGCAGGTCTGTCAAAGTGAGTGACGGCGTTTTTTCAACCGCTGATATTAGTGTGTTAATCATTTGTGGCGTTTTTTTCACGCGATTGCCTCCCCGGTGTTTTGGGCAATCCTCGTTGGATTTCAGCCAGTAAAAGACCGTTTTTATGTTAACACCGAGTGTTTTAGCTACATTCTTCCAATCCCTTTCGTTTCTACACGCATCCATAATTCGTTTGCGATTATTTAAACTGATTTTGTTGTACTTAATGGCTGTTTACACGTATTGTGGAATCACTGCTAATGTCTGATTATGATATTTCAATGAATTTCTGTTCAATAAAGATATTAGAGATGTTACAAGATTCTCAGTTTATAATTTTTTAAACAAATATATGAAATAAATTTGCATTTTCGGGTTATAAGGATAATTTATATGTTTGAAATAACATGGATCAATTCTAATTTCACTTTTCTCAATTCTAATTTCACTTTTCTCAATTCTAATTTCACTTTTCTCAAATCTAATTTCACTTTTCTCAAATCTAATTTCACTTTTCCCAAATCTATTTTCACTTTTCTCAATTCTATTTTCACTTTTCTCAAATCAAAATGCAAATGGTATAGAGATTGGTCGATAGTTAGAAAGCGTGTTAGCATCCAGATCAGATTTCTTAAGTATAGGGAGAATACTGGCAGTTTTAGATGCAATAAATTCCCCATGAGTGAAAGAAGCATTGATAAAGTTAGATAAGAAAGGAAGAAGCAGCTCAATAGAGTGAGGAATCCTGGAATCCATTAATGGGGTCGAGAGATGAAGAATGAATTTTAACATGCCTTAAAATAGCTCTGCAGTCAGAGATGGTTACTAAAGCAAACGATTTAAAAACAGATGAGGTTGAGCACGGAGAGGATAATGGTAGAACAGAAGGGAACAAGCAACGAATCTTATCAATTTTGGATTGAAAAAGTTCATGAATAAAGAAGGTAATTGGTTACATGCCAAATCAGGAAGGATGAGACTACGGGAATTACCTAAAAGACTGTCAAAAAGCTTCCAAAGTTTCTTAGAATTGAGACAGGAAGATATTTTAGAATTATAGTAAGATTTTTAGGTGGAATCACAGAGAAGGTGATGATGCCGACGAGCAGAACAGAAAGTTTGCCAAGAAGAGTCAGTCTTGAGACGACGCCATTGACGCTCAAGACGACGAAGGGAGATTTGAGAGTATTTATTATCAGAGTTAAACCAAGGACAGCGAGTATTAGATGAACGGAAGACTTTAACAGGAACAAAGGTGGACTTAAGAGAATCAAGGGATGTGTTGAAATACCCTAAGAGAGAAGCAGGCGGTATATGAACGAAATATTCAATAGCAAAACACAAGTGCATATTGATATAAAGAGAATCTAAGTCAGCATTTTGATAATCCGAGAAACTAATAGTTTTAGGAGATTTGCAAGTGATAGGCAGGCGGGCAGAAAATTCAATTAATGAATGATCAGATATGGAGGAATCAATTGGAAAAACAGTGATATCTTTAATCAGAACAGAAGAATCAGTAAAAGAAAGGAGGAGATCAAGTGTGTGACCGTGAACGTGAGTAGGGCAGCAGATATGATTACAAAGACCAAATGAATCAATTAATTGTAAAAATGTAGAAGAACAAGACTTAAGATGGGGCGCATCAACCCAAAGGTTGAAATCACCACAAATTACTATTCTAGAAGAAAAAATAGGAAGAAGTGCGTCAACAAGAGAAGAAAACTCATCAAGAAAAATCGAGGAGGAAAAAGAATTAAGAGGATAAATGATAACAATACATAGAGGAAGAGTAGTTTTACCTATAACCTTACAACATAAATGTTCAAATGACTTAAAAGTGATATCTACACTACATAGATAGGCATTAATAATGATCGAATTGAATACAAAGGAAACACCACCACCAGAGTACTTAGTAGAATTAGAGACGTTCAAAGGGCGACAATAATGAAAAGCTGAGTAGCCAGCAGGAAGAGAGCGGTCAAAGGAGGATGTTTCAGCAACAGAGAGCCACGATTCAATAACCAGAAAAATATCATACTTAGGAAGAATGGACGTAAAAAGTGAAATTTTAGACCTAATAGACCTAAAATTCAAGAAAACACATTTCAATAGACCAATTTCATTGTTAGATTTAGAACAAGAGATAATAGAAAACGAATCAGAGATAGAAGAAAGACACTTATCAGCGGATGATGAGTTGGTTGGAGGAAGCAGTACTGAAGAATCAGCGTCCAATTCAGAGTTAGATTGTTGAACACAATCAGTCAGGCCGGTGGTCCCATCTAGTTTCCCGAATTGAGATCCTCGACGGTCTGAGTCCGGTTGATCACGCGGGTTCTCGATGATAGAAAGCAGGGGCAGGCTGAATCAAACGCTGTATGGCAGACGTTGTCACGACCCGCACGTACACAGTTGATGCACTTGCGGGCATTCTTCCTCGAGCACGACTTGGTGGTGTGTTTTCCAGCACACCAACCACAAGTGGCCTCTTGGGCTCGACATTTGTTGTCCATGTGACCATGACGCTGGCATTTGACACACCGAGTGACCCAGGAGCGGTCATACACCAGGCACCTTTGGTCACCCAAATAGACAAATCCGGACTTAATGACAATGTCACGGATGACCGGAGACACACCCACGACAACAGTTTTTGTGTGATCCGACGATTTTTTGGAGAACAGCACTTTGATGTCCGAGGCACGCTTGGTGGCGGCTCTGACTTCGCTGTTCTTCCTTTTCAAAACTCGACGATATACCTGTCGGCAATATCGGAGCTGACAGATGTAATTGTCAGCTTCGGCATAATTTTTCCAGGACAAGACGTCTTGAGGTGGTCAACATTTTTCATAGCTTTCAGAGCGTGGCCAACACTTGCTGTCGGGAAGTTTCACCTTAACTGTCGGGAAGTTTCACCTTGCTGTCGGGAAGTTTCACCTTAACAGCGCCTTTTTTGGTGGTGGAAACTCTCAGCACCGGTACAGTTTTGAGAGCCTCAGAAACTCGCTTGGAATAGACAGGGGATTCGTTAGGAGACTTGACGATGATCTCCCTGCAGATCGCTTGCGCATAGGAACGCGGGGGCTGCAATGCCGACGACGTTGGTGTTGGCAGGAGAGCTGGCGGTGTGGGTAGTAGCGGAGATGTCAGCTTCGGCCTGCAAACGAGCTGAAGCTGGAGCTTCATCTCATTCACCGTCTTTGTCAGTTCCTGCAGTGATTGAGCACTGTCAGATGGCTTGTGCAATGAGGCTTCACTGGCTTTGTCAGATGTAGTTTGGACAAGAGTGTCCAGCCAGGCATGCATTTCAGGTGTATTGGTGTCACGGGCCAGAAAACAACTCTCACAGGTGAAGGCCGATCTGGTCGTTAAGAAATTGATCACCACGTATTTGGGCAATCGCGAACATCCAACATGCACGTATTTGCTGCATTTAGAGCATGGGCGTAAATCCTGGGGGGTATGGGGGTATATATACCCCCCGACAAATTGGCTGGGGGTATGACTATGCAATTATACCCTCAGAGAATTCTGCTGAGTTCAGTTCATTGGGTATATTATCATCAAAATCAGCATAGAAGGCAAATACAAGAAATAGGCCATAAATAGACAATAGGCCGAAAATACAAGAAATTATAAATATGTGAAGAATTATATTACGCAATACACTTTTCATTGGAGTATGTGTGTTGTAATTGAATAGGCTGAAAATAGTTGAGGGTCCCATACAATTGACCAACTGGGTCAACTTTGAACAATAATGCATGATGACTGTCATCCCACCGAGCGTCGACACAAATCTACGCCGATGATTTAGAGCAACACAGCGCGCAATCGGAAACCGCCATTTTGCACATTCCACAGCAGGTACCGGCAGGAGGAGGGGAAGCACGAGAGGGCTTGAGCCCGGCAGGTTTCTTTACCGCGACCATTGTGGATGCGATAATAATCACCAATCGAAACACACAGGCAGACGCGCATACAAACACACGATCCACGTGGAAGGACGCCGGTCAGCGTGCAAGCACCCGCACACTCACTCACACACACGCACACACACACTCTCACGCACGCATGTCCAGCCCTGCAGACGCGCATACAAACACGCGACCCACGTGCAGAGACGCCGGTCGGTGTTCACACACACACGCACACACGAAGGGTCGGGCCAGGCACAAAATCGCACCTAGACGCGAAATCCTTGATCACAATCAGCAGCACACCACGAAAACGCAACTAGCACGAGCACCACGAAAACAAATCGGCACGGGACAAGCTCTCAAACAAGAGTGATACAGAGTGAACAAGAGTGACACACACACACACACACGCCTGTCGCCAGCCTCGGCCTGCTGCTGCCAGACGAAGCCGTCCGAGTCGGCGTGGCGTTGTGACTTGGTGCCGCATTGCAGGAACCGCACAGATGCCGTTGCGGTGCCACAACTGACAGGTGGGGCCACCATAGCCTTTCCTGCAGTCACAATGCCGGCCGCCTGCCACGCCATACTGCGCTGAACAACATCATTTGCCGCAGTTTGGCGTCGGCAGGAATCGCCGCGTTGCTGGAGCCACGAGGCCTGGACTGCGGCGACGGTCGCCGACCGGACGGAATTACCGTGTTCCCGGTGCGGCACGGAAAGTCGCTGCTCTGGGACGTGACCTGCGTCAACACATTCTGCGACACACATCTGCTGGACGGCGCAGTCTCTCCCGGAGGAGCAGCGCAGGCGGCGGAAGTCCGAAAGCGCCGGCGCTACGCAGAACTGTGTTAGCGGTACTATTTCGTGCCGCTGGCTATCGAGACCACCGTTGTGATGGGGGCTCTGGACGACTGAACGACTGGACGACGCCCCTGGACGACTTAGTCAAGCTCCTGGGCTGAAGAATAAGTGAGTGTTCAGGGGAGCCGCGAGAGACGGCCTGGCTTCGGCAGCGAATGAGCCTGGCCGTCATTCGTGACAACGCCGCCTCCATTGTGTTGTAGTGTTGTTAATATGTGTACACGGTTGTAAATATATTTGTTTGTGTAAAAAAAACACACCCACAGACATAGCCACACACACACACAGAAAGTGAAAGGTAAAGAAAGAAGAAAGATAATTTACACCTTATAATCATCACTAATATAGACAATGTTCTCTAGATTATAATTCGATTTCATCATAAAAAAATTCTTAGTGTTTTATTAAAACAGGGATAGAAGTGATAGAACGCAGTGTTGGGGAGAGCTTATTGTAAATACGGGGTCCTAAGATAGAGAGACAACGATTATAGTGAGTATAATCGATTATAGTCGTTGTTGTCTTCAGGTATAGGTACAATCATCGCATGTTTGAGACGTGATGGTACTGCGCATGTTATTAGGCTTTCATTCACAATGTCTAATAGTATATGAGATATAACGTCGTAAAAAGTGATTATCGACTTCATACTGATGCCGCCGTCGTCTTCTGTCATGCTCGGCTTCATGCTAAGTATGATCATTGTTAATGCTTCCATACTGATCGCACTCAGTTGTAAACAGCCTGTATTGACTCGTGGCAGTCTGTTGCCTATACAGTAGTCGCTAAGTGGTATTTCCCGTGATGTCGATGCTCCGATGTTGAGATATTGGTCGTTAAGTTCGTTCGCGTCATGTATAGTCGGATGTTTTCGGTTTGTTGTGCCAATGTGTTTGCACTGTCGCCAAAAATCGTTAGGTCTTTTCTGGATTCGCTCTGATATCAACGTCGCAGAGTGGTTTCATATGACAATCTTGCATTCTTTGTTTAATTTCCGGTATTCGTCTGTCATTTTTTGTAGTAAGGCGTACTTTCTTCTCTTGTGTAATAATCGTATGTCGAATGGGAGCGGTCGTCGGTGTGTGTTACGTATTCTGACTCGTCTGACAGGCAGGACAAATGGTGAGAAATGTGGCAAAAATGTGGACGAAATACTCGTACTTCGTCTCGATTGATTTACTAGAATAAAATGGAGTCCAGTCTGACAGCCGCAGAAGGTCTATACACAGTGGTATGTTTATATTCTGGTAAAGTCTTGTGATTTTCATAATTTTGTCTGTTTTTGTGGCAGTGTGTTTGATTTTTACTATTGTGAAATGATGAGGTGTTACATAGTGACATCGCTGAACATGAGCATCGACAATATGCAGATCGTTTTTCACGGATACAATGTCGAGCAAACTATTGGGTAGGACGTAAGTCGACTTGGTAGTGTTACATATTGTCATGCTGTCATGTGTGTCATGTGTCATGTGTGTTCGTCATAATTTGGCGAACTTTTTGGCTGGTAAGTGGTTTTTCAGCAAGCATGCATTGAGGTCACCTATTATAATCTCGGCGTCTTTGTATCGGCATATCACTTCTTGGAGCTGCTCTTCCAGGTCGTCCAGGTCGTCAATCACTTGTCCCACAGTGTATACAGGCGGTCTGTATACACTGCCACTGACAAGCATGAGACCCCTTATTACAGCCTTCACCCAGAGTATTTCAATGTTGCTGTTGGGGTTCATCGTTAGCAGGCTAATAACTTCGTGTATTGTCGCTTCTTTGATAATTATGGCTACTCCCCCATAACCAACTGGTTGAGCAGATGTGTTAGGTCTGTCGCGTTGAATGAGAGTATAATTTGGTATGTTCAAAAATCGTGTTGGTATCTCGGGTTTCAACCACGTTTCGCTTAACATGAATATGTCGAATGAAATCGTTTTAGTTTGTATATCGAAGCAAAGGTCGGGTACTTTATTACGTAATGATTGAATATTCAATTGGTACACTTTTATATAGTCATCACTGTTTCGCGTTTGCTTTTCAGTTTTTCGTTTTTCTCAGTTTCGACTCTTTGTGACCGCTTGATCATCGTTGCCTGTATCTCTGTAAAAACCGGACACTGTGCTGACAACACTGGATGTTGCATCGGTCGAGTCTAGTTTTTTTAAATGACTATCTACATACGTACGCTTGCATTGCATTCCAGCATTGCTACAATTGTGACACTTACGTTGATCTTGTTCGGTGCACTCATTAGTCTTGTGCTGCCTAGCACAAAATCCGCACACTGATGCCATTCTGCAGTTTGTTGTTCGGTGACCGTAACTTTGGCAGTTGGTGCATCGGTTCACCCTGAACCTGTCGTACACCCTGCATCTCTTTGTGCCCACATATAGTGTGCTTGTTTCGAGGACCTTTGCTCTTATAGCAGATGTTGTCATGACAACAACAGTTTTGTTGTATTCGCCTGCGTTTTTAGTAAACAATATCCTGAAGTCATCGTCACAATGGATCAAATCTGACACACCTGCGTTCTTGTTGATGATGCTGCTTCGAATTTCGTCGTTTGTCATTTCCTTCTCGACATTTGTTGTGGTCAATTTCGGCGATATTTTCGGCAAATGTTCAGCCGCACATAATTGAGAAGAATTGATGGATGTAATGCCTTCTTGTGCTGCATTTTCGTCAGGCAGCTTGACGACAACATGTCCGGCCCTTGTGCTGGTCATGTTCACTACAGGCACCTTCTTCAGTGCGTTTGTCACCGTTTGCCTCATGTTTACCTCATGTTTACCGTTTGCCTCATGTTTCATGTTTGCCCCTCATGTCAGACTTGATTATCAGATCGTGCGTTGGCTTCATATTCGCAATGGCAGCTGTTGAGTACGACGTAGGACGTTGACCTGGTGTCTGTTTCAGTTGTTCAACTTTGTTCGTGAGTTTATTCACGGCGTTTATGACCTCAGGCTGATGTAGTGTCCTTGATGTCATCTGGTCGACTTTAGCAGTTAACTTGTTCAGTGCAGTTAGAACTTCGGTCTGCATGTTTACTTCGTTCTGCGGAGTGGAAAATTCGCCGATCATATCCTTGATTAACTCGTAATTGACAGTTCTTGCCTTGACACATTGTTCACTGTGGTATTGTTTACGAGATGTGAAGTATGCAACACAAAAGTACATTGGGAGATTCGTGCAATGCGAATGAAAAATCATGTTGCAATCTGTGCACTTGATGGCCATTTTTTATATTGGTGATTTACACACCTGACATGATGAATCAGCAGGCGGCGCTGCCACTCGTGCCGTATTCACGTCCATCATCGATTGATGTTGACTGCATTTAGTCATCAAGACACATTCACGCTCACTTTGACTATACTTTTCAGCGCTCAACTCGGTTATTCCGCGCTTGCGCTTGTTAGAGCTACCATTCATTCACTCAAGGATGAATTACTCATCACACTCAAGGCTACGCTCACAACACACACTACGCCAGAACAACACATCCGATCACCACCATTGTCAAACAAAAACTGTGTGTGTGTGTGTGTGTGTTGTTCTTGTTGTTGTTTGTTGATGAAGGCAACACGATTTTCACTCGGAAATCGATCGGCCTTTGAGTGTTCCATGAAGAATGTATCAGATGCGGTTGATCAGACCAGTTTCTTGAAGGAAAAGGCACACATGTCGTCGCACGAAGAGATGCATGCCAGGGCTCATATTGGTGCCACCAAGCAGAATTGGAGTGGTGATGTTTTGTATACCACGTCTTTGAAGTTTGGTCATGAGCAGCTGCCGGCTGTCAGCGTACTTGCAACACTGAAGAAGTACGTGATCGATAGTCTCGTCTTCTGTGCAGTGCGGGTATGCTGCATTCGTGATGAGCTTGAGACGCGTCATATGTTGGTTGAGTTTGGTATGTCCAGATCGGAGTCGGAAGAGTGACACATCGAGATGCCGATTAGTGCATTTGGTCAGCTGCCGAATGGAGTTGGTAACACGCTGTGTCGACGATGAATCTTCTGAGAGCAGTTGTTGTTGTTGACGTTCCTCAGGCTGTCTGGCCGAGCAACCTCGAGCTCCTGAGGAAAGACACGGCACCGACCGGGTTGTTCCACAGGTCTCTGACTGAATTTATTTTGTGTTGGCGTCTGAGTTGTGTGTGTGCTGTGCAGTGTTCCATGATGTGTGTGATGGTGTGTGGTGCTGAATTGCAATCTGGACAGGTGTCATCGATTGAGTCATTCAACCTTTTCTGATATGACAGAAGGGCAGGATGATGACCGCATCTCAACCTGGCCAGATGCACCTTGTATTCCCTTGTGAGTGTGTTTTCTGATTTGTGTATGTCCGGTGGGTGTCTTTGTAGGAGTGTATTGTGCTGTAGTGAGTGTATGGCTTTCCGTGCGATCTCTGTGTGTATGTGTTTCTTGATTGATGTGCGTGGGGGAGCTGGTGGAAGTGATGTGAAAATTTGTCTGTGGTAAAGTGTGCTTGGTGTTGTTTTTATGTTTCTGTCTGTGTTGTCTTGTGTTGTGAGGTGATGTAGTGGATGTGCTGTGTTGGTGACTGCTGCTGCGAGTGTTTGTGTGCCTCTCATGTCTAGGTGGTGTGTCAGTGAGTATTTTGGTTTCGTGATGAAGGTGGTCTGCTGGTGTGGTAGCTGTGCATCCTGTGATTGTTCTGAGTGCGGTGTTTTGAAGTGTTTGAAGTGTGTTTGTGTGGCGTGTTGCGAGATTGCTAGCCCATGCGGGGCTAGCATATTCTATCACGGTTCGGATGTACTGTTTGTATATGGTGGTTGTGGTGTCTTTGTTGTGTCCGAAAGTTGTGTGTGAGAGTGCTTTCAGTGTGTTGAGGCGTGGAGTGACTTTAGTTTTAATGTTGGTGATGTGTTGTTTGAATGAGAGTTGTGTGTCGTATGTGACGCCTAGTATTTTTGGTGTGTGCGTGTGTGGGATGATCGTGTTGTTGATGGTGATTTGTGGTGTGTAGTTGTGTTCGGATGTCCAGCTGGTGATGAGTGTGGCTGTGGATTTGGCAGGTGCAATGTTCAGTTGGTTTGTGCTGAACCATTGTTGTAGTGTGTTGATGTAAGTTTGTAGTGTGTTGATGTAAGGTTGTAGTGTGTTGATGTAAGGCTGTAGTGTGTGCACTGCTGTGTCGGCGTGTCTGTGTGTGCTTGTGATTGTGATGTCGTCTGCATATGATGATATATGTATGGATGGAGTGTTGGGTGCTGGCATGTCGTGTAGGTATAAGTTGAAATGTGTTGGTGCTAAAACGGAGCCCTGAGGGACTCCGTTTGTTATGTTGCGTGTGTGAGATGATTGTCCATTGTACCTCACATGGGCGCATCTGCCAGCGAGGTAGTTGGCCAACCATCTCTTAGTGTTATTGTGAAGTGTGGTGTCTAGTATTTTGTTTGTGAGATTGTGTCGTGGAACTCTGTCGAAGGCTTTGCTGATGTCGAGTGTTATGAGTAGTGTTCTGTGTGGTGGTTTTGTTGTGTTTACGTTACCCATCATGGTCTGTGTGAGTTTGTGAGCAGTGTGGTTGTAGAGTGCAGTGATCTGAAGCCGTGTTGTGATTGTGATAGCAGAGAGCAGCAGTTGAGAGCAGTTGTTGTAGGTGTTGCCGCCACTCTGTGTTGATGAAATGTGCTACCGCGTCACTGAGATCTTCCGACGAGAAAGTTTCCGAGAAATTGTCTGCAGAATGAGAGGCTTTCTTTGCTGCGTTGTCGGCTACCTCGTTGCCGATGATGCCTGCATGCGACGGTATCCACTGGAGATGTATTCGGCAGGATACCTCATTCAATATAGAAATATGTCTATGTATGATGTTGATTTGACCTCGATGATTTTTTGGCTGTGGCTGGTTGATGAGGTTGAGACATGATTTCGAGTCGGTGTGAATGACGACGTTTTCTGACGATGGGAGATGGTTATGAATGTACTGTAGAGCTTGATGAATGGCGAAAAGCTCGGCATGAGTGACGGAGGCAAAACGATTAAATTTCCACGTTTGAATTTGGTTGTGCTGCTGTACGTACAGTGCAGCTCCTGACTCTTTTCTTGTGGGGTCTTGTGAGCCATCCGTGAGTATTTAGACAAAATTTTGGTAAACGCCAGAATCTATGTGATTGAATTTGGATAGTATAGTGTCGTAATTGGATGGGTGGTATTGAAATGCTGTTGTGTATACATTGATCGATGAATGGTGCCAAGCACATTCGACCAAGGTGGTATAGGTGATATGGCTGGTGAATGAAATATGGTGGGAACTCTGTTCATATAGTGTGCAATGATAAATTTTGTATGATAGTATTATCTATCGTGTGTGAATGTGTGTATGTGAGAGATTCCGTACGAGAAAGCGTCTTTAGATATTATTTACAATATTCTTGTTTGGAAATGGTGTGGAGGTGGATGAGGGATGTTTCGCTGAGCAGGAAGTTGATGGGCGTTGATGGGAGTAAAGTAAAGTAAGTAAAGTAAATTGCATTTATTGCACATCCATCAAGATATACATCATCAGGCTTTTCAGTACAATATGAACATGCACACGCTCACACACGCACACACATACACACCCAAACACGCTCACACACACACACACACACACGCATTCACCCATGATTAACTACATATGGATGCACATTCACAACATCATCATGTATACATACATACGCAACATATACACATATATCATAACTCAAAAGGTTTGCGTGTATGAAATTTTCGAGTTGTATTCGTGACGTAGTGTGTTTCATGTAAATGTTCCGTATGCGTATCGGGCAGCGTCGTAATTGATTCGTCTTCTGCCAGCGTCTGTTGTAATCCTCGGGTAGATGATGTCGCTGCGTCTTGTCGTTCTGTATTCGTTTCGTCGTTGTATCGTGTTGTATAGGAGGTTCGGAGTATTAGTTCGCAGAATCGTGTATATAAGTCGTTTTCGGTTGGTCGTGAAGAGATCGTTTATTCTCGGGATTCCCAGTTTGGTCAATGCGTCAGATATGTGGTCGCGTTTTCGTCTGTTCGTTAGTATTCTCGCGCAGAAGTTGAGGACTTTTTGCAGTTTGTTGAGCTGTGTTGGTCCTGTTGTGCCGTAGATTGTGATGCAGTATGAAAGTGTAGACATGATGAATGCATTGATAAGAAGTCGATGTGTTTTGCTAGGTAGAGATGATTTGGCGTTGTTCAAAGCGATAAGCATATCAGTCGATTTGCGAGCGAGGTTATCGATATGCTCTTCGAAGTGGAGGTGTTTGTCCAGGGTGATACCTAGCAACTTGATAGTGTTCTGTTCGGCAATTGTTGTATCCAAAAACCGTAGCGTGATAGCAGGAAATGTTTTAAGAAGGTATTTGGTTCCAGCTAGTAGGATTTGTGTCTTTTGAGGATTTATTTTCATTTTGTTTGTGGTATAATAGGAATAGATGTGCTGAAGATGTTGTTCCAGGTAATGTATTGTTGTGTTCAGTTCAGATCTGTTGGTCGATATCATGAATGTTGTGTCGTCTGCGTATTGGACAACTTGCAATATTTCTGGTGTATGAGATGACAAATCGTTCGAAAATAACAAAAATAGCACACAACTGAGACTGCCTCCTTGAAAGATGGACATGTTTGGTGTGGTCGCTCTCGTAGATGACAATTGATGTCTGCCCGGCTGTTGTATTCTCACTTGCTGAGTGTGATTTCGCAGATATTGTCGGAACCATCGTTCATCAATATTATACGATCGTATTTTATCAAGCAGCAGGTCGTGGTCAACTATGTCGAAACATTTCGACAGGTCGATGGATGTCACAATGGTCGCTTTTCTTTCTTGCATTGCAGCATAGATGTTGTCAGTGATCACTGCCAGCGCCGTTTCACACGAGTGATGTTTGCGATAGCCATGGTGCGAGTCGCTCAGGATATGCTGCTTCTCGATATATGCAATGAGCTGAATCTGGACGATTTTCTCAATAATCTTCATGACCGGTGGCAGGAAGGATATTGGCCTGGTATCGTTGGGTCCCTTTGGCACTGGCACAATTATTGCATGTTTTAGTCGCGACGGCACCTCACATGTGGTCAAACTTTGATTGACGATGTCTAAAAGTGCATGGCGTATTCCATCGTAGAAATTAATGATCATCTTCATGCTGAGGCCGTCTGCATCTTCAGTTGTAGTCGGCTTCATTTTTCCAACGACACTGGTCAGTGTAGGCATATCAATTGGGCTGAGCTCTAGATATCCTGTGTTGACTCTTGGAAGCCTATTGTTGATATGAAAGTCACTTTTGGGTATTTTTTGAGAGGTTTCAAGTCCAATTTGTACATAATAGTCGTTTAACTCGTTCGCATCATGTGTCGTTTCAATTGTTCGTTTCTTGTTGCCTATGATGTGTTGGCATTCCCTCCATAACTCGTGGGGTCGTTTGTGTCGCATTCGTTCTGTGATGTTTGTCGCAGAATAAGTTCGTACAGCAATCTTGCACTGTTTGTTCAATCGCCTGTATTCATCCATCATTTTATGTCGTAATGCGTATTTTCGTCTTTCGTATAGTGTTCGGATGACACGAGGAAGCGGTCGTCTGTGTGTGTTTCGTATTTTTACAGTTCAGGCAGGCAGATATGTGCTTAAAAACTGACTGAAGATGCCAATGAAGTGTGCGTATTTTTCTTCGATGGAAATGCTTGCATAGAATGGAATCCAATTGGAGTTTCTCAGTATGTTGATGCATAGTGGTATATTGAGATGGTGATACGTTCGTGTCGTTTTAACATTGTCAGCAATGATCGTGTTTTCGAGTCGCAGATCAACTATGGTGAAATGATGTGGAGTACCATAAAAACATTGCTTCACTTCAGTGCTCACACAATGTGCGTCATCGCCAATAGCGACAATATCGAGCAAACTATTTGAATGTGCATATGTAGGTACAGTGGTGTTGCATATCTTCATTCTGTAGTTGGTCACAATATTTCTCAGTCTTATTGCAGGCAATTGCAATCTTAATAGACACGCATTGAAATCACCCCCTACTATGATTTTGTCATGTTTCACAGTTTGTTTCGGGAGAGCCCCGGAGCTATTCTCATGGCTGTGTTAACAAGTATGTTCAGGTTTTGTAGTTCTTGCCTAGAAGCCGTGCCGTATATACTACAACAAAACCGCAAACGAGAGAGTGTTGCCGTTTTATAGTAATACAACAGTAGCTCGCGGGAGGCTCCCCACCTACACCTCGTTATGCGTTTCATTATGGCCAAACGTTTGCTGCATGCTACTTTCAAGTATTCAATGTGATATTTCCAGGTGAGAATGGGACCGTCGATGTTAAGTCCTAAATATTTTTGATGAGTGGTGTATTCGAGTGTGTTGTTATCAAGCTGATGGTGTGGAAGCACAGGTGGCATGCGTTTTCTTGAAAACAGCATCCATTTTGATTTCATGGCACTTATGGTGAACCCCATCTGCGTCAGATGTTGATAGATTTCATTAAGTGCGTGCTGGAGGTTTTTGGTAGCATCGAGTATTGTAAGGCCTGTGCTGATGAGTGTGATATCATCAGCATAGATTAATAGTTTGGTCTTTGTAGGAGGTGTTATGGTTGTCATGAGTATATTGAACAGGATTGGACTTGCGGTACTCCTTTTGTGGCATGACGTGTGGAAGAAAATTGTCCGTTTAGAACAACTTTAAATTGTCTGTCAGTTAAAAATGATTCAAACCACTGCAGTTGTGTTCCGGAAATGCCAATTATTTCGAGAGATTTGAGGAGAGTTGGAATATGTGTCCAATCAAATGCACCACTTAAATCCAAAAAGGCGCAAGCCACAGCTTGTTTGGATAGATATGTGGTTTCTATGTTGTCTATAAGATAGTGTATGGCATCCTCTGTACTTTTGTTAGACCTGAAGCCGAACTGTTGTGGGGATAGAAAGTTATGGTGCTCTACCCACCAGTTCAACCGGTGTGCGATCATCCTCTCGAAGATCTTACCCAGACAAGATAAGAGAGATAGGACGGTATGAGGAAACTGCGCAAGGATCTTTTCCCGGCTTGTGTATGGGAATAATATGAGCTAACTTAACAAGACTCCGGAAATACTCCTCGAGTCCAGCTGTGGTTGAATGCTTTTAGGAGTTGTTGGATTGCATCTAATGGAAGATGAGTTATGAAGGGATATATAATGTTGTCAGGATCTGGTGATGACCGTGATGGTAGATGGGAAAGCTGTCGCTGTAGCTCTATGAGAGACAATTGTGACGACATATCACAACTTTGTGTGGAACATGCGTGATGGGTGATATGTGGCTTCAAAGAACTGTCATTTTGAGTCACTAGAGGTGCTGATGTGCTTCCAAAAATTATGGCGTAATATTCGACTGGCTCTTCTACTTTGTGTGCATCATCTTGAATTGCTTGTCCGTGACGTTGGATTGGATAGGTAGTGTCTCTAGATTTGCCTTCCATTGATTTCAGGAATTGCCATGTTTTTCTCGTATTGGTTTTGTAGTTGAGTCCGGAGCAATGTTGTTGCCATGCATCTCTTCGCTTTCAGTACTATCCTCTTGCTGAGTGCGTTTAATCTATTGTAGATTGTCTTATTTGTGGAAGTAGGACAAGATCGCCACTTTCTGTATGCCCGTCGGCGTTCTTTGACCGCCTCACTGCATTCTTGGTTCCACCAAGGCTTACCGGACTTTGGGTGTTTTTGTGTGTAATGATGAAATGTTGTATGTGCAGTCCCTTGTATAGTGTGAATAAGAAATGAAGTAAGCTCGGGGGATGACAAGGCAGATGATGTCAGGCGTTCAATTTTTTCTGTGAATATCGGCCACATGTCTCCATCTATCCTCCAACGGAGTTTGCACGGTATTGAGCATGTGACCGTGTGATTATAAAGTGTGGCAATTATGGGACTGTGGTCGCTTGATAGTTGCGGTCCCACCTCAAAGCTAACATCGACTGGGTCTACATCGCCAAAAAAGAGGTCGAGTGTTGAACTGACTCCTGTGTTAGGACAGGTTCTAGTGGGAAGACCTGGTGGGGTGAGAAGAGACATTCTTGTATGCTGAACACTCCATATGAATAGTTCATTCCCCGCTTGTCTGATGGTATGAGATGCGGTAATCCCAACATGCGTGGTGCGCGTTGAAATCACCCATGATAATAGTGTTTGCTGGTAGTTGGCTCACTATGTGTTTGAAATTTTTTATGTTGAAATTATTGGGCGGTGAGTAGACGGCTGTTAGTGTTAGTCGACCTTGCGATGTGGTGATAGTAACTGTGGCTATGTCCATGTCGTTGTGCATAGGGTACTGCAAGTGATATTGTGCTGAAGGAATGCCACTTTTGACGGCTATTAGTACACCACCGCCTTCGGGAGCTTGCTCAATTTGTAATCCAGCAAATTGGTTTTTCAGAACAACTGCATACGAGTTTGGCAATTCAGTTGCATTGATTGGAGTGAAGGAGTTATGTGTTTTCTCATTCACGTATCGTCTTGCCACCTCCAAGGAGTTATCGGCCACTGAGGTTTTGTTTGGTTGTTGCTCCACTGCGAGCGATTTGCTGTTTTTGTGATTCTCTACATGAAGATGCGAACTGATGTCTGGTTGGTGTAGTGCGCTGTATTCTGTGTTTGAGACGTTCTTTCCTTTTGTGGTGTATATGTATTCCCTGATCATCTTATTGATATCAGCCAGGGGTTTGTTCTCCGCGAGTCCCTTTTTGAATATTTCCTGAGCACGTTTGTTGATTGGACAGATGGTGGATATGGGACGATGGTCTCCACCGCACTGGACTGTCACACGCACAGTAGCTGTCTTTTTCACATTTGATTGTGTCTGTGATTTGGTCATTGTCGGGACTCTGCTGGTGTTTGTGAGGTCCGCTGCACCGGGTACATCTGACCTTATTTCTGCATGTGCATTTGCTATGTCCCAGCTGCAAACAGCTCGGGCATCGCAAGATATGGGGCCGGTGAGGTTGGATTGAGAATGACAGGTAATCGTAGTATGCTTTTGTTGGTAGCTGTTCTTTGACTGTTATTTTCATATAGTTTGTTGTGGCATATCGGCTCGGTTCCCACTCAATGGCTAGTATTTCGGAGTCGATGTTGATTCGATGTTGTTGGTTAGTTCCTCCCGCGTGGTTACTGAAGTGTCAAATGGACCAAACCTGCCGTGGCTGATGTTTTCTTCTTTTAAGAAGGTGCGTCTGGAGCTGAGTGCCCACTCTGTCACGTTGTGTGTGGTGACTGTGAACACCTTACCGTTGATGATTTGGCGACATGCCGGGTCTCTCATTACGCTCGGTTTCATGATGAGCACCGCCGTGGATTTTACGAGTGGTTTGAGTTCCATGATGTGATGTCCGAGTGAAGATTTCTTCAACGCTGAGGTGACTTGCGTTGGTAAACTGGACAGCGGACTTGAGTCCGTCTTTGAAATGATGAAGGTAACAGTCGTGCTGGCTGTCTCATTGTTTGTTTCTACCGGCGATGTTCGGTCTCTCTTTGTAGCGGCTGCCATTCTGGCAAGCTGGCTGGTTGGCTTTTGCCGCCAATTGGCGCTTGTAGCTTGATGGTCTTGTACTTGAAGTTTGAGAGTCACTGGATTTACACTATTCACTGGCGTTTGACTGAGTCGGAGCGTAACACGTCCTCACTGACCAACACCTGAACCGTGTGTGGTGTGTGTGTGTGTGTGTTTGGCCTTGCTACCGATCGGTCGTGTTTTTGTGCGCTCCTCTACTGTGATTGGACAAGTGTGTGTTTGTGTGTGCTCTGGAATTTGCTCGTGGAGTTTGTGTCATAATGCAGCGCGATCAGCTGATACGCAAAAACAAGGGTGAGCTTATTGAGATGCTCCTGTCGGCTGCGTCAAGCACCAAGGACAGTGACGTACCAACGGCAGCTGTGAAATACTTGACTGATAAGATTGATATTCTGTTGACGGAGGTTTTGGGAACTTCTAAAGTGCATGGTGGAATCCGAGAGTCGTGCCACTGCCCGTCTGAAGGAGATGCAGTCTCAGATAGACGCTCAGGCGGCAGTCATAGTAATACAGCAGAAGTTCTTAGAGGGCGTCGACCGGCGGGAGCGGGAAAATAGAATAGTCATAACCGGCGTGCCGGAAGATAATGAGTTATGGGAGCAGTGCACGACCGAAGAAGAGAAAATCAGGAAAATATGGACTACTCTGGAAGCAGAAACAGAAATCCTGAGTCATCAGAGGCTGGGTAAGGAGCTGCAGGAGGGACGACGTCGGCCGATCCTGGTCGCAGTTGCAAGCCGTCAGCACAGGGACCAAGTGTTACGGCGCAGTGCCCAGCTGAAAAAGACAGGCGGTGAGTTCAGGCGGGTGTTTGTCAAGAAGGATGTGCACCCCAGCATCCGTCGAGAGTGGAGGCGACTAAGGGACGCTGAACGAATGGAGAGGGAGCGTCCTGAAAACATGGGCTGCGAAATTCGTCTGGACACAAGGGAGCGAAAGCTGTACAGAGACGACACAGTGATTGACTCCTGGTGCCTCCAGGACTTTTGAACCGACCGCAGCAGGTGTGCACGTTAAATGTTATATCATGGAATATTAATGGTGTACGAACAAAACTAGAGATGGATAATGTATATAGCTTATTGTACATGTATGATATTATTTGTTTGAACGAGGTAAAGACATGTCTGAGTTTAATTTTCCTGGGTATTGCTCGTACAAAAGTGAAGCTCGAGGTTCAGCAGAAAGAGGAGGGTGTCTGTTGTTAATCAAAAATCATTTATCAGAATATTTAGAAGGCATTGATTGTAGCGTGTATGATCAGGCTTGGTTCAAGCTCCGAATTATGCCCCGTGTGGAGTTCGTTTCATGCTATATTCCACCTGCCGACTCGCTGTACTATTCGCACGAGTGGTTTTCTGTTGTGCAGGAACGAATAATTGCCAGTGAATGTCGACATTTCGTTATTATTGGTGACTTTTTATTATATTGTATTGGTAGTATTGGTGACGCAAGGTTTGGACAATCCGTGAGAGACTTGCTAAAAGAAAATGACACGTTCTCATATTCAAACCTATGTGATGATATTGGCTCACCGAACGACAACGCGCATATCCTCGCCGCTATATGCAGAGAAGCAAACCTGATTGTTGTCAATAATTTGAGTTCTACAGAAACACATTTTCATGGCAAGAAAACGTTTCGAAGGGGTTCTGAATGGGTATCGGAGCTGGATTTATGCGTTATCAGTCGTTCTCTGGTGGAATCAGTTGATGACTTTGTCGTTCATG
This sequence comes from Sacculina carcini, assembly GCA_916048095.2. NCBI lineage: Eukaryota > Metazoa > Arthropoda > Thecostraca > Sacculinidae > Sacculina > Sacculina carcini. The sequence continues at coordinate 4,149,715 of OU696591.1, read as the reverse complement.
ACATCGAAGGGCTGCCATCTGATCATGCCCCTATCGCAATACGTTTGTCAGCAACCGGAGTGGATATGGTGAATTTACTGGACAGAGCGCGCAGTCTTGGGGATCACGCGGTGTTGTGTTACTACCAACCAACAGTGAAAGAGCCAATACACATTAACAGTATAGACTGCGAACGATTTTGCACAAGCATGGAAACCCGTCTTTACCGTCTTTACGTCTTTATGTGGATGATGACACAGGCGCGAGAGTCAGTAAAATCGCCGCTACCTTGTACGGATGTGCGAGAGCCAGCAGGGTCGTGGTGAGATCACGATACAGTGGTGCGTGTGGAAACAGATGGAAAAGAATGCTGGACAGTAACGATCATTCGAGCATTTGGAAAGCGATCAATTGGAAAAGAGAATATGTCGAATCATATGAAACGGCTACTTGTCCCTCCGATGAAGAATTCCGGATATATTTTTCAGAAACGTTTGGACCTCAGAGCTATGCAGACCCCCGGCCACCAGAAGATGAGCGATGCGAGAGCGAACCAGAAGATGTACCAGATGTGTACGTACCAATTCTAGATGACGCCATTGGACTCGAAGAAGTCGGTGAACAGCTGGGTCGGATGAAGCGCGACAAAGCATGCGGACCAGACGGAATTGCACCAGGCATTTTGAAAAGCCTACCAATCCAGTGGGTGTTCCTAATCACGAGTGTGTTTAATTCGATATTTACGTCCGGAGCATACCCATCAAGTTGGTCTGAAGCAAAGATGTTTACGATATTCAAGAAGGGTGACAGAACAGCAGTGAAAAACTACAGAGGGATGCATGTCATCAATAGTATAGCTAAGCTATACGATATGGTTTTGTGTGAACGATTGAAACTTTGGTTCAAACCATATGGAGAACAGGCACGTTCACAGAGCGGCAGGAATTGCACAGAACAGATCGCGTGTCTGCGGCTGTTGTGTGACATAGCCCGGAAAAGGAAGCTGACCCTGTTCGTGGTGTTTGTAGATTTCAGGCAGGCATATGATAGAGTTCCCAGACATGTATTGTTTCGCATCTTGCGTCGACTTGGGTGCGGGTGTGTGATGTTGGCTGCGATCGTTTCGATGTACAGCGCGACGCAAAGCTGGATTGGAACAGCGATTGTGCCCATCACATTGGGAGTGAGGCAGGGATCACCAACATCGTGCGTTCTGTTCATCATCTTCATGATAGATTTAATTAATCTGATGAAACAAGGTTGTGGTTGTGATGGGTTTCTGAAATGGTTATCAATATTGGTCTTGATGGACGATACTGTGATGCTCTCCACGACCAGGAAACACATTGAAAAGAAATTGTCTATCCTGCAAAAGTATTGTCAAGACTACGGTATGGTAGTGAATGATTCAAAAACGAAATACTTTGTGCTTAACGGCGGCCGCGCCGGGGACGGGCCGTTAGAGGTGAACGGACTGACTGTTTCTCCGTGTGAGTGGTACATGTATTTGGGTTCTCCGTTCTCTGCTGATGGATCTGTATCAATAGCGGTCAAGCAGCATGCAAAGCTTAAACTGCCCCACGTGCTAAAATTTGTCTCTTTCTTGAAGAAGAACAACAACGTGCCATTCATCGTGAAAAAACGTATGCTTGAGGCAGCGTTAATGTCGACAATACTGTACGGAGCAGAGTCATGGCTGGGAGCAGACCTGAAACCAATCAATAAGCTGTGCAACTGGTGTCTGAAGGGACTTTTGGGCGTGAGACGATCCACCTGCAACGATATATGTTATGTGGAATCTGGCTACCCGCCCTTGGAGGACGTTGTTACGTTAATTCAGAGAAAAAATTTCCGTAAGGTGTGGCGAGAGAGATTAACTATGGAAGATGATCCTTTAGCGTTTGCAATGCGTAGCTGCATGGACACGAACATTGGAATGGGGAAAATATTAAAAAATATGGTGAACGATGAGTTTTATTGCGCGAAAGAAAGAATGGATGAGGTGATCAACAGAATAAGAAGAAGAGAGTCTACAAGGCGGGCAACACATGTCGCGTATTCAAAAAAATTCACAGGCATGGAAATGCACAGGATGGCTTTTACGAGATTCAGGACTGGGTCGCATTGGCTGGCGTGGGAGACAGGGAATTGGAACAGGAGAGGCAAGGGTAGAACGGCGGCAGACGAGAGGTTCTGTAAATGCGGAAAAGTACAATCAGAAAAATATGTGGTAGAGGAATGCAAATTGACCAAGGAGACTCGGAATAAATATGGAGTGTCGAATTTTCGAGAATTGTTCTGCTTGACAGGGGATAAAGCTTGTAAATTGTGTTCAAGAAATGTTGGATATGTATTGAGGTGATTATTGTGTAGCAGTGCTAGAGTAGTGCTGCAGTCTGGTGTATACTGTTTTGTTTGATTGTGTATAAATAGTGCAAACACGTTCATCATATATTATGGCGTTAAAACGAAGTGATTGTTGTGTTATAATAACAGTGTGGTATTTTGTCATTATGTTCTCGTTTACTTTATATTTATTATGGACCATTCCGTGTGTGTGCTATCTTCATGTGTTATGCTATGCTGCCCTCAATAAACTAAACAAACTAACTAACTAACTGTGTGTGTGTGTGTGTGTGTGGCTTGTCAAATCATGTGTGCGGCTCTACTCACGAACGTGGTCACACCCTTGATTTAGTGCTTTCGTTTATTGACTCTCTTATTTCTATTAAGATCCTATTATAATAATAAGATTTCCTCCTGTCTCGATAGTAAATCTCTCTGGAATGTTTTCAATAGACTCTTAGGTAATTCCAATACCCTTGTGTTTCCTGATAGTGATTCATCTCGCTTACCTTCCCTATTTTCTAATTTCTTCGAGACAAAAATCTCTAATATCTGCTATCATTTTCCTCCTGCTCTATTGCCATATTCTCCCACCACCTCCTCCATTTTTCACTCGTTCCTCCCAATTTCCATTTCTGACTGCAGATTACTATTGAGACGTGTTCACACTCGTTCTTCTTCCCTGGATCCTATTGACCTTGGTCGAATTCCCCATTGTATTGAGTTACTTCTTCCTTTCATCACTTATTTTATCAATACGGTTTTCTCTCTTGGTGAATTTCTTGCGTCCAAGATTGCCAATATTCTCCCTATTCTGAAAAATCTAACCTTGATCCCAATTGTTTGTCTAACTACCGTCCCATCTCTAGAATTCCTTGGCTATCCAAATCTCTTGAAATGGCCGCTTATGTCCAGATCTCGGACTACCTTGAGCGCCATGATCTATTTCTCCCTGAACAATCTCACTTCCGTAGCTTGCACTCCACAGAAACCTCGCTTCTCTTCCTTTATGACTATTCTTAAGGCTACTCTCGCTTGTAAGGATGTTCTTCTCATTCAACTGGACTTCTCTGCAGCTTTTAACACTGTTGATCATATAATTCTACTCAATACTCTGTCTAACCTAGGTATTAGTGGTACTGCACTATCATTCTTCCGCTCATATCTCCGTACTCGGTCTCAGTTTGTTTGTACTAGTGATTCTCGTAGTGAATATTTCCCACTCTCATACGGTGTCCCACAGGGATCCGTCCTAGGCCCTCTCTTTTTCAATATTTACTTAGCTTCCATTGGTGCAATCCTTCATCGTCACGATGTCACTTTCCAAATCTTTGCGGATGACATCCAAATTCTTTTCTCGTCTGATACTATTTCCCAATCTTCTGTCTCTTCTCTCTTGGATGATATTGAAACTTGGTCTTTTTCCCACCATCTTAAGCTCAATCCTGATAAGACTGAATATATCATTTTTCAATTTTCTAGAAGTTTAACTTCTCTATCTGTTCCTCTCTCTAACTCTGTTCGTAGCTTAGGTGTTTTACTTGATGATTCTCTTTCTTTTGATCTATACATCTATGATATTATTAGAGTCTGTAAGTTTCATATTAGGCGAATCTATTATATCCGAAGATGCTTAACTGTCTCTGCTGCATTTAAACTAGCTCATTCTTTCATTCTCAGTAGGATTCAATATTGTTGCTCGCTCTTTATTTCTCTTAACCACCGCCAGCTTCGCAAACTTCAATTTTTTATTAATAAAGCCTGTTGTCTAATCTACAATCTCCCTGCTGGCTCTCATGTCTCTCCCTTTCTACAAAAATTAGGACTTCTCCCTATTAAGGCACTTAATGACTATCGCGTCTGCTTAATTATTCATTCTACCCTTATTCTTCGTAAGCCCTCGTATTTATTTGAACTTTTGTCTTTCAAAAAATCTGCTCGTTTACTTAGATCATCTGATGATTCTCATCTCTTATTGGAACCTGCTTTTCCTTCTAGACATTCTCACTATAATCGCTGTCTATCTATCTTAGGACCCCGTCTTTACAATAAGCTCTCCCCAACACTGCGTTCTATCACTTCTATCCCTCTTTTCAAAAACACTAAGAATTTTTTTCTGTTGAAGTCCTATTATATCTTAGATAACATTGTGTACACTAGCGATGAATATAAGGTGTGATTTTCTCTCTGTGCTCTCCCTCTCTCTCCTTCTTTTAACTTGTGAATGTATGTGTTTGTGTGTGTGTGTGTGTGCAGCGCCTTAGAGACCTTCTAGGTGTAGGGCGCTATATAAAGTTTTCCATAATGTAATGTAAAATGTGTCTGTGTGTAAGTAAGTAAGTAAAGTAAATGGCATGTATTGCACTCCTTGTAGAAGGCTTTTCAGTACAAAAAATAGAATAAAGAAACCACCGCAGGTATACACACACTGACACACACACACACACACGCACACACTCAAACATACACATACATACATACACACACTCAAGCACACACATACATACATACAATCATTCAAACACACACATACATACATACAATCATTCAAACACATTGTAACACATTCATACATACATACAATCATTCAAACACATTGTAACACATTCATGACGCACAGAGTAATGAGGAAAACATTATAGCATGGCGATCTTGTAATTAAAACGTTTCTTGCCGGCGTCAGTTTTCATTGCTGGTATTTCGAATCCGCCTTCAGTTCGCAGCTCTCGTCTTTCTCTTCTTATGAAGGTGTTGTAAATTGCGACTGGTTGTTGTTTCTGTATGATGGTTGTGATGAGTCGTCTTGTGTTACTTTCAATGAGCTGTTCGATTGTTGGAAGTGCTAGTTTTTCGTATGTGTCAGAAATGTTGTCGAATTTTCGTTTTTTGCCAAGAATTCTTGCACAAAATTTCAAAATTTTTCTGTAATATTCTGGTTTGTTTGATTCCAGTGTTGCCGTAAACTGATAAACAATATGAAATTCTTGAGAGGACGAATGCGTTTATCAGAGGTTTATGAAAATTTATAGGCAGTGATGAAATTGCTTTATTCACAAATAACAGTGTTCCTATTGATTTCCTCACAATATCGTCTATATGCATGTCGAATTGTAGATGTTTGTCCAGTTATATTCCTAACAGTTTGATCGTCCTTTGTTCTTCTATGTCTCTGTTCATTAATTGTATATGTTTCGGCGTCGTTCCTTTTGAAAGATATTTCGTTCCGAAAGTTATCATCTGCGTTTTTTCTGCATTCATTTTGAGGCCATTGAATCGGTAATAATTTTCCAGACGAGCCAGATGTCCTTCCAGTGTTCGCAGGCACGTGTCGAGCTTCATCATTGACGTTCTAGTAATGATAGATGTTTCCTCAGCATATTGTATAATTTGTAGACCTGTATGAGTGGGACAAAAATGAGAAGTGAGATCGTTGGAAAATATTAAAAACAAGATGCAACTCAAACTACCGCCTTGGAATATTGATAAGTTGTCTGTTGTTGGTATGATATCCGATAAATCACAGCTGCCGTCAGGTTGTCTAATTCGTACTTGTTGGGTGTGCTGCGCCAAATAGCTGCGGAACCACCGCTCGTCAATATTGTATGATGATATTATATCGAGGAGCTTGTCATGTCGCACATCAAAGCATTTGCTAAGGTCAACACTCAACATGATGACAGCTTTCCGCTCTTCCATGGCTTGGTAAACGTTGTCTGTTATAACTGATAATGCTGTTTCGCAAGAATGACCGGCGCTGTATCCGTGATGACTATCACTTAGTAGGTGTTGCTTGTGAATGTACTCCAGCAACTGTACCTGTACTGCCTTCTCCAGCAATTTCATAATAGCAGGCAGGATGGATATTGGCCTTGTTTCATTCCTTGCGTTGCCTTTCGGTATTGGTTTTATGACAGCGTGTTTGTGTCTCGCAGGTACTTGACAGTGCAAGATACTAGTGTTGATGATATCTGGTAATATATGCGCTATACCAGCGGTCCCCAACCTTTTTTGCGCCACGGACCGGTTTAATGTCAGACAATATTTTCAGGGACCGGCCTTTGAGGTGTGGCGCATAAATACAACAAAATAACATGATATGACCTGCATGAAAACTGTTGTATTTTCTAAATATAACGCTAATGATAAACACAAATTCACTCTACCCGTTTGCTTCAACAGCGTCCTCTTAACATCGCAACAACAGCATAACAAGAGTAACGTCCTCTCTGCCCATGACACACTCTGGTCGCTATGATAACGTTTAAACATGCCTTCAAAAAAAGATACACCACAAATACAAAGTGCATGAAAAAAAACTCACCACAACGCTGAATCAGTGTGAGCCCTGAACTTGTTTTTCTGCAACCAGGCGGTCCCATCTAGGGGTAATAGGAGACAATGACACCCGAAGTGTGTGGCTTATGTCCAGTCTACTTCGTAATTTTGTTTTGGTCGCCGTCACTGCAGAAAACCCCGCTTCACACAGATAGGATGTCGGAAATGGCAATAGTGTTTTCAGTGCTGCTGTGGCAATCTCAGGGTATCCCGCCATGACTTTAATCCAGAACACCGGCAGAGTTGTTGTCTCGAACATACTTTTAAGGCCGCCGTCATTTGCGATCTCCAGCAGTTGATCTTCTTCTTGTACAGACATGTTGGATTCACCTGGTTTGTTGAGAAATGGGTCACGGATCCATTCTTTGGCAGTTCGTGGATCGTTAGTGGTTGGGAAGTAGCGCTCAAACTCTTTCAATAGCAAAGACAGGTGATCGTGCACCAGCTGGGAGAATGAAGGCTCAGACTCAGTCTCTTCCAAAACCCCTGCTAATGTTTGAAACATGTCAAATATACATCTGTTCACGCGCTGTCCCCACAAATCCAATTTGGCTTTAAATGCTGCTACTTTATCTGCCAACTTGAAGACAGTTGTCATTTTCCCCTGGAGTGACAGATTAAGTTCATTGAGCAGGCTGAATATGTCGCACAAGTAAGCAAGTTTAGCGACCCATTCCTCGTCACTGAAATGTGCAGCCAGCGGTGACTTTTTTTCTTTTAATGCAGGGTGCTTGGTCTCCAAATGCCGAAGCAGTTTTGAGGGCTTCATTGCCTCATTCGAGAGCCGGTCGCCGCACATTATGCAGAGTGGGTTTGGTGCGTGGGAATCTCCTGTTGGGATAAATCCGTATTTTAAGTAGGACTCCTGATATTGTCTATTAAATGTAGCTTTCTTTTTCTTGGAAGTCGTAGGCTCCTCTTCTGTCTCATGGCTGGGCCTTTTCCCCTTCGCAAATAAACTTTCCAAAGACGTTTGTTTTCTACTCATTTTGCTGGCTCCTGGGTTTCACGTGACCGAGAAGAGCACCTTGACCTGCGTCAAAAGTGACATAGACGGATGTTACAGAGAATCGGGTAATTTTTTGTAAAAGGTGAAGCCGAACGAAACTGTTCCAGGATGTATTAAAGCTGATAAACAATGAAGAAACGAAGAACACCAAGCAACAACGCAGAAATATCAAACACAATGCACACACGCGCAACTCGCTCTCTAACACCACCACACACGACGCACTCTGTCAGCTCACTGACGCAATCCCCATTCACACCATAAGACGACATTCGATACAGCCAACACCCGAACATACAAACAAGTGCAAGGACGGTCTCACGCTCCGCCGCGCGCTGCAAACTCAGCGTCTCGTCAAAACTCAACGAACGCACGTGCATATGCAGCGTGCGCTCCTCTCACATGCATCACTCAAGATTCACAGACACACACATAACATACATAGCTAACGCCAACAACTCACAACTCACATTTTTCAAAATAAAACATCGTTCAGATTCCGAAATCAATAAAACGGAAGCAATGTAAGTCATTTATTATTTCTGTGT
>OU696591.1:4138998-4141298 GCA_916048095.2 Sacculina carcini | reverse complement strand
GCTACACTGTGCGGCCCGGCACCAAACGACCCACGGACCGGTACCGGTCCTCGGCCCGGGGGTTGGGGACCACTGCGCTATACCGTCAAAACACATCTTTTTCAGTTTGATGCTGATTCCGTCGGTATCCTCAGTAGCGCTCATTTTCATTGTTGCAACAATTTTGTATAATTGACGCTTACTGATTGGCGCAAGTACGAGTCTGTCTGTGTTCACGCGCGGTAGCAGATTCGCAAATGTTACGTCACTTTCTTGGAGGTGCGATATTGCATCCATTCCAGTGTTTATATACTTTCTGTTCAATTGGTCGGCAATCACCATAATAGGTTGTAGATCTTTTTGTGCCCAGCACTGATTCACAATGCTTCCAAATTCGACTGAAGGGCTGTCCATTCATTTTGTTCGAGATCTGGTTCCTGGTGTGATTCCTAATTGCAGTTCTGCATTGACTGTTCACAGCCTTATATTCAGTCCTGAGCTGAAGTTTGTAATCTCGCCTTCTCAAATGTAGAAGTTGCCGTATATCATTTGGAAGTGGTGTCCGATGCGTGTTGCGTATTTTAACTGTGTGTGTGTGTGAGAAGTTTAACTTCTCTATCTGTTCCTCTCTCTAACTCTGTTCGTAGCTTAGGTGTTTTACTTGATGATTCTCTTTCTTTTGTGTGGTGTGATCGTGTGCAGTGAGAGAGAGTGTGTGTGTGAAAGATTGTGTGTGCGTGAACGTGTTAGTGTGTCTATATGTGATCGTGTATGGTTGAATTGTATATTGCGTGCGAGAGTGTGTGAGCGAGTGTGTATAGCTGTTTCGGTGTGTGTATGCATGTGTTTGTAGAGTATGCTTGCCCCGCGGCGGCGAGCGATTGACCGGCTCGCCGCTGATTGGCTGTTGCGGCGGGTGAGGACTGTGTGCGCGTATGTGTGTGTCCGTGTGTGCTCCCGTGTGACACGGTGTGAGCGTGCAGTCGTGTTTGTGGTACGATCGGAGTGTGACGTCTTGTAGGCGCGCGTGGGGCAGTGATGCCCACGCGCGCCTGTCTGTAATATAATTTTAGTTTCTGGTTTTGTTACAAGCTATTTCGGCCTTTTGTTTTTTATTTGGAAATATTGTTTATCTGCGACCCGGCTTCAGCAGCGGAGATAGTGCCCTCCAGTATTTGCAGCGGCCTGGAGGACGTGGTGGAGGTGCTCGGCGGTGTGTCAGGTTGGTGTGCAGGGGGACGGCAGGAGAGCATGGTGCCGGCAGGAAGCTGCGGGGGAGCTGTGGCCGAGGGTTGCTCGTCGTCCCACCTGCACTGGTGTTGGACTCGTCGCCGGGCAGATAGAAGATCGCTGGTGGAGGCTGCTGGTGCTGGAGGGCATGTGAGAGAAAGGAGCTGCTGAAGCCGGAGGAGAAAACGAAGGAGTTGAGACGACGGCGTGGTCTGCATGTGCGGCGACGTTACGGCTGTCGCGGTAGGGTGCTGAAGAGCACCGGTGTCGACGGAAGCATGGTGGATGCTGGGGTCAAGGTGTTGTGCCCTGTCGCGGCAGCCGGTGATGAAGAAGACGGCAGGCTGCGGCGAAGCACTGAAGAGCACGGGCGGAGGCGGGAGAGCGGTGGACGCTGGGGCCTGACGTGTTGTGCTTTGCCGCAGCCACGGTGTGTGCATCTGGTGGAGGCCGTCGTCGAGTTAGGTTTTTTTATTGGTTCCTGGTTTGCTTGGTTCGCGTTTTTAAATTGTCTGTTCTTTTGTTGATTTATGTTTCTTTAAAACAGGTGGAGGTGTGGTGTGATCGTGTGCAGTGAGAGAGAGTGTGTGTGTGAAAGATTGTGTGTGCGTGAACGTGTTAGTGTGTCTATATGTGATCGTGTATGGTTGAATTGTATATTGCGTGCGAGAGTGTGTGAGCGAGTGTGTATAGCTGTTTCGGTGTGTGTATGCATGTGTTTGTAGAGTATGCTTGCAGAGTAGAGTATGCTTTGTTACATTTTGATCTATACATCTCTGATATTATTAGGGTCTGTAATTTTCATAGTAGGCGAATCTATTCTATCCGAAGATACTCAACTGTCTCTGCTGCCTTTAAACTAGCTAATTCTTTCATTCTCAGTAGGATTCGAAACTGTTGCTCGCTCTTTCTTCCTCTTAACCACCGTCAGCTTCGGAAACTTCAATCTGTTATTAGTAAAGCTTGTCGTCTGATCTACAATCTCCCTGCTGGCTCTCATGCCTCTCCCTTTCTACAAAAATTCGGACTTCTCCCTATTAAAGCACTTATTGACTACCGCGTCTGCTTAATTTTTCATTCTACTTTTATTC
>OU696591.1:4111498-4133998 GCA_916048095.2 Sacculina carcini | reverse complement strand
GCGCTACAACACGGGCGGCTACGAGGCGGTGCCCCAGTGCAACAACACCTGTCGTCTCGCTCACCTGTGCGCCATCAGACACGTCGATCAGCTGGGCTTTCAGCACTGTGTCAGTAGCAATGAGTCACTGTTGAGCAGCGGTGTTAAGTCACTGCACACTGGCACCGCGCTGTTACTGCTGGCTGTGTGTGTGTCGGTGAGTGTGTGCGTGCTACTGCTAGCCTGGGTGGTCGGCAAGACGTGTTGTGTGAAAAGAAATGCGCCTCGCCACCACGATGTCAACCCCAGCGTGCGCTACTGTCGTCTCGACGACGCCAAGACGTGATCACGTCTCAATCAGTGGACAATTGATGGAACAACATTTAACGAGTCAGACAACTCGCATTTGCATGCGGTTGTTATCCATAACAGTCTTTATTTCGCTAAGAGGCGAGGTTTCAGGTTATGTTATCATACAGGGAGGATTTTTACACATGGCATGTTATTTTTATGTATGCAATTTATTTTTGCTTTGGTCAAGATGTGGTTTTATGTAGTCAAGTCATTTGTATTAACTCAGTATTGTGCAGTTTACACTGTTGCCGTTTTTATTGGGGCAAATCGATCAAATTTATTCTTTAAAACGCCACTTTGCGCCTCATACATGTTGTTTATCGGAGTTTATTACTATCTATATATCTGTCTAACTATCTGTATGCCGTCCTATCTTAACTTCATGAAACAATGTACATTTTAACACTGTGTATTCATTGCATCGTACATCTATCATATATAACAGCAATACAATGAAAAAAATGTTTTAAGCGCGAATTTATGCTAGAGAACATGTATGGGTACTATTTTAAAGTCACTGCATGCATGTGTGGCTTCGATCTAGTTGCATGTGTGTGTACGTGTCTTTTGTGTGTATGTGGTAGCGGTGGCTGTATCAAATGTGAGTACATTATGGAAATGCGTGTGGTGTGTCTCTGGTGAGTCTCACACACACACACACACACACACACACACACACACACACACATACTCAGCAGTTTGGCAAATTGAAGGCAATTTGTCGCCGGTGCGTCATATAAGTGTGAGGGGCCGTTTTTTGTACAAATGTAGCGCGCCGCACAGAGCGTTCAAGACGATAGCGCGTGACGAATGCAAATTCAGCGGCTAATTCCGAGCTGTCCCCTCCTCAGCGAGCTTCTTGACTGCGACGGCAGACGACAAGAGCTGCTGACTGTCTGTGTCTCTGTGTGTGTATGGGCAATTATGCTAACTACACGCGCAACTATTGCGTGTTGCAGTGAAACGCCGAGTTGGCCGTCGACTCCTCTCGCTCCAATTGCTTGTTACTAGCAGGGCGAAGCTGGAAATATTCATTGAGACATGCAGGCTAAGAGCATGCAGAGTTACCAGTGGCGGCACCGAGGGGGGCTTGAGTCCTTTCTGAGCCTCCCAAAAAATACTTACCATCAGCATTTCAAGTGTAATTGTATTTCAAGTGTATTAGTTGTCTCATATTTCGTATTATGATCATACGTCTTCTTTTCCCCGGAAATGTCCTCTTTTTGTGGGCTGTCCTGCTTGTCCTGTTTTTTTTGTAGAATAATTCAAATTTCCGGGGTTTGTACAGTTTGAGCAGTTAAATTCATTGTTTCCTCCTCGAGTGTATAATGGTTTGGTTCGTGCCCCCAAACGCCAATAGCAACATTTGGCTTATAAACATATCACATTTTCAGTAAGTGTTATTTTTCAATAAACAGTTTAGTTTTTAGAGAATCAAAACACATGATTGAGACGATGAGCGGATATACTTGCCATGCTTTTCATTCGCTCATCGTCTCAATCATGTTTTTGAGTGCAATATCATCCATCTCAAGCTTCACCCATTTGTACAACGCATTCACATAATACGTAACCGGCTTCATCAGCAGGGCAAGCGCGAAGTATTGTGTTGGATTCCGGCCCACGTTGGTATTTTGAGTAATGAGCCGAATAGGTAACGAGTGGGACAAAGCCGCAAAGCGCGCTGCCGCCCGCGCTTTTTACTTTAATTATTTTAATTTTCCTGTTCTGTTTTCGGACATGAATCAAAGCATTCATCAATTTATTCGATTGCGGTGGCAGCGTGTTCGAGATGAAAGTGGTCCTCAAAAGCTAAAAGCAGTAAAGCCTGAGATAGGATATTGGACGTGCAGTTATGGCTGGAAGAGATTTGACGAGGTGGCGCTGTGCCGACTTTGTGTCTGTCATCCCTGCGGTCAGGGGAAAAAATACTGCCGCCGTACCCGCTGCGTGTCGTAAGAGGCGACTAAAAGCGGACCCTCTGCTTCTTCCCCTCGATATACCACTCTCAGGACCGGTGGGGGCGCGATAATTAAGCAGAGTTGGTGCCCCCACTGTAACGGCAGCTTTCTTCTGTCCTATAATTATACCCGAACTAAAACAAAAATCGTGTCGGTCACACATACAGCACCCATCACGACCTACTTCTTGGACAATCACAGCCTATGTGCGGTGCATGTACCGCACCTCTCTCCGTGCGACACGTCCTGGTGAAATGTCCTAATCATGAATTGAGCAGTCGCCGATTGTTTGGTAGAAATTATGCTATGCTCGAGATTATTGGACAGAACGCCGCTGTCGTTTTTGACTGTTGGCTGTTTGCTCTCATTGAATTATTGCGGCTTGGTGTTATTTTTACACCAAATCAATCATGACGATTTTTACGATCAATGTCGATCAATTTATTTTAAATTAATTTACTTACCATTTATTTACATTGGCTCAATCATGCCATGATATTCGTGTTTTTTATATTGACTTGTCCATCCTGTTTCTTAGTGTTTCATTGACTGGGGGGCGCCATATGGTCTAACAGGTCGGTGCGCCCCTTAAACACCAATTATCATCATCATCATAATTTTTCGCTCGCATTCAAAAGTTTTCTCTTTAGAGATTCGCAATATGATCGATCTATGTTTCGTCAAACCAACGCATTTTGTTATATAAAAACCTCACCAGAAAAATTCTGGCGCCGCCACTGAGTATAACCAACATGCGGCAGTCAAGCAGTCAGTTATCTCAGCCAGAAACATCAGCATCATACATGCATAGAAAATGGAGTTATAGGAGAGAAATGCAGTGCAGTTGTGCGCCCGAGTGTGTGTAGGACAAAATGGTTGATCTTTCATGTTTCTACGCATTTCAACTGCACTGCAGATTATGCAAAATAGAATATGAGCGGCTGGTCAAGTACACGGAACACAGAAGGCAGCCTTTCATTTCTGTGTGACCGTTTCATTCCTTCATTGAACAATCAACGAACAGCAATCAACCCTTCGAAAGGCCGGTGCTCATTAAGAAGTCACAATGTTAACAGTGCTATTTTCTTTTTCGAAAAAAATGCTTTCCTTTTTCGAAACAAATTGTTTTTCTTTCGAACTCTCTCTCAATCTTTTGAGCGCTTCCAGTACATGGGACCACCGCAGGGTGGTAATAGTGCTTGCACTCTTCCCATGCTACTGGATTTGCCTGTAATTAATAATAATAGTAATAGTAACGGTCTGTACGTCTTGAAGGTTAGTGTAGAGGTGAAGAAGATTGAAGGAATAGATATCGAGAGCATAATACACTACGGTACCGGCGCTCGCTTGAATGCGGCATACAATGTACCTAGCGTAAGGTTTTGTCAGGTATATCCTAACCCTACGTAACCTAACAAAATTGAAGTGTTGCACTTATCAGCTGTGAAGAATGCTCGCATGAACTTATCCAATTCGGCGCGAAGGGCCGAATTGATAGTATTTTTTTGGCCCTGCACTGATTGCAAATTTTATAAATGTCTGTTTGTATCCTATCTCCTCCTAAACCACTGGACCGATTTTGATGAAACTTGGTCCCAAGGGGTAAAATAGATGCAAGACGATCATAGGCTAGGTTTTGTTGACCTCCGAGGTCATTTTCAAGGTCATTGAGGTCATTTGTGTCTGTTTACCCTATCTCCTCCTAAACCACTGGACCGATTTTGATGAAACTTGGTCCCTAGGGGTAAAATGGATGCAAGAAGGTCATAGGCTAGGTTTTGTTGCATATAAACATATAAACCAGCATATAAACCCGATAGTAATCAAAACGTTATTTTGTCTGTGTGTGTGTGTGTGTGTGCACAAACGAGTTTTTCACATTTTGGGGATTCTATGCCACTGGTTTGAGGAAAACTGCTCAACAGAATTGACAGTTTTTTATATCCACAGATTGGAAATTTTGTCTTCTACAAGATGATATATTTTTCGAATATGTAGTGTTAACATTCCAAAAGACCGTTTATTCAAGATCATGTCATTTCCACCGACGACTGATAGATTTAACACACGGATCAATGGAGACAATGGCGGATCCAGGAATTTTGCAGGGGGGCTTAACCTCTTTGAAATACGTGTTTAAAAATGTCCTTCACATGCAATGTTTTCCCCTAATTCTCATATATCTTCTAAAAAACATTTTCAACGAGCCATTATAAAATATTTAGCCCCACTATAAATATTTACTTCATCCGCCTATGATTTCTCGCTGCTGCGAAATCAACATCTGAGTTTATGTGCAAAGCGCATGAAGTATTCGCTAGAGCGCTAGCGTTCAGGACAAAATCTAGCTAAAAATCTAAAATAAAAACATTCATATTTAGACTTTTCTATTGGTTAATAGTTTTTATGGGTTTACTTTCTTCTATTTAAATTTGTATTTGTTTTGTTTTATGAATTCAATATTTGTTTTATTTATGTAATATTTGTTCCGCACAACGGGCGGGTTTCAATGCTAGATGGTGATGTTAAGTTATAAATATATTTTGGAAACATTATGATGAAAAAGTTTGGTCATTTTTCATTGTTTCGTATCTGAGTTCTGAATTATTCAGCTCGACGGGCAGGCTTAAATATGAGGCGGTTTATGCAAACTATTTTGTCAAAATATATATAAAAATAGAGAAATGTATACTTTTTTATGGTTTTACTCTTTTCTTTTTTAATTCATATTCCATTTCTCTTATGAATTGAATACAAATTTAATAGTATGAATTGTTCCGCACGACGGGTGGGTTTACATGCTAGAATTTTCATTGTTTGTTACGTGTTTGTGTTCTGAATTATTCCGCACGACGGGCAGGTTCTTGTATGAGACGGATCGAGGGATATTTCGTCCAAATTAAAATGAAAATATTCACATTTAGACATTTCTATTGGTTAGCATATTTACAGGTTAAATTTTCTACTTTTGAATTTGTTTTTATTTTATAGATTGAATATGAATTTCATGTTATGAACTGTTCCGCACGACGGGTGGGTTCAAATCTATATATATAAAATAAATTCTCTGTCTGTCTGTGTGTGTATGTATGCTTGAATATGAGGTTAAAATAACTGTGCGGGCTCAATGATATAGATCAGTGGTTTCAAACGTGAAAGAAGCGATGGATCATTTTTATGAAATAAATATGTCCCGCAGACAGCAACTATAGACAATAAAACGTTCGATTTCACCGTGTAGAATGTATTCTTATACAAAACTAACGGATTTGTCTTCAAGATCCAGAACGGATCGACACGATCCACAACGGGCGGGTTTATATGCTAGACATTTAGGTTAGGTTACGTCAAGAAATGATCACTAACTAGGAGTTGAGTTTGTGTCGGGTTGAGTTTGTGTGTGAGGTAAAAGCGATAAAAGCATTATAACTTATTGCTATGTGTATCTTCTGGTCCCAAATTATTTCATCATTTTGCTTCTTCTTTACCCTCTTATGTAATCTGTCCATAATGTGTAGTTGGTTTAGGATATCAAGGCCGTATTGGGGGTATGCAGCTTTGGATCTGGTTTGTGGCCAGACAAAGCTGCACGTCTACTTAATTAATGAACTTTCTTGCCCCACTGCAGCGGAGCCCCATTCCTCTCGACCTAACTAGGCCTAACGACTCCATTCAGTAGTGCATGCTTCCAGTCACCTACTCGGAGATTATTTTATTATAGATTGAAAACAGCAAATATTTAATAGTATATTGATAAATTTAATTGAGATATAATGATAATATAACGTCTTCCACAGTTATTGTGTCGCCCAATAAAACGTGCCGCTCGGGGCGAACCGCCCTCTTTCTCCCGGACCCTCGACGCTACTCCTCTGGTAGTATTTTGTCATGCGCACAAGACGTGTGGTCCGTAATATTTTTCTCTCATTTCCCACTTTTTAATGAGCCAACTGTTAATTTCCCACAACAACGCTAATAATATATTCAATAGGCCCACCAAATTTAATGTTAGAATATCACTAGAAACGAAAATATACAAATTCGTATTGATAACAGCACACACATTTGTCCTTCTATCCGACCTTAAATTTCCCAATTGGCTTTCTCTCCATGGCCTGCCGCTGGGGAATTCCTCACAGGTTACCAACCACTATTTATTATATCCAATATACGCAGTGGAGAAATGAAAATATGACTTGCGAGTACAGATTAAGTCATGATGGCATATTCATTTCAACCCTCTCCGACAAAGGTTTAGATTTGTGTCGAGGCTCGGGGGGATGACTGCCTAGATCATGCATTAGTGTTCATAGTTGGCTCAGTCGATAAATAGCATGGGACCTTCAACCATTTTATGCCTAGTCAATAACAACACACATACCTCATTGAAAAGTATGGTACAATAATTGCATACACACAGAGATGGCGTTTTTAACCCTTTTTGCTACGCTGATTTTGATGACAATGAACAGAACCAGCAGAACTCTCGAAGGAGTATCATTGCATATTCATATTCCCAGCCAATTGGTCGGGGGTATAGACTTAGACTATATATAGACTATATACTTAGAATATAGACTCCCAGGTTCTAACCCCATGTCATCGGTTAAAAGGTTAAAGGCCTAAGTGGCAGCTGCTACACGGGAAGAAGCCGAAGCCTATGAACACACAGGTGTGTCCCGTGCAGCTCGCTGCTACCGCATAACCGACCCTCTCCACGCTTCGACGCCACAAGTACAGAATACGTATTAAAGAGGGCCACCTCTCCAGAATGCATGACACAACTGACATCTGGTACCATTCACTGCTGGGTTGACAGGGGCTGTTGGATTATAGAACTCGCCTACCACTTATGAGGCGGGTGTGCTAACCACTACACCACGTAGTCGGACCATTAGTTTGCTTGTTTGTATATGTTGTGTATATGGGCTGCACCGGTCCCTGGACCATACGGACCCTCTGATCTTTTGGAACGGAGGTAGATGGTAGCAGGACACCTCTACAAATGCTACACTAACATAAGGTATAACTTTCGGGAGGATCTTCGTACTATTATAAGGTTAATAGAGAAGCATGAGCCTTCGAGTTATTATGCAGCGTTAAGATATTACATTCTAATATACATGCCGTTCACGGGCGGACAATGTATTGAGACCAGATACGTCCTGTAACGGATCAGTCGACAAGTTAAATTGACGTCGACAAGTAAGTTGATGTATTTAATTTTGATTTATTGTGTATTGCTATTTATTTATTTACTTTTTGAACTCCCTTCCTGTCTATCTTTTTATGCGCTCTCGGTACATGGGGTAACCGCAGGGTGGTCATAGTGCTTGCACTCATCCCATGCTACTGGATTTCCCCTTAGTTAATAATACAACTAATAACAATAACTGATTACGTCATATTGTGCAGGGTCAAGTACAGCCTAACACAACGCTAAACTAGCACGCACTGGCTACCGGTGTGACGGCCTTGCGATGTGACTTGGCCCAAGATGCGACAGCGACGCTTGCGACGCGTTTAAGGCATTCAATGCCTTCAACGCGTAGACATTTATGACTCATTTGAAGGAAGTTATTGTCTCATTCCTTCGTGGATTTGTGTATGATATGCACTGGATGTTTTGTGAAACCATGTGGTCTGCATTATTGTAGCGGTGGTTTTGCAGTTCGTTTGTAGTTGCGTAGTTGGGTTATTTTTTGTTACTTATCTCTTGCAGACATGGGCCCACAGGTATACTGTCTGTGTTTCTGGCTATCTGCATGAATTAATAGGATAGTGTATGCATTTTATTAATTTTGTGCACGCATAAGTACATATTGCTCGATTGGTTTGGGCACACTTGTTTCAAATATTGTCTGACTATGGCACGCTTGTCTTGATTGCTGCTTGTTTGGTTAGTGCACGCTTGTCCTAATTGTTGCTTAGTTGGTTAGTGCACGTTTTTAACTTTCTTGTTGGTGCTTTATGTTGGGCCAATGGTGATGTGGTACAAGTTGTATAATTTGTGATGAATTAGGCTACTGTCTGAAAATCGATCCCAATTTATTCATTTTAGAAAACTTCCACTCTAGAGGACGTGAGGGGATATTTGCAGACAGGCTCATTTCCGTCTTCAATAACAAGACAAAGAAAGCGTCAGGTTCTCCAGCGGGCGTCCAAGTTCAAATTGCATGGTTGGTATAACACACTTGGTATAATAACTTCAACCAATTCTATTTAAACCTGACTAGTGTTGTGATTGGATTCTTTATTATTGTGTTCATCCACAGGAGCTCGTGGAACTCATGTGGAGTAAAGTGCATGTAAAATAGAAGTGCATGCTGAGTTGTGCACTGAAACAATGTTTCGCTATAAACATATGGTATGGTTTTTACAGATTCGGTTCCATCCAGGATGAAGTTGGTCGAGCGTAATGAGGGGCAGGACAGCTTCAGAGAAGTCATCTTCTCTGAAGCTGAAAAGCAGGCTATTTTCCACAGCGTACACTCAGAAGGGGGACATATGGGTAGGACAAAAACGTTCGAGAGAATCCAATCACAGTTTTACTGGGAGGGGATGAAGAAGTGTGTGGCTGATGCCATTGCCCATTGTGATAGGTGTCAAAGATTGGGGGATATAAAAACAATGGCCCCGGAGCATACACCCATTAGGACGAACGACACGTGGGAGGTAGTGGGAATAGATCTGGTGGGACCTCTTCCCGAGACACCAAGGGGAAATAGGTATATCCTGACCGCCACAGACCTTTATTCAAAGTGGGTCTCAGCATTCCCCCTACAAGCCAAGTCAGCCGATCAGGTTTCCCACCACATCCAGACAATGTTTCACATTTTCGGGCCCCCCAAGAAAATAATATTAGACCAGGGTAGGGAATTCTGTAACCATGTGAATGAAGTGTTGTTTCAGGTGTTCCAGGTGAAACACGCTGTGACACACGCGTACCATCCGCAGACCAACGGACAGGCTGAGAGGACCAACGGCACATTGAAAAAGATCCTGATGAAGTTGTGCAACGAACAGCAGGATGACTGGGACTGTCACCTCGGTGCCGCGGCATACGCCATGAACACCTCGGTGCAGGAATCGACCAAATTTTCCCCGTTTTTCATCATGTTCGGGAGGTGCCCTCGTTTAATGGCGGACATGCAGATCAATGACACCCCAGATTTGGACTCCCGGGTCAAGGATATCATTGAAAACCCTAATATTGAGAGTCAAGACATTCAGAGCAGAGTAGAGAAAATGGAGGGGGTAAAAGAAGTGGTTAGTGCCAATATCAAGAAAGCCCAAGAACGCCAGAAAAAAAACGTCGAGTTGAGAAAGAATAAGGGGTTTAAATCCTTCACTTTCCGGGTTGGGATGTGGGTGTTGGCCCGTAATAATAGAAAGAAGGGCGTAAGGGATCCAGGCTGGAATTCGACTGGCTTGGCCCATATGCGATTTCTAATATGGATTTTACTTCGGCCCAACTCGAGACAACGTCAGGCAAAATTCTTTCTCGTAGAGTCGCGTTGGTCCATTTGAATCCCTATTCAGAGCATCTCGAGATTCCTGCTCCGTCGTCTCCTGGAGTTGCTGCGGAACCGGCGGACAGTGCCCAAGACGCTGCACCTTGCGACCATGGGCTCCTTTCCACTGTGCCGATTGATGCCTGCATCCCCAGCCCGTCGTCGGTCTTCACAGCGTGTGACGAACCTGAAGGTGTCACTGAACCAGCAGTCAAGCGGCGCCGCATGAATGACGCCAGACGCCCATTGACTCCATGGACTGCTGTGCCGAGCGCGTCGGACCGCATCAACATCAGCGCGACGCTCGCGGACCCGCACTGCTGGCTCAATGACACAGTCATCGATGCTGCTCAGTCGGTGTTGGCGCGGCAATTCCCGGGGGTGTCTGGCCTCCAGTCGACTGTTGTGCTTCAGGGGTCCAATTATGGCGGGTATTCGGAGGACGGGCACCTGGTTCAAATCCTCCATGTTCATGGTTCACACTGGGTAACTGTGGCTAGATTCGAAGAAACCGACCCTGGGGTGGTGTTCTATTTTGACAGTCTTTCGGCCAAATCTTCCAGGGTACCAGATTTTGTGAAAAATGTTTGTGGTGCCCTCATGTACCAAATTTCCCCAGATGGCGTCCAAATAGAGGTGGGTGGGTGCGCACAACAGTCGGACTCCAGCTCCTGCGGGCTATATGCCATCGCCAACGCGACTGCTGTCTGCTTCGGGGAATCTCCCTCCTGCTTTGCGTGGAAGCAGTCTGAGCTGCGGTCGCACTTGGACCGCTGTCTGCGCAAAGGAGTGATGGAGATGTTCCCTGCGTATCCTTTATCGTAGTTATTGTTTAGAATATTTTGCTTGTGTTGCTTGTGTGTCAAAAAAACAAAAAAACAAAAACAAAAAAGCAAAGACACGCGTTTCATAGCAGAGGTGTGCGTATTATTTGCATGTAGTATTTAATAGTGTGTATATATTGTTCGTATGTATGCATGTTTTCCAAGTGTGTCATGCGTTATGTAAATATGATGGTTATGGCTATGATCTATTACTGATTTGTATGGATGTGATTTGCATGACTGTGATTTGTATAACTGTGATTTGTATAACTGTGATTTGTATAACTGTGATTTGTATAACTGTGATTTGTATAACTGTGATTTGTGTAACTGTGATTTGTATGGCTGTGATGTACTACTACGGCATCCTATATATATATGTATTACTGATTTGTACGGCTGTGATTTACTACTGGTTTGTGTATACATGTATGCTATATATATATATATATAGTGTGTGTGTGTGTGCAGAGCCGTAGCAACCGCCCCCCGTACCCCCCGGCCGGGGGGGGCCCCGAATGTTGAGGGGCCCCTTTGCTTCACGTATTATGTGATTATGTCTAATAAATGCATTCAATATTCACAATGGGGGCCCCAAGTGTTGCCTTCGGGGGGGGGGGGCCCATAATTTCTCGCAACGGCTCTGTGTGTGTGTATGTACAGTATTGCGTGGTATTTATGGTTGTGAATGTGTGTGTGCGTGCGTGCTGCAATTACGCCCATGAAAAGCAGGCCACAGCGAGTAGCGTGGCAGCTATGATACCCCCGCCTTTGAGCGGATAATACTTTCCATAGTGAAAGGGGGACCTGCAGCCATCGTGGACATGCATAACTTCATTTCGCTCAAATAACGCAGCGAAACAATTTATTTTTATTTAATTAGAACTTAATCGATTCATAAAAAAATAAGAAATAGTGGTGCTTCGCTTCTAAGGCGTGTTGGAAATATACCATGAATTGTCCAAAAACAGTAATGTATGAGACAGTTTGGCAGTTAGCAATGAATTACATCGCAGGATTAGATCCTACTTGTGCACCAAGCATGATTCACTGCAATAGACCCCTGTGTCTGCATGCGCGCACATACACACATTGAGAACGAGTTTAACTACGCCCAAATGACTGATTTCATGAGTCACTAATCCAAAGATGGACCTTGAAGCATTTAGCCAAAATAGATGGTGCTCATCCATATAAAAACAAATCAGTGACCAACAATTTTATTCGATTTAATCACCAAACACAATTCATAAAAATGACAAAAGGCAGGCCTATCAACATACGAAACTAAAAGGAGGAAAAATGGAAACAGAGCATTCAAAACGAACTAAATCCCCTATAACTCATGCTTGGGGGCCCTAAATACGACTACACTACAAGAATCATAGTACAAGATTTCTCAATTATTCTATACCCAAGAAATAACCCATTGAAAAAATAACATTGTACACAAAAAATATCACTTAGAGCAGTGGTTCTTAGCCTTTTTCTCTGGTTCCCCACTTATCGATGAGCCATCTTCGTTTTCCACAACAGCGCTACAAAATTAAATAAATTCAGTTGTTACATAAAAGTAAATATCAAAAGGTCATAAGAAACGAAAACACATTGTCCTTCTCTCCGACCTTTAGCTTTCCACTCGACAACTCTTCCATTCCCCACCAGCGGGGAATTCCCAAGGGTTAAGAACCACTTAGATAATCCCTCAATGTATGCAGTCCGGCCGCCACACGGGTTTTCGCAGTCACGGCCAGCACAGAAATACTTTCTCGGCACTCGTATCAATCACGTCAACGTTTGACCAACATAAAGCCCACCACCAGGTAAAACAGTTTAACTCGTGTACTAACCAACAAAGCAACAATACCAATCAAGCAATAATATATTTCGTTCAGCGCATATAACCACATATGCGAGCATAAATAATCAACGGCAAAAATAAATAGAATGGATCCAATGTAGCAAACACGTATACACACACAATATACAGAAACATCAACACCAGAACAAGCACACAAGAGAAAGCTAAAAGATTGCCGAAAACAACAGGCAGCAGAAAATAAACGTGCGCTCATCAGTTTAACCAATCAATCACCTGCGGTATTAACAAACCAAACAGCTATCAAAACCATTCCCACAACAAAACACAACAAACAATGGTCCAAACAACTTACAGTGCAACGAAAATATGACACCAGAATAAGCATTTAAGTAAATAAAGGACCAAATAAGACGTATTAAATCAATGCGAACTCAGAATATGACAGCAAGAGACTATTCAAACAACAAATGCAATTTCATAACAGACCCTACAAGTTTCAGTGAAGGAATAAATATTCAGTGAAGGCATTGAATGCCTTAAACGCGTCGCAAGCGTCGCTGTCGCATCTTGGGCCAAGTCGCATCTTGGGCCGTCACACCGGCGAACAATTGCAGCGAAAAACCGAGCTAAACTATAGCACGTACACACCGACACGTACACACCGACACGCATACACATGCTCACACGCACCAAGTGGTCTAGTTCTAGCCTGAGGGCACTTACGTAACTATGAAACATAGTATCAGCAATAGGAAATATACAGACAGACACACACACACACACATACAATTCACAGACATTCAGTGTCTTTAGTCCTGCCTATGAGAAATCCTGGGCGCGCCCTTGATTGTGTTGTGATGTTGCGCTGCGGTTTTGTGGTCAACAATTTGACGCACTAATGCTTTGCATGTGACGCAATAATGCATATTTTGCATTGCATAGACATATTATCTGTGTACAGTGCTTATTTCACACTCAATATATGCAATATATATGCGTTTGTTGCTTTGTTTTGCTTTGTATCTTTTCTGACTGAATCTTGTGTGCATAATTGCTGCTAACATTCTATTGTACGAAAGTGGTAATCCATCAGTTTCATTATTATTATTATTATTATTATTTTATTATTGTCATCATCACAGTAGCATGTATTTGCCATAGCGCCGGCAACCAATAGGACAGCGTGTGCGATCCTGGTACCTGAACAATGCCGTATCAATAAAAAGGATTTCCGTACAAATAAAGGAAATATATGTTTTTTACCTTTGCCTTATATTTGTCCTGGAAAAACATTCTTCTCTTGAAGGAACTTTAAGCTGTGTGAATGAAAATTGAATGAAATAAGTTTTGTTATTACGTTATTTTTATTTTTATTTTTCATATAGTTATCAAGAATACGGGGATGTGATAATTGGCCGCTGATTTGGAAAGGGCGCGACCACTGAAACATGTTGAGAACCACTACAATAGGAGAATGTTGATGTTTTCGTTTGGACGTTTCGGCCGAACCGACCATTTTTCACCGTCAATAGGAGACAGACAGGATATCGCATTAGACAAAGTACGCCGCTGATTGTATTCGGTGACTCCTATTTCGTAGATGAAAACCTGCATCGCCAATCAGCGCCATATAAGGACATGTTTGTGGCTGTTGTGGATGAGGATCATGGAGTTTGTGTTACATAAGCGGCCCATGGCGGACCGCTAGTTGGTTCAATCAAACCACTCCCCGAGTGCCGCTGCCGTATTCCGGGTACAACTCCTCAAGTCGAGGATTTCGGCAAGAAAGCGTTCGTGTTTCTACTCGCTCGTTCGCTTTTTCCTCATGTTAAACACGCGTGGAAATTCGGCGAATTCGACGCAGTGGAGACTCGATAGTATAGTCACGTAAAACGGCAGATGATGCAATAAACACATGCAGTAAAAGTTATGCGTAAAAATCCAGTAGCCAGGTTGCATAATAATTTCGCTATCAAATTTCTCTCATATAGACTGATTTCTTGACGATCCTCAACCTTATCTAAGCTGTTAGTTTTTCCAAAAACGGCAAAATATGATTTATATAATTTTCTTTCAAATCACCGCTCAAAACCTTGTCGTGTAATTACCATTGGCCGTCTGTGTTGATTGCTTTTCTTTGACCTTCTCACAAAATCCTTACTTGTCTACACAATGCAGCTGCTTTTTCGTGTAGAACTTTTCACTTTGTATGAGCTATGCACTGTTGATGCCAGCATACATCAAAATTGATTCTAGGGACCAGTTGTTTCTGGAGACACGTTGACCTGGAGACGCCATATGACCTTTGGAGCCGTATGATTTCTTGAGGGGCCAAAGGACCAAATATAAAAATGAGGACCCGCCATGTTTTCTCACGAGATCACGAAATATTTATGTTGAAACAATTTATGTTTTTATTGTGGATGTTGTACATTTGAATCGTGTGATTCGCCGCGACAGTGAAACCCCCGGTGTTTTCCTGGCGTGTGTATTTGGTTCGCCACGTCCGTGTCAAGATATGTAAACAGTCACTGACGTGCATGAGCTAATTCTCTGGAGAAATGGCGTCGCCACAATCCATATGTGTATGAGGGACACAAGGATACGCATTGTGTTGAAGGGGCCACGGCAAGAAAAAGGCTGAGAAACGCTGCCTAAGGACCATTTGCAGCACATGTAATTCGAAACATACGTACCGAGCTCCTAATGAATTTTTTATTTTCCATTTTTCTGTTTTATTTCAAGCTTCTCTGTTCAAAGTGTGAGCCTCTTCTTGGAGCCTATCTGCTGGTGTTTCTGTGGTCGCGTGAACTATGCTGCATTATGAACGCATTAGTTTCTCATCAAAATCCACATTTGATTGGCAGATGTCTGCGCTCAAGCAAAACAACCCCTGGTTCCATCTTCCTTTTCTCGGCTCTCTCTCTCAATCCACCGGCGATCGCAAATACCGCGAAGCACGTGCACTCTCTCTCTCGTGTGTGTGTGTGTGTGTGTGTGTGTGTGTGTGTGTGTGTATATTTTGTGTTGTATGATTTGACAGCTGTCTCGTGAGTGGGCTAATTACACACATACACACACACGCAGACAGACACACAGACACAAGCAAGCGTTATTGGCAATGTTTGTAACCTTGAACTGTTGAGCCGAATGGGGAAGATGTAGTGAAATAAACAATTTCCACCGCGAAGATTGGATGAATTTAGCGGCGATCAACTCTGACAAGATGTTTAAGTTGTGGATGCGCGCGCGCGTGTGTGTATGTGAGTAAACGTGCAGACAGACAGACAAACAAGCATTTTCCGGATGGTGTCGATTGCGATTTTGTCTAGTTCAACCAGCATCGCCAGCTATCCTACATGTTGTTGGTCATCAAGATGAGATCTACAGATCATACAGATCGTCAGATCTGTAGAAGGATAAGCGATACCAGGTCATGTCCCTGTCTCAAACTGAAGTCTCCGTACTCCTGATGTTACTTGCCTTCTCTTCCTTTGACAACTGCTATCTCGCATTCAATGATAGCCTAACCAAATGTAGTCATGGACTTGACTTTTTCTTTTGGCTCAATATATTTCTTGGGACTTGAGTAGAATATTGCTTGATGTGTGTAGAGTATTCCTCCATGTGTGTGTTTCATCCTCCCAAATTATCTCCTCCAATAATTTCATTACTCCTATATCAGTGTGTTCGTGATCTTGGTGTACATTTTGATACCAATCTTTGTTTCTCAATTAACATCTCACGTGTGACCCGCTCCTGTCGTCATATTATCCGCCAACTTTTTTCTATCCGTCCATTCCTTGATAATGCTACAACAATCACACTTGCACATTCCTTAATTTTCTCCAGGTTAGACTATTGTAAATCTCTTTATCTCTATGTTTCTTGTAAGAATATACGCTCGCTTCCGAAAATTATAAACCAATCTTACAGATGTGTTTTTCTTCCTTCACCGATAACTCCCACCTCGAAATTCATCCGCCAACTTAGATGGCTTCCTGCACGGCAGCGAATCCATCAAAACATATGCTGCATCATCCTCAAGATCATCCACTCCGACTCTGCTCCTCCTTATCTCCGTTCTCTTCTTACTGTTTCTGATCGTCCGGGCCGCACACTATCACGTAGTCTCTTCTGTCCCCGTGCTCTCAACGACTTCACCTGGTCTTCGAAATCTCTTTTTCTCTGGACCTCGTTTGTTTAATGAACTTCCTCTTGAAATTCGATATTCTCTCTCTCATAGGTCTTTTTCCACTTCTCTTTGTACATATATTCTCGATGTCTCTTCTGTTGAAAAATTGTATTGTTTGAATAACTAGTTTATTGATCTGTGGTTATTTTCAGTTGTTTTTCCCATAATGTATCGCTGTTTTTATCTTTGTTTATGCGATATTGTTTTGTTAAATCCGCATTGTGTGATATACTTTGTGACTGATCTGTTTCTCGCGCCTATGATAATTTGAGCGTTCGCATGCCAAATACAAGTGTTGTTGTGGAGTATTCCTTTATGCGTATAGAGCAGTGGTTCCCAACCTTTCTGTTATCGGATACCACTTGTAGGTTTCGTACAGTCGCCGCGTACCACCTGGTTCCAGAAAATCTCAGTTCGATCAGATTTGACTTTATTGACCTAATTGGATACAAGTAGGGCAAATAAATCAAGTGGAAAAACAACTCAATGTGAGAGCTGTATCTGCTTCTTCTTCACCGGCTGGTCAATGAGAGCCTTGATATTGCTCAGAGCACATCGGAAACCATGATGTGGTGCCATTTTTCATGACCCCGAAAGTGTTCGCGTACAACCTGGAACGTCCTCGCGTACAACAGGTTGGGAACCACTGGTGTCGATTGTTTCTTCATTAGTGTGGAGTATTCCTTGATTTGCTCATTTTCCTCTAATTCCACGCGCATTATTCAACGATATAGTCATCGGATGACGTTGTATTTTACTGGTATCATTGGGGCTACATGCAATTTCACAACGTTCAGCTGTCGTGGCTTTTGATGGACCGTAAAAACTTTGATTACCTGATGGTCATTCGTTCGTATGCATGCGACACTGAATTGTGTGACCTGTGTGTGTGACCTGCGCGCGCAGGCTAACACACACACGCACGCACATGCGAGTGTGCGTGCGAGAGATTTGATGAAGGTGTCATTCGAAGCTGAGCTAGGGTGTCAATGTGTGTGTGCGAGTGTATGTTTGCCAGTGTCAGTGTCTTTTGCGGGTAATTTTCACAGATGAAAAAGTGATGTCATGTGCCGATCAAGCAACACCCTACACACGCAAGTGTAATTTGTACACACACACACACACACACACACACACACACACACACATACAGACTAAACATGCTGGTATACAGAGCCAACGCCACCTAGATACCTAGAGACCTAGGTAGTCTAGGTGGCATTGACAGAGCCGTAGCAACCGCCCCCCGTACCCCCCGGCCGGGGGGCCTCGAATGTTGAGGGGCCCCGTTGCTTCACGTATTATGTGATTATGTCTAATAAATACATTCATTATTCGGTGATGTATTTATAATGGGGGCCCAAGTGCTGCCTTCGGGGGGCCCCATAATTCTTCGCAACGGTTCTGCTGATATATGTTGTGTATTGTAAGATAATACACATGCAATGCACATACAATTTGTATTGGATTTATTTCGGACATTGTGATCGACTGTTTGGGGAATGTGCTAGCGCATATGAGCGATTCGGTATTCATTGAACCACGTGCACGTTTCTTTTACTCAGGTGGCATGATTTGTGTGTGCATCTCACCGTGCATGTGTGTGCGTGTGTGTCTGTCTGTCTGCCTACAGGTGCGCATGTATGTGTGTGTGTGAGTGTGAATTGAAGACAGATGCCAGAAAGATTGAGTTGGAGAGAAAGAGAGAGAGAGAGCGTGGGAACACTGCAAAAAGCAAGCGTCTGATGCGCCCCGGCAAGAAGATGAGCGATGACTTGGCGCTGACCGAACCCCGTGGCACTCCAGCTTATTCCAGTGGCGTATTGACAGATTGCCATAACTCAACATTCGGCAAGAAAACCTCGCACAGTCAACAAAGCTGCAACGTTGCACTCAGAAGGAGAGTCTCAGTCGTCAACTCAGTCCCGAACCAGCACACAATCCAACCCTTTCAATTGCGTTGCGGTCCTTGTCTTTGATAAGCTAAATATTAAACATGTTTTATTCGAATACATGATCATCAATCCCAGAAAGATGCAAATAGCGGTGGGAAATGGGCCGTGGTACTTGATAGGAGCTGCTGCCGCTTTGGGGCCAGTTCTGCTGATGCCACTGACACAGTGTGGCACCCATTTGAAATCAAAGGCGCTTGATAGTGAAAAACGTGGCGCCCGTGGGATTTGAACTCTCGCCACCGATATCATCCATCTTCTTGGCCGGTTTTTCGTCGGATTTTTGCATCGTCGCTACCGTGCGCGCGCGTGCATGTGTGTGTGTGTGTGTGTGTGTGTGTGTGTGTGTGTGTGTGTGTGTGTGTGTGTGTGTGTGTGTGTGTGTGTGTGTGTGTGTGTGTGTGTGTGTGTGTGTGTGTGTGTGTGTGTGTGTGTGTGGTAGCGCCACCAGAGATGGTAGACATCGCTGTACCACTTGCGCTTGTCTCGTATATACCGCGTACACCAGTAGTTGCCCACTGTGGAGTACCATTGCGCACATCTAACAACCATTTTCCCCTGCATCAACCCCAAACAACAGAACTCTTATACCTACAATTATTTCCCACCATTTCACCATTGCAAAACCTTCACCATGAATATTTTAAGAGTATTTCCTCGTGTTTGCTGTATTAAGTGGGGTTTTCATACATTCTAGTGGAAATGTTTATTTTCAGTACTCCGCATGCTAACACATATTATGGTGATATTTCAAAATGAGGGGAATGCTTTTTCACTGCTGCATGATACTCCTCCATGCAATTCAGACAGATACCACTTGCTCCTCAATCAATCGAGATTTCCGGGCACGTATTTGAGAACCCGTATCAGCTCTAAGAAGTCTAGAAAGGGAACCATACTGTTGCGTCCAAGATACGTTTGAACCCGCTTCGGTCCCAACTGTTTTTGTTCTTCTTTGTTAGGCTAGGTAAGGTTGTTATGTCAGTTAGACTAGGTCAGTTAGGGAGGAAGAGAGCCGGGACTGAAGCGGGACGAAACGTTCCCGGGGCGCAATATACCTGGCTCCTCTAGAAAAAGTAGGATTGGAGCTAGTAGGAGTGAGACTTTCGTATTACTGAATTTCATAGTTACTCCTCTGCCGGTGGCTACGATGGTTGATTGATTGATTGATTGTTAAATGATCAGAGACAAATGCTGCCGAGACAAGCCAAATTATCACTGTTATCGACAGCGGTAACATTTACTGATTAATTAATTAATCATTAATTGTCACCAGATGTCAGCCATGGGTGCGTGCTTTGTGGGAATCGTTCCGATACCTCTTTCGTCTCTTGCGCCACATCGCGTAGAGCAGTTGCTCTCACCGTTTTCAAAGCAGTAGTCAGTTCTTGCACCTGTATTCTTGATATCCATATAAAATAGTCCTTTCCTCGTTTGTTCAAATCAAGCTCGGCTACCTTGCATTCGAGTTGTTTGCACCTTTATCCCTTCATTAGTAAAATGTATTTGGATATATCTATTCTCACCCTGTTTAATAGATTAATGCAAAAGGGGAGCATTTTTCAGAAAAAAAGTAAATAATAGGTAAAAATATATACTTTCTTTATTTTGTTCACAGGAATTCTCGCACCCTATAGAAACTAAGCTCGCACCCACGATGAGAAGCCCTGGTGTCGAGTGTCGGCTCTGGGATGACAGTTGGTTGCACACAGGGTGTTCTCTGTTAGTTCACACTTCCTCGAAATTCACGCGAACATCAGCCTTTCCACTGCTGTGTTCAAATGCGTAAATTTATCATTTTAATTTATCATACACTTCCCTCCCGCGTGTCACGACCGGTACTTCGGTGCCCGTTAACTTCATCAAAAACAAGAGATCGCATGCCACATTTTCTCCAGCTGCTTATCCAAACGCTCATTATCATGCCTGCTGGAGAAGACTGAATAAGAGTGTTGTGCAAGATTTTCAGCGCCGGTGATACTCGCCGGTTGCCATTCAAAGGCGCCAGCTTTCCAAGGACAAAAGAGACGTCATCTTGGACGATGAATCACTTGTGTTTGTGTCATTCACTGCTGGGATGCGTCTGTATGTGTGTCTCTCTGTGTGTGTGTGTGTGTGCATGCGTGCGTGTGTGTAAGAGGAAAAACGTGTGCCCAAA
This sequence comes from Sacculina carcini, assembly GCA_916048095.2. Taxonomy (NCBI): domain Eukaryota; kingdom Metazoa; phylum Arthropoda; class Thecostraca; family Sacculinidae; genus Sacculina; species Sacculina carcini. The sequence goes on along the minus strand of OU696591.1, from coordinate 4,113,239 downwards.
AACTCGAGTGTCCCCGATTGGTGAATGTTTAGCACCATCTGGTGGCGAAAAGTGTAACCCCGTCTGGAAGGCATTTTTCTGCATACCACATTTCGCCTATACACAATATCTGCTAGTGTGTATGTATGTGTACATGTGTGTGTGTGTGTGTGTGTGTGTGTGTGTGTGTGTGTGTGTGTGTGTGTTTGTGATGGATTGTCGTGACTCATACATTTGGCATCTAGCACTGACGTAGTTGACAATAATGTGTCATCTGCCAGCGCTCACACATACACATACACACACGCCCACACACACACACACACACACACAGACGTGCTCACAATCACAGATAAGCCATTCATGAAGTTTTAGACAATTGGATCACCTGAGACAACTTAGATATGGAGCATGTGTGTGTGTGTGTATGTGTGGGTGTGTGAGTGATTGAATGTGATTGGTATTACTAGCGTATCGCTTCCGGCGGCCGTACTCAGTCTCTGAGGCTCAAACAACAAAAAGTGTACGTATCAACACCCAAACACACAAACACGTTCATCAGGCCGCTCAGTGACGTCGCTGAAGCTGCTTGGCTATTTCGTCTTGTGTTTCCCGTTTGCCACACCAGATGTCGCCACATGCATATTGAATTATTTGTATGGAGAAGAATTGAGCAGCTGTTAAATTCTCGTCAGCCCTAGTGTGTATGTATGTTTGCATGTGAGTATGTGTGTATGTGTGCGATAAAGCGTTACAAGGTCGAATATTTGTGCGTGTATGCGAATGTGACTGCTTCAACAGGATCGTGCGTGTATGTGTGAGTGTCTGTCTGTGTGTGTTTGTGTGTTTGTGTGTGTGTGTGTGTGTCTGTCTGTGTGTGTGTGTGTGTGTGTGCGCGTGTTTGTGTGTGTGTCTTGTTTTTACGTGACTGCATTTATGCATTAAAACGCGTATCGTTTTGCGTGCTTGTGTGTATCTGTATATATGCATATACATATTTGTGTGTGTGTGTGTGTGTGTACCTGTCAGTTTGTGTGTGCGCGCACGCTTCTGACATATTATGACACCGCCTCGTTGGGAGAATAGCGTTAGACGGACGGCAACAGTGGCTTGTAATTAGCCAAAATCACATAGATTAACACGCGCAGTTTTTGGCAAAGCTCAGATCAATACGCACACACACACACATACACAGGCAGGTGTATGTGAGCAGTGGCGGATGTAGTAACGGACAAATGTGGTGTGATTGTAAGGATGCACCTAGTGCTCCTATTTGCCCTCTCACCCCATTGTGAAAATCTCTATCGGCCACTGATCTTGAATTATTACACGCCGGCAAATGCACCTCCCCTGCCCCTCCCCGTTTTTTACTTCAAATCCGCCATTGCGACTCAATGTGGCCACTACCGGCGCTTATGCATTTCGGCTTCATAAATCAATTAGATGGGCGTTCGCTGGACATGTGCCATCAGTATTCAGAGTGGAACGACTGACATTACACATTCTCATCAGCATAAAACGACGCAGGCGTCGTTTGCGATGCAATAAAACGCTCACATCTCCTGCCGTACCAACAGCACTGCCCACATTATTGCATGCAACACATTGACTGAGCGAGTGTGAGGGGTAATGATGTCAACATGTCTTAATCTAACTCCCGAGTCACCCCTGCAATAGGAGAATATTAGGGAAGCCACAAGAAGGTTTGAAATTCCTCTAAAAGCTACAAGCCACTGACAGCCACTGCGGTAACCGAAAACGC
>OU696591.1:4091498-4101498 GCA_916048095.2 Sacculina carcini | reverse complement strand
TTATTTGTTTCAAAGTAGGTTTTTGTAGGTCGCATCTCTAGTCACTGCTGTTATATCACTACTTTAAATCAACGATCCATAATCAATGGGGGATACAATACTAAGAGATGGTTCTAACGAAGTGGTTCTTAACCTTTCTTAGTGTTCGCACCTCTTTCAAATCAGCTGTCACTTCTCGCACCTTCATTATACCTGCAGTCAGTTCTCGCACCCACTAGATTCTTGATAGTTATACCAACATACAAACGACGTAATAGCAAAACTTGTTGACTAAATTTCTATTCATACAACTCCTTTAAGAAAATTTGTCTAAACTTCTAGTACAGTTTTCAGGAGAAAAATAATGCATAGGTTAAACATATAATTTGTTCTTGAAAAAGTGACAGAAATCCTCCTGCACCCCCGGTTCCTGTGTTCTAATGTATGAGTGTCTTGTTGCGACGATTCTGCATAGCTGAATTGGATGAAACTTGTTTTCTTTCTCTTTTTTGTCCCTTCCTGTTTTCTCGTCTTGCAATTTTTTCATTCTCTCTTTTTTCGTCGTTTTCTCTCGCACTGGATCACCCTCTCTCCCTCACACCGTTTGTCACCAGTTGGTATGTATGCATGTGTTTGTTTGTGTGTGTGTGTGTGTGTGTGTGTGTGTTTGTGTGCAGGTGTGCCTGTCATATGCTTGCATTTTGCAATATTCCTATTTTTGACGTGCGTCAAATTTACACGTGCTTGCACACGCACGCACAGATAGACATATGAACACGTTTCGAATGCACTATTGCAAGGTGCGCGTGATTGCAAAAGTTGACTCTCTACTGTACAATGCATCCCGCGGTGTCATTGTGAAATTCACACGGCTAATACTGGCTGTGTCGCCGCAAATAGTTGCCGAGTGGAAGCTTGGAAGGCCTTGCGGCCTTGACTGGCGATGCACTGAGATGCATTCCACGAATATTTGCGTCCTCAGCACTCTTGATTTCTTCGTTTCGTTGCAAGTCTTTCTCTCTTTCTAGCTGGCTGTCGAGTGTCGTCCGACCGCACGTCTGTGATGTTCCATCTGAGCTTTTCGCTTGCGCTGCCCTGGCGTGTGTGTGTGTATGAATTGGTCATTTGTAATGCACTGCAAATTCATTTCAAAATTTTGCTGGATATATTTTTCGGAGAATTATGATCGGAATAAATGTAAATCTAATAAATTTCAAATTGAGACGCCATTGCTGAAATGTGGGCTCGTGCCTGATTTATATCCGAGTCATGAGAAAAACCAGAGCAAAATTGAGACAACTCAATAACAACGACGCTATCGGAGGCAAGGATTTCGTGCTGACTACTAGGGCTGGGCAGGAACCGGTTCCGGAACCGGTTCTGACGGTTCTGCTACGTGGGTATTGGAACCGGGTCCGAGACTCGGAACCGGTTCTGGAACCGGGTCCACACGGATCCGAGTCCACACGGATCCGAGTCCACACGGTTCCGATTCTTGGACCCGGGTCCACACGGATCCGAGTCCACACGGTTCCGATTCTCGGACCCGGGTCCACACGGATCTTAGTATCAGGACTGACAGGAAAATGTATGCGCATTGCGCACACACTACATGAACACTACGGTGCGTTTCAGAATTAACGCTAATATGAAATTGCGGTGAATGCAGTTTTTCACGTGTATTCAAAAAATGCGTATTATATTGTCTTCTTTTTTCTGAAATACATGTACATTATTTGCAAGTAAGTCTGTGCGCGCAGAGTCATATTACACGAGGTATAATACTAAATTTAATACATATTATTTATTACGCTTATTTTATTGAATATATTATTAATATATTATTTTTTGGCGTATGATTACCGGAATTTGATTAAATAACCGCATTTTCAGCTAATTTGAGCGAAAAAGTATCGCATGAATGTTGATACAACATTTTTCTAAATCTGCGTGAGAACTGCATCCTTTCCATGGTGACTTCAATTACAATTCAACAATCAAACAAACAAACAACACTAATTTTAAAATCAAAGGCAGCCAATTAAACGCAACCAATTACACGATTAAACCAAAATTAAACCAATTACACGATCGCAATTTCACGACAAAATGGATGTTTCAACTTGACTTCCGGAAAAGGTTTTCTCATTGAATCCAATAAAATATACATTTTCGGAATCAGCATGAAAAAATGTATCTACCGCAACTTGGTACTAGTTAAACTTTTGGAAAAGTAAAGAATCCACACATTCTAATGCACACAAGCATACATGACCAAAGCTGTGATCACGGCACATCGATCACATTTGACGTGTCGCCCACAAATAATGTGAAAACCCATACAGGTGTGAACCAGGCGAGAAAGATGCCTGCTAAGTTTGTTTGTATCGAACGAAATGTGCGTGAAAATCCTGGATGGAAGTCAGATTGTGTGGACATTGTTGAATCCTGTCATATTTGTGTGGAAACCGTGTTTTCACTCAGAATCTGTTATGACTGAAATCAGCAGGCTGCCTTGGTTGTACGCGGCTAAGGACAAATAATTTGTCAGTCAAACTGCCAGCGCCAACATCTCAACTAGTGTCTGAGCTGTTTAGTTGAATCTAGTGAGGTTCACCGTGTACACTTGAGGGGTGAGTAAAATTTGTCTTTGCCATATTTTTATACATTAGCGTGCATAAATGTTTAGTATTACAAATTGTTTGCACTTAATAAAATGGCATGTTTATCAATTTCAATCTTTTTTAAATTTAGTATTGTAGTGTTCCAACATTAGTAGCGTAGCAGAGGGGCCTGAGTGACATTGCGATTATTACGAAAATGTGCACAATGTTCATCATTGTATCTCATAATGATCACTCAATGAGGGCGTTAAGGGGAAAATCACTCTTTTATTGAACTCGGCGTATACTGTATCATTTTAGCATTTAGTCATACTAATAACTAACATACTTCTTCCCAAATGTAACTTTATTTTACCCGAGAACGCCCATTATATCGCTAATATAGAATTGTTGTGAAATTGCCAATATGCCTCGATATAGGACTATTCAAATTCATATTTTTCATATTTTCCATTTCACGTCTCCCGAGAAGTGAATCCATTATCATGGTGGAGGGACCGAGTGTTGTTACTGCCTCGACTACATGAAGTGGCGACAAATTATTTGTGCACACCGGCATCTTCCGTTCCATCTGAACGTCTATTTTCAAAAGCCGGTGAATGGATATCACAAGACGGAGCAGTCTCAAAGAAGAAAACATAAATATGATTCTCTTTTTGAATAAAAATGTGTAATATATACGCGTTTTGTGTATGTGTGTGTGAACGTGTGCGTTACGGAATAAGCGAACGTTTTCGGGCAATAGCCGAAATCAAATTATTGTTTGTTTGAGATATTATGTAACAGGTGATACGCAAACATTGTTAATATTGGAAAGTACATTGACTATTTAGCACATTTTTGCAGCATTAGCCACATTATTGTGTCAGCATTGTATGCATTTTTCTGTTGTTAAATATAAAGATGTTAATGCCTTGTTTATGTCTTCATTGAATATTAAAGCTTTTCTTCAAATTACAGGGCCGTAGTCAAGAGTTATATGCCTCACTCACCCAAAAAAACAAAATGAGGATCCCCCACAAAAATGAAATTTATGAAATGTTGAATTTAATTTTGTGAGAATACCCACTATAATGAAACTGATAGAACTTTGACTTTGAATAAAATTTTGAATTTATATAAACATTTGTTATTTTCCCAGTCACACGTTCATCTATGCCAACTCTCTTTTGTGTCTTCTCCCTTTGGGTGATCTCTAAACATGCGCACAGAAAATATATTTTTTCATCCAAGCGGAACCGGTTCCGGAACCGGTTCCAACGGTTCAACTGTCCTACGGATCCGGAACCGTGAGTATCAATTTTCACGGTTCCTGCCCAGCCCTACTGACTACCCTGATTTCTCACAGTTACTTGTCCGTGTTTTGATCAGCAAGATTAATTAGCCAGTGAGTGGTAGCAATGACGCTTCAGAAGGTGAAAACTACTCGAGATGACAAATTCTGAACAATGTGCTTTGCCGTCACTGTTTTGTCATCGAGTTCGGCTTCTGACGCTTGTTTTTTAAGCCGAATTAATCGCTTCCAGAAACTTGTCCCACTATTCGACCAGTCGATCTATAGGCCGGTCTAGATGGTCTCTAAGGATCATGCCCCTTCCAGTAGACTAGGGGCCGCAGTGATTAAATTCATATTGTCTTGGAGTTATACTTGGTTAGATTTTTTTATATGATGCTGGTATTTCAGGCTGATACAACTGATTTTGACTGCTTCCTGTTGATGACAGACATATCCAGCGGCCAGTGACCTCCACCCGCAATCAAAATGTCTGGGCCCGTCTATGATTTGGCCGGTTATTTGGGCCGCTGAATATCTGTTCAAACAGTGATGTCAGCTGGAGAGGTACGTTCATTTGACACCGTCCCTCGTCTCAGCGCGTCTTATCGCCCCTTCACGGCTGTGCTGACTATTCAATGAGGGTGCTGAAGTGAAGTAGGTGGAATGAAAGAAGAACAACAGGAGAAATGAAAGAAACATATCCGGACAGAGAGAGCGGTGGTGAATAATTAACTGCCCTCAACATCACGTTGACAAATCGTTCAGTATCGATTTCACAGAGCATAAGCTGGTGATTGAATTGAGCTTGAATGGAGGTGTCACACAATGGCGGATTATCTCAAGACACTGGAAACAATGCAAAGTGACAGGGGTGTAGCCAGCGCCCAGCCAACAGGGCAGCCAACTACTGCATACTGAGAATAAGAAGAAAATGGACGACAAACTATGCCAACCCGATCTCCTCCTGAACGTCTCTGAATTTGCCAGTGTGACAGTGGCGACGCCAGGGTTTCATAGTTTCACTCAGCCTCCCCCCCGGTGGGGGTGGGCTCAGGGTGATCATATTGCAAATATCTAAGAAGAAAACACTTGTGCGCGGGATAAATAAACTTTTTATTGAAAAATGACATTTTTATTGAAAAATTGACTCTTTTTAGGCCAAATGTTTCTGGGCACGGCCCAAACAGAAAGAACATATTAAATTCAATTACTCAAACTATACAAATCCCGGATATTTGATTATTTTACTAAAATATCCCGGAAAGGCCGGACAGCACCCGAAAAGAGGACATGTCCGTAGTAAAACGGATGTATGGTCACAATACTAAACATGAGACAACTACACTCTAAATGCTCATGGTCGGGATTCTTGGTGGGGTTTCAGCTCCTCAAGCCCGTCCTTGGCGTCGCCACTGTGGTATTATTCGGAGGAGCGCACAATGTACAAAGCTGAGCTCATTTAAGCGGATTTTACCAAAGATATTGTGACGAATAACTGGAGTGCACCAGCTCAAATGTTCCTCCGATCTCTTTGTGTTGTTCCTGTTGTACCACAGTCAAGCAGGTGCCCAAATAAGAAATTTATTCAGGATGGGGGCAAATTCACTTGTCGCTGGATTATATGTGTATATGTGTGTGTGCGTGTGTATGTGCGCGTGTGTGCTGCCAAGCGTACTACAATTTAGTTGTTTATGGAAAATTTACCCACTCCATAACACACACACACACACACACACACACACACACACACACACACACACACACACACACACACACACACACACACACACACACACACACATACACTCGCATACACTTATGCAATTTCACATAGCGGTGAAACGACGTTACCAAATGAAAAATGCCAACTGAGACATTTACGACTTGTCTAGCAGTAAAAGTGGACTGCGATGTCTGTCTGTGTGTGTGTGTGTGTGTGTGTATGTGTGTATGTGTGTGTGTGTGTGTGTGTATATGTGTATGTGTGTGTGTATGTGTGTGTGTGTGTATGTGTGTGTGTGTGCTGTCGATGTAAAGCACTGTTACTCGTGCAAATTGTACTGCTTTGCGTAGTTTCTTCGCACGGGCGGATCTAAGAGGGAGCGAGAATCCAGGGGCATCACTATTGGTCTCCAGCCTGGGGGTAAATTACCGCCTGTGGTAATTTATCAATTTTCCGGGCGTCTTGGAGAGGAGATATCTTTTGTGGAAGGGGTAACATTCTTGATATGACATGCTAAATCGGTAACAAGCTGAAACTAGGTTGGGAACCACTGGCTCTCGAGATCATCTTTAAATGCACCTACTGGGCCACGTATACCCGATAAATATAAATTTCTTCAATCCGCCTCTGATTATTTGCTGTTACCATCAGCAATATTTTTCCGGTTATAGCTGTCGATGTGTGTGAGCGTGTGTGATTGCGTGTGTGTGAGCGTGTGTGAGTGCGTGTGTGAGTGGGTATGTTGGTGTGTATGCAAATAGGCAGCACACATTATTGCTATCGCTTTGTCGTTTTTAATCTCGCGTTCTCGGCCATTGTCGCTTGTCGTGCGTCTGCGTTGCTGTTCATTCGTTGTAGATTGCTGTTTGGCTGGATTTCTGCTTTGGCCAAATAAGGCATGGCCGCCGGCCGGCGCTAAGCAGTGCACCTTGCGCTGAGCAGCAATCAGGAAGATTAAAAAACACTCGCTCGCAAGCACAACGCTTTCTATCGAGCGTCAAATTGCACTGTACTAACACACACACACACACACACACACACACACACACACACACACACACACACACACACACACACACACACACACACACACACACACACACACACACACACACACACACATACTCTAGGTCGATCAGAGGGAGATGAGATGAAAAAACTGCATCAGCAGCGCATACAGGATTTTCTGCCAGGGGGGCTAAATTCAATTGAATGGTATGCCCTCATACAAATGCGTCCTCATATAATGTGGATATTTATGTTTGGCCGCCGTGCTGGAAGCGCCTCTGGGTCGTAATGGCCAGAGAGTGTGCGATGCGGCACAGTATTACGGGACGCATTAGTTAGACAAATACGGCATTGCTTCATGGGTCCCCGGGGTGTCGTATGGCCGAGTCATTACACACACAGCTTGTGTATAATCGCCCGCCTACATATCTGCAGCACACACACGCCTACGCGCGCGCAACCCGTCCAAGGGAATATGGGATGGCGCAGTGAGGAAGGGATGTACGAGCATAAGCATAGGGGTAGTCAGAATATTTTCATTGAGGAGGTGGTCAAATGCAGGCTCATGACGAAACCCTATTGTGTGTGCGCGTGCGTGTGTATGTATGTATGTGTAGTTGTGTGTATGTATGTGTGCGTGTGTGTAGTTGTGTGTATATATGTGAGTGTAGTTGTGTATGTAATTGTATATATACATATTATGTATAAATCTATATGTGTGTGTTGTATTCGTACTAGTCTTGGCAGTAATGAGTCAGACATGCTCGTGACTGCCGCCTTCCAGTTGTCATATGTCTTCTTAAACAGTTGTGTCGTTGGTTGGTGTACTACGTCGCTTGGCAACCTATTCCATCTATCTACTACTCTGTTTGGGAAACTATATTTTTGGATGTCCTTCTTAATCCTGCGTTTTTGTAGGCAAAAATTGTGATTCCTTTTAGATTTTGAGAATTGAAACAACTTCCGATTCTCCATTTTTCCCTTTACCGTAAGGCACCTATAAACTGAGATTAAATCCCCTCTAATTCTCCTGTCTTCTAGCGTTGTCAAACCAAACTTTTTTAGTCTGTCGAAATATAACAAATATTTTATGCTTCTTAAGATTTGTGTGGCTGATTTCTGTACCTTCTCCAGTTTTTTACTATGTTTTTGTAAATGTGGACTCCAAATAATTTCTGCGTATTCCAATGTTGGCCGAATGGTGGATGTAATCAATTTCGCTAGTATCCCCTCATCAATGTACGAAAATGCTGCTTTTATGCTCGCTATCTCGTTATTCGCTTTCTTAACTATATGAGAAATGTGACTTTCTGGTGAAAGGCTGCTGTGAACTATTACTCCGAGGTTTTTCTCTTTGGAGATGTAGAAGCAAACAAAAAACTAAAGTACATTACAGACATGCGCGCGTGGGCATCACTGCCCCACAAGCTATTTCGGCTCTTTTTGTTTGGAACTGGTTTTTGTCTGCGACCCGGCTTCAGCAGAAGATATAGTGCCTTCTAGTATTAGCAGCGGCCTGGAGGACGTGGTGGAGGTGCTCGGCGGCGTGTCAGGCTGGTGTGCAGGGGGAGCAGCAGGGGAGCTGCGGCCGAGGGTTGCTCGTCGTCCCGCCTGCACTGGTGTTGAACTTGTCGCCGGGCAGCTGGCAGTTTGCTGGTGGAGGTTGCTGGTGTTGGAGGGCAGGTGAGAGAGAGGAGCTGCTGAGGCCGGAGGAAGAAACGATTGACGACGACGGCGTGGCCTGTGTGTGCGGCGACGTCACGGCTGTCTGCGGCAGGGTGCTGAAGAGCACTGGAATCGACGGGAGCATGGTGGATGCTGGGGTCGAAGTTTTGTTCCCTGTCGCGGCAACCGGTGATGAAGAAGACGGCAGGCTGCGGCGGAGCACTAAAGAGCACGTGCTAGGCGGGAGCGTGGTGGATGCTGGGGTCTGACGTGTTTTGCTTCGCCGCAGCCAAGGTGTGTGCGTCTGGTGAAGGCCGGCGTCGAGTTAGGACTTTTGTGTGTGTTGATTCCTCTGGTTTGCGTCTTTTGTTTTGGTTTGCATTGTCTTCTGTTTAGTGTATTTGCTTCTTTAAAAACAGGTGGAGGTGTGGTGTGATCGTGTGCAGTGAGAGAGAGTATGTGTGAGAGATTGTGACTACTTTGATTGAGATTGTGTGTGCGTGAACGTGTTAGTGTGTCTATGTGTGATCGTGTACAGTTGGATTGCGTATTGTGTGCGAGAGTGTGTGAGCGAGTGCGTATGGCTGTGTCGGTGTGTGTGTGTGTGTGTGTGTGTGTGTGTGTGTGTGTGTGTGTGTGTGTTTGTTTGTCAAATGTTAATGCCCCGCGGCGGCGAGCGAGTGACCGGTTCGCCGCTGATTGGTTGTTTCGGTGGATTGAGGTCTGTGCGCGTGCGTGTGTTTGTGTGTGATTGTGGGTGCTCCTGTATGTCAAGGTGTGAGCTGAGAGTCGTGTTTGTGGTCTGGTCTGGTTTTGACCTCTTGTAGGCGCGCGTGGGGCATCACTGCCCCACGCGCGCCTGTCTGTAATTTATTTGAGTTTATTTATGTTACAGGAGACGTCCTTTAGCTCAGCATCGTTCAACTTGTACCTCCAGAAAGACCGTTCTTGCCTTCTTCCAAAGCGTATGACATGACATTTTTCGACATTAAATGACATTTACCATTTAGTACTCCAGCTTGATAGTTCTTCCAAACCTTTTTGCGATGTCTGACAATCTTCTATGCAGGACATATTTGTTTGTAGTTTAATATCATCTGCAAACAAGTTCATATACACGCCACTCGGAACGGTTTTTTCAATGTCATTAATCTATATCATGAAGATGATTGGTGCGAGCACAGTGCCCTGAGGCACACCACTTTTCACTTTCCGCCAAGACGAGAAATATCCTCTGAGACTCGTTCTCATCCGTCTATTCTTCAAAAAGTCTCCAATCCATGTTTCCAGTTATTCGTTGATTCCTCCGATGGTCCTCAACTTGTAGAGTAATTTCTCGTGAGGGACCTTGTCGAATGCTTTTTCAAAATCGTGTGTATGTGTGTGTGTGTATGTGTGTGTGTGTGTGTGTGTGTGTGCGTATGTGTGTGTAGCTAGCTACTAGACATGGCTGTAGTTTTAGCCTAGTTGTGTGTTACTCATTAGAAATGAGTCATTTCTCACACTAACTAATATACGATACACGTTCACCAAACTTATGCCTTTTCACATGCGGTTTCGCGTTATAGCGTGTATGTACATACACATGTATGTGTGTGCATGTGTGTAACGATATATTGCTTGATTTCATAACCACAGAGCGATTACATGTGCTCATCAGGCGTATATGATGTTGTCATTGACAGTGGCGTAGTCAGTCGTTGCAATGGAAGGGTCACATGCACA
>OU696591.1:4046498-4083998 GCA_916048095.2 Sacculina carcini | reverse complement strand
TATTATTATAATAGGATTTTTTGGCGTCCTCACACAAGATATGATGGTGACGCCGTGCAACACAATAAGATTGCCATGATGCATCATTTTTCAGACGCAACCAATGGCGCTCAAGTCGTCTAAGAGAAGTTTTGGAGCTACGAATTTCACTATTGAACCAGGGACTATGAAGAGATGAAGAGGAACGGAACTTCTTAACAGGAACAAACTGATCTCTAAGAAATTCAAGACAGGAGTTGAAATATTTACAGAGATCATAAGGGGGTAAGAAACAAAACGAATCATAATTGAAAGAAGAAAATATCTGGTTACATAGAGAGTCGTAGTCAACAGTAAGATAATCTAGAAACGTGACAGTTTTATGCGATCTTAAGCTGAGAGGAATAAGCGCGGAAAATTCAATTAAGGAGTGATCTGAAACAAAGGAATCAATAGGGAAGACAGTCAAATCTTTGATAGAAATAGGGGAGTCACTGAATGAGAGCACTATGTCGAGGGTGTGACCATGTTCATGAGTAGAACCGCATACATGATTTGCTAAGCCATAGGAAGATATTAATTCAAGAAACGAAGAAGAACACGATTTGAGATGAGGGGCATCTAGCCAAAGATTAAAATCGCCGCAAAAGAGAATCCTAGAAGAAAACATAGAAATAAGCGTATCAATGAGAACGGTAAACTCATCTAAGAAAACAGAACTAGATACATAGTTACCACGATAGATTGAAACAATACAGACGGGGAGAGAGTAACGGCTAGTGATCTTACAGCAAACATATTCGAAGGAATTTATACACACATCTAGCTTACATTGAATAAGACGAATACAATCAGAATTAAAAATAATAGCAACACCACCACCAATAGACTTAGAGGAATTAGAACTATTGATGGAGCGAGACTGGTGATAGGCGGAGTAGTTAGAAGGAAGACAGCTATTAAAAGAAGAGATTTCAGAGAGAGAAGTCGTAATTAACTAAAACAGAAACAAAAAGAGAAATTTTGGACCTAATAGAACGTAAATTCCAAAGACCACATCTTACATATTTACAATTAGCAGAAACAGAAAGTGACAGATTATTGGAATTAGAATTAGGTGATGAACACTTAGCGGTACGACGAGATTGAGGATGAGAAGTAGACTCTTTGACGCTAGAGGTGGACGAGGCTGGAAGATCTGGCTGGTCATTGTTCACGTCTAGTTTCCCGGACGGCAGTCATCGCTGGTCTTGGTGCGGTGTATAACTCGAGTTCTCGCCAAGATTAAGCAGGGACACGAGGGGTCAAACGAAGAGTGGCTGGCGCTGCTACGACCAGCTCGCGAACAGTTGGCGCATTTACTGGCAACTTTCAAAGAACAAGATTTAGTGGCGTGCTTGCCTGCACACCAGCCACAGGTGTTCTCTCGGGCCGGACACTTGACAGCCATGTGACCGTGACGCTGGCACTTGGCACAGCGAGTGACCCAGTAACGGTCGTGCACCACACACCGTCGGTCGCCCAGGTACAGGTACCCTGACTTCATCACCGTGTCACGGATAGCAGGAGACACGGCGGCAACAACTGTCTTTGAGTGACCCGCAGACTTCTTTGAAAAAATCACCTTGAAGTCTGAAGAGTGCTTGATTGTCGCTTTGACTTCATTATTTTTGCTGCACACACAGTCGAGAATGTCCTCATCAGAGATGTCAGAATTGACCGATGTAATGGTCAGTTTAGGCACGATTTTGCCACGACAAGACGCGTTAAGCTGTTTGTCGCTCTTCATCGCCAACATTGCAGAGTTTGCAGATTTTGTGTCAGGAAGACTGACTTTGACGGCACCACGCTTGGTTTTCGTCATCTTGACGACTGGCACAGATTTCAGTGCCTCTGACACACGCTTCTTGTCAACTGGAGCTTGATCATGTGAGTGCACAATGATCTCCCGTGACATTGCCTGCGCGTACGAACGCGGATGTTGAACAGGCGTTGGCGGAGTCGGCATCAGTGACGGAGTCGGCATCAGTGGCGGAGTCGGCATCAGTGGCCGAGTTGGCATCAGTGGCCGAGTCGGCATCAGTGGCCGAGTCGGCATCAGTGGTGGAGTTGACATCAGCGGAGGCTTCGGGCTGGTCATCCGTTGAAGCTGGGCCTTGATTTCGCTGACGGTCTTAGTCAGCTGCACCAGAGATTGGCTTTCAGTCGATGAAGATTGGATCATGTCCACCATGGTTTGTTTGTCGGCGGTTGTTATGCCGACAAGGCTGTCCAGCCACTCCTGCATTTCTGCAGTGTTGCACTGGCGAGCAAGAGAGCAATCCTCACAAGTGAAGGATGCTCTGGTGGTGAAATAGGTCATGGCCAAATATTTCGGCATTCGGCTGCATCTCACATGCACGAACTTTGAACATTGCGAACAGCACAACGCACAGGTGGTAACGGCCATTTTGCACATGGCACAAGTTGAGTCGTCAGGAGGGGGAGCAGCGCGGGAGGGTTGAAGCCCGGCAGGCTTGGTCATCGCGACCATGACGAGCGCGATAAGATCACAAACACACACACACACACACACACACACACACACACACACACACACACACACACACACACACATACGCACACACACACACACATACGCACACACACACACACACACACATACACACACACACATACGCACACACACACATACACACACACACACACACACACACACACACACACACACACATACGCACACACACACACACACACACACACATACACACACACACATACGCACACACACACATACACACACACACACACACACACACACACACACACACACACACACACACACACACACACACACACACATACACAGAGACAGAGGAATATTCAGTGCCTATCAATAATTGAGCAACACTAGCCTAATCAGAAGCGTTTGAATGTGGCTTATTTGTTTGTCTGTTCGTGTGTGTGTGTGTGTGTGGGTGTGGATTTATGCTACCTTTGGCCCATGATTCATATGTAACCTTGACGCCACCTGGAGGCTAACACACCTAAACGCACACACACACGCACATGCACAATCACTCACACTCATACACACAGCCATACACCCACCTATTGACGCATACGCACGCACATACATTCAACGATATGCACTTACACTTACACTTACACACACACACACACACACACCTCCCGCTGCTAACTCTCATCCCTCGGCATTGCGTAATGATGTTTCTATGTGTTTTGTTCAGGGCTGTGATCAATAAATGATGACCTCACTTGTTTATCGACTATTAATATCACAAAGCTTTGGCATCATCACCGTTGTCCTGCGCAGTGGTACGAAAAAGTTAAACATACGAATGGCGTGATAACACAACTAATTGATTCAATATTCATTCATACAGCTTAAACTTCATTCAAGAGGATTTCGCAAAAATATATTACCAGCAAAAATAGATTGATGATAAAAACAGAGTTTATTAAATTTTTCACAGGAGTCCTCGCACCTCTAGCAACAAGGCTCGCACCCACTAGAGGTGCCAACACCCTCGTTTAAGAACCCCTGCTCTAGTTCAATAATGACCCGTCAGACCAGTGGCGGCGCAAAGGGGGGCTTCAGTCCCCCCTAGGGCCCCCTCCCCTTAAACCCCCCAAAAATCATAATAATGGACATTAAAATTTCTTACCACTGTAAATGAAGTCCTGTAATTATGGTTCTAGTTCGAGGACTGCATCAGTGTGTCCCAGTTTCTTATTATAATAATACGTAGTCAGCGTTCGAGTTTAGCTCTTTATGCTTCACCAAGCCCCTGCAAATTTGTCCTTAGCCCCCCTCAGCCTGCCATTGGAAAAATCTTGGCGCCGCCACTGCGTCTGATAATTTAATCCGGCTTGTCAAATGCTTTATTCGCCAAGTTGTCTAAACAGTATTTGCCGCACATTGAATTGTGGCTAGAAGTTGCCAGTTCTTGTGAATTGTTTGACATTCGAAATATCCGGAAATTCTAGGGCATTGATTGGTAACATGTGGGGAATTGCTCACTGGTGCGGAATTATCAAGGAGAGAAGTGATGAATTCAAAGTCAGACAGGCAATATATGCTGTTTTCAATCCGGCTGCATTTGTTTTTGTTTCTAGTGACTTTTCGACATCTAATTTGATGGAAAAACTGAATGTATTGCATGTCTCAGAGCTGTTGTGGGGAATGAAGACTGGGCTCACATGAATAAATGTGAAATCGAAGAAAAAAGGTTACACATCACTGTTCTAGAGCCTGTTCTGGTATATCGCCTATATAAAACTGTCTTGAGGGTGGTTTTGAATGCACAGTGATTTCGGATCATCTCTCGGATCGACAGATTTTTTGCGATCCACCAGAAACTTGACTTTACTGTTATTTTCAAATACAATACCTTCAACGCAGACACACACACACACACGTACACACAAACACACACACACACTCAAACACACTCTAATATACATTATATATTTACACGTTTATATACAGGTGAATACGTTGACAAAATGACTGTAAAATGCGGATATTACATTGGTATGTGGTGGGTGCATACTAACATCACCTGAAAAACATGCACAGAAACGCACACGTCTGTGTGTGTGTGTCTTTGTGTCTGTGTGTGTGTGTGTGCGTGTGTGTGTGTGTGTGTCTGTGTGTGTGTGTGTCTGTGTGTCTGTGTGTGTGTGTCTGTGTGTGTGTGTGCGCTGGCGTTATATTGCAGTGAGTCATTGTGCACAGACGCGCATACAAACATTGTGACGGCGCTGGTGGGGGCTGCCCACTGTGGGGAGGAATGGGGGAGGGAGCTTGAACCCAACGCCGGCGCTGTCAGTTGGTGCGTGCTATTGGTGTTGGTTGCACGTGCGCTAGTGCGTTGGTGCGTTGCGTCATTGCTTGCGTAGGGCACCTCCGATTTGCGAATTTTTCACTGTTTTTTTTTTGGACAGGATTTAGCGTACCACCAAGAATCTGAAGGTTGTGCTGTGTGTGTCTGTGTGTGTGCACAATGGACGTGCATCCGTGTGGCAACATCTTCCAGGAGGTGCAGAACGTCTTGGACCAGGGCTACTTCTCGTTGTCCGGATCTCTCGAGGAGCGTTGGCAACAGGTTAGTGTTGCGGCCGTGGCGGAATATTTTATTTTACTATTTATTCGAGTGTATGTCGCAAATCAGTCGACACACGCGCACACACACACGTATGCGCTTGTGTGCCTTGTTTGCAGTGCGGAATACGGCTTTGTCCTTGGCGGATTAGAAATAGCCTAAACAGTGGGCTAATTAACTGCTTATGTTGAGTTGTTTTATATAAGACATCATACATCCCAGACCCTAATGGAAACTCGATTCCCTATGGGGAACTCCCCCTGGACTCGCCAGTGTTTGTTCATGCGCCAAGTGTTGCCTTGCAACATGTGGGTTCATATGACACGTACGCGTGCAACATCGGCCGTATGCAGGAACAGGAATGCACTGCAGTTTGCAGTGGCGTTGTCAGGCGTGGGTATTACGGAGGTGCAGTCGAAAGTCGTTCAGACGTAGTTGTTCCAAATATAAATGAGAAAACGTGCCATTGGATAGGAAGTTTCTTTATATAGTGTCTGTGAAAATTAATTTGGCGTAAAACATGCAGGTTACGTCCGATAAAATTCTAAATCAATATTATTATTGTTTTTAATTGTTTCAAGTCTTGTGACATGGGTAGAGTACATGCACTAATACCACCATGCGGAAGTGTCCTAGTTTTCTGACAACTGAGTTTATTCAGAATTAAAAAACCTTAATAAAAAAGATACAGCAATCAGATGAAATTATCAAGTTAAAACGCTAAATAAATTTGTATATCCTTAATGTTGTAGCTCAATGAATGGAAACCAAATGGAACCGTATAATAATAATGAACAAAATAATATGGTAGATGAATAAAGGAAACTGTAAAAGCCAATAAATATGTAAATATTCAAATCTTCGCCAAATGTTGGATTTTATCTCCCTTCTTGATCATTTCTGCTTGATCGATCTCAGCATTATCGAGTGCCTGATTGTAAACGACAATTACGATCGGTAATTAACGAGATTTGCTCTGGGTTCTAATCCAGTGGCTCTTGAGATTTTTTCAGTGTACGTATCCTCTTTCAATATGAATGACGTAATAACAACTTTGTATTCAATATTTATTCATACATCTTAAAGTTTCCTCAAGTTTCCTTGATGTGTTTCCAAGAAAGAACATGGAATATAGGTAAAACATATATTTTCTGCACTTGTTGAAAGCCTGTTCTAATCGATGTTCTAATCGATCTGTAATATTGGTCGACTTGGCAGTGATCTGTCATTGGAGTTAATGTTGATATTGTGTGTTGTGTATCATATACAAACATGATTCATCCACACGTCATCGGCATGGGCGGAGCTAGAAATCTTCATATGTGGGGATATTATGATCTGCCGAGGATATGAGGTGTGATTTGCCGTTTATGCTGTGTATACACATACACACACACGCACACATACACACACATGCTAGTATATGCTGTCATCTGTGCTAGCAGGGTTGATCGCATGTGGCAGTACGTTGATCGTGTCAGTGGCGCGTGTAGGAATTTTCTTAGTTGGGCGGCAAAACGTGAACGCGTATTTAGATCACTCTATGCATATAGACTCTATATAGATCTAACTAAATCTTGGAGCCAGAGCTGATATGGGTCTTGCTGCTTTGCTCCTCTGCTCTCCACCCTGCCTAGATCCGCCCCTGTTGATGGAATCTTACAAGCAGTGTCGTGTGACCATTGTTTCAATTGCAAGTTGCCATATTGCAATCCGTCTTAGCCTTGTGGCTTTTTCGTTTCTCTCTCTTTTTTCTCTCTCTTCTCTGACATTCTTCTGTCCTGCTGTCACAGCGGATTCTGGGTTTACGCCTTTATGCGTGCCTTTGTGTGTGCGTGTGTGTGTATGTAGTGTGTGTGTGTGTGTATGTAATGTGTGTATGTGTGTGTATGTAGTGTGTGTGTGTGTGTGTATGTAGTGCGTGTGTGTGTGTGTGTGTATGTGTGTTTCTGTGTGACGGACTGGACAGCACTACAGCAACATGATGACACAACACAACTCGGCACAATATAAACACAACGCAAAACATTCCGTGCATGCAAAGCAAGAAATCATCTCTGCTTTCAATCAATATTTCTGCTTCCAATTCATATTTCCGCTTTCGATCAACGTTTCTGCTTTGTTTTGCTAGATGAATTATTTCTGCTTGTTATTGATGTATCATTTGCCGTGACTCTTTCTGTCGTATACGCTCGTGTGTGTGTGTGTGTGTATGTAAATCTTGCTCACCTATTTGTACTCAGCTATTTGTTTAGCACAGGAGATGAGCTGTGCTCGTGCTGTCCTGTCTCTAACCAATCCTCTAGTAACCTATCTTCCCTGAAATTCCCAGTATTTCACAATATCCATCCTCTCTTTTAACTTTCCTACGCTGTTGGCTCCTACAATATCCTCCCCTAACTGATTCCAGACATCAACACACCTATATGGGAAAATATACTTCTTAACATCTCTCAATTATTTATAGTTCTTTTCAGTTTTTTTCCATGACCCCTCTTGCCTGAATTATCCCAAGTTATACAATTACCCCTATCTAACTTCTGCATACCCATTTTGTGTCTAAAACATCTAACATCTATATGTCTAAAATAAACTCGTCCCTTTGCCTACGTTGTTCTAAAAATGGCAAACAAACCACTAAGTCGTTCCTCATGATACCAATAACGTATTCTACAGTGGTGGATCTAGAGTGCAATTTTGGGAGGGGCTGAATTAATTTTGGGGGGCTGAATCTTGGGGGCGATCAGTCATGTACATGCATCACTATGCAACGTCTTTGCGAGAATGATTATATCAACAAATTCTACAGAAAACATATTTGTTCTTGACCTCTATTAATGAATCTCTTGGTTATGAAGAATTGATGGAAACATTTTGGGGGTTTCAGCCCCCTGAGCCCCCCTGGATCCGCCAGTGGTATTCTTGCAATCATTTTTGTCGCTATCTACTGAATTCGTTCCAATTTACGCTTGTCCTTTATCTTATGAGTGGACCACACCACCGACATACTAGCTGGGGTCTAATGATATTACACATTAACTTTTTCAGCATGTCCTCATCCTGGTATCTAAATCTTTTCGAATATTCCGTGTGATATTGATATTCTCTCTGTGTGTGTGTGTGTGTGTGTGTGTGTGTGTGTGTGTGTGTGTGTGTGTGTGTGTGTGTGTGTGTGTGTGTATGTACTCACCTATTTGTACTCAGCTATTTGTTTAGCACAGGAGATGAGCTATGCTCGTGCTGTCCTATCTCCAACCAACCCTCCAGAAATCTATCCTTGAAATTTCCAGTGCTTCACAATATCCAGTCTTTCTTTATATGTTCCTACGCTTTTAGCTCCTACAATATCTTTCCCTAACTGATTCCAGACATCAACACACCATGTGTGCGTGTGTGTGCGTGTTTGTGTGTGTGTGTGTGTGAGTTGTACTGGACGTGTTCCCATGGCAAATTTTGCGCGCCTGCTAGTGAGTAGTAAGTGGTCCTCCAGAGAAGATGGTCGTTCCACACCTGTTTCCTCTGGCGCTTCCATACTCTCACACTCACACACACACACACACACACACACACACACACACACACACACACACACACACACACACACACACACACACACACACACACACACACACACACACACACACACACACACACGATTTCAGTAGTGTAGACGCTACAAATGAGTGACAACTCCCTCACTCACTGTCTTTTGCTCCTTTCCTCTATCACTGGCGAGGGAATATATTATTTCTCCCTCTCCCTCTCTCTTGACATGCTTTCTATGGCATAATATGGCGCATGCAAATACACACACACACACACACATACATACTGTTGTGCGCGCGTGTGTATGTGAGCGTTCATAACACCGGAAGACAGGTATGCAAGCTGATGAGGTCGATTTCCGTAGCCCGAGGGCATGAACACTCAAATAGGCACGCACACACACACGCACACACACACACACACGCACACATGTGCACTTGCATATGCATATATATATATATATATATATATATATATATATATATATATATATATATATGCAATATATATGCATATATATATGTATATCCATATATATACAGACATACAGGTGCACACATGAATGTATGAGTATGATTGACATTCGGACGGTTTCTGGGCCAGGTTTCTGACTGTAGCGACGGCATTCTGGCGGGCCAGAGGCGTGTCTAGCTGTAATTACCCCCGGAGTGGGGCGTGATGAGGGTCAAAAAGTGTGTTTCCCCAGGTTGGCACCACTGGCGGATCCAGAGGGGGAATAGGGGCGGAAGCCCCCAAAAATGTTTCTGTCAACTCCTCATAACCTAGAGGTTCAATGAGAGGCCAAGAAAAAAAATTATGTAGAATTTGTTGATGGGAGCATTATCTCAAAGACGTTGCATAATGATGCATGCACATTACTAATCGGCCCCAAATTTCAGCCCCTCCCAATTATTCCAGCCCTTCCCAAAATTGCACTCTGGATCCGCCACTGGTTGGCGCCCAATGATCTAGTCATTTTGCCTGTTTTTTATGAAATAAAATCTATGGTAAAATGTGATAGAAATGGCACAGTATTGGCCATTCAGTTTGCGCTTTCTATACTTTCTAGCAGGTATATATATATACTAGCATTTAAACCCGCCCGTTGTGCGGAACAATTCATACAATGCATCTCATATTCAGTTCATAATGGAAAAGGAATACAAATTAAAAAAGAAAATAGTAAACCCTTGAAAAGTCTTAACCAATAGAAATAACAGGATGTGAATATTTAGATTTTGGCAAATTATTTTCCCTCAAATGGCCTCATATTTAAATATGCCGCTCGTTCGGAATGATTAAGAGTTCAAACACGAATCAAACAATAAAGATGATGAAAAAT
Organism: Sacculina carcini; assembly: GCA_916048095.2. NCBI lineage: Eukaryota > Metazoa > Arthropoda > Thecostraca > Sacculinidae > Sacculina > Sacculina carcini. Next base: position 4,074,002 of record OU696591.1, on the reverse strand, counting down.
GATGACACATTTTCATCAGAATGTTTCCAAAATATATTTATAACTCAACATCATTCCCCAACATCATTTGCTCAAGTACTGTTCTACTTTTACCGCTATAATATTTACATAGTTATATATTCCGCTATCTCTAAAGTCCGATATAACCTGCATTTAAATCTGCCCATCGTGCGGGTGAATTCATAAAAAAGGGAATACAAATCAAACAGCTAACATGAAATCCTTAAAATAAAGTCCAATTTAATTATTGAGCTTTAAAAGTTTGCTATAAATTGTCATATTGTATTACGTGCATATGTTAGGAATAGGTGTTTTTCATCCCTATTGGTCCACGTCATTATAATTCTAGACATGTGACTTTAATTATAGTTCTAGACATTATTATAATTCTAGGCAAAGAGCCTGGATGTATTTTGTGCTTTTCTATTGGCTTCCAAGTTTAATATGACACCTATCATATATCCCCTATCATTTAAACCCTCCCTGCATTCCATATTTCAACATTACACCTATATTTACCGATAAAATATGTTAATGATTATGCTAGATTGAGCCCAAACAGTTCATTTTGTTGTTTAAATACTATATAAGACTTGTGCATACACAAATGGTATGTTTTAATGATTATAATGATTCATTCTAGTATTTATGTCTATATTATATTGTCCATGACTGTATTGTGTCTATACATATATATGTGCGTATGCTGTGCTATGCACACACAGGATGTCTAGCACCACACACTGACACAATATTCACACGTCTTCGAGATACAGGCTTATCGAGTTTATGTTGACAATACATGAACATATGCTGCATTGTACAACTTTACAACTGACAATTATTCTGGATAGTGTGAAATAATTGTTCTAAAAGTTCAAAATTGTCCCAATTCTAAATAGTTGATCTTAAAAATGACAAAGCTGCGCTGAAAACAAAAGTTGCATTTATAACTTATTTAATACTTATTTCAGATCAATAAAATATTGATTTTTGGGCTCCTTATGGCAAACAGATTCTATGATACAAAAGTTGCATTTGCAACAAAAGGTCACCTTAATTTTTCATATTTACTGAGCTGTGTGTGTTTATGTGTGTGAGTGTGTTTGTGTGAATTCGCGTTGGTGTGTATGTGTATGCAAATTTGTGTGTAGTTTTTGAGAAATAGAGAAAAAAGTATAGAAAATCGGACGCGTGGAGTTTAGATATAATTTTGAATGTAGATTGAATTTTTTTTTCATTTTACATGTTTTATATTTAATTTTTGGTATGAATTATAGCTTGTTTAGTAGAACAGGAAATTTTCTACACAGTGGTACAATTTGTATAGTTGTACCATTGCTGGTTTAGGAGGAGTAGCCTGCAGAATATTGACCAAAATTTTCGCATTTTCAGGGTTCATTTTGTTTTTTCACCGCTATAACTTTTTTTGGTTTGATTTTTAAAATTAAACATTTAGCCTACAGTGTAGACCAGAAAACTTCCAACGTGATGGTATAAATTGTTAGCGGGTAGGCCAAGTGGTGGTCGAGTAGTAGCTGATAGAAAATGGACTAAGGAGGGTGGGACAGACAGACACACACACACACACACACACACACACACACACACACACACACACACACACACACACACACACACACACACACACACACACACACACACACACACACACACACACACACACACACACACACACACACACACACACACACACACACACACACACACACACACACACACCCACACACACACACACACACACACACACACACACACACACACACACACACACACACACACACACACACACACACACACACACACACACACACACACACACACACACACACACACACACACACACACACACACACACACACACACACACACACACACACACACACACACACACACACACACACACACACACACACACACACACACACATACACACACACACACACACACACACACACACACACACACACACACACACACACACACACCTGTAGTTCCTGTAGTTCCTGTAGTTTGGGTTTTGGGCTGGCAGTCCCGCCCGTGGCCATGCTGATGCACCACCACTAAAATGTCCGTCCGCTCGTCTCAGCGCCAGCTGGTCTACGATTGAGTTGCTGGATGCTCGGATGTTATAATGCGGCAGTTTCTCGGCTGGTCCGGTAATGTAGTCAAGAACTCGTCTAATTTATGTTTGTACTGTTCCGGACTGTAACCATCCGTAACACGCAGATGTCTGGGCAGCGCGTTGAACAAGCGTGCGGCTCCAACTAAGAAGGCATTGTCCTTGAGTGTTCTTATTCTGGCAGCCGCTCTGGGATTCGATTTTTCGATATGACACATGGGACCCAAGCGCGCGTGAGTGTAGAGACGGATACCAACACTGTTTGTCACCCTACCTGTCAGTATTTTGAACAGATAGATGATCAGATACCTCTCACGGCGCCGCTCCAACGAGTACAGCTTCAAAGCCACAAGCCTGTCCCAGTATCCCAGATGCCTGACATTAACCACTTTTGCGGTGAAAGACCGCTGAACTCCTTCAAGTAGCTGCTTTTCTCCGAATTTCCAGGGACTCCAGAGTTGGCAGCAATACTCCAGCAGCGGCAGCACAAGCGACCTGTATAAAGTCAGCATTAGTGTTTCGTCTCGAGTTCGGAATGTACGAAGGATCCACCCGGTTTGGCATCGGGCTCTCTTCACCACGTTCTGTATGTGCACAGTAAATTTTCCATCGCTACTCATGGTGATACCCAAATCTCTAACGTGCTGTTTGATAGCGATGGGAGAATTATCGTGGGCAATGTAGCAGTGCGAGTATCCGCAGCCTGCATTGTGTCTGTAGCTAACATGTTCAAACTTATGGTCGTTAAACGCCATATTGTTCAGCTCAGCCCACTGATACAGGGATCCGAGATCCGCCTGCAACAAATTAGTGTCTGCCGACGAGGCAATCGGCCGCATGACGCGAGTGTCATCCGCGAACGACGCAACTGACGAGTGCTGCACATTCAGATCAATATCAGAAATATGGATGATAAACAGCAGTGGGCCCAGTACAGTTCCCTGTGGCACTCCGCTATCCACTTTCGACTGCCTGGATTCAGCACCGTTCACTGCCACAGTCTGTGTTCTGTCCGTTAGAAAACAGTGCAGCCAACGTCCGAGGTTTCCCGATACTCCGCTTTGGCGAATTTTGCGTAGGAGTATGCCGTGGTCCACCTTATCGAAAGCCTTTGAAAAGTCCAGGTAGACCACGTCAACGTTCTGGCCGTTATCCAAATACTTCAACACAGTGTTGTAGTGTGCGAGCAACTGCGACAAACAGGATCGACCTGAACGAAATCCGTGCTGGTTCTCGTTTAGCTTACCCTTGTCCTCCAGATATGTTGCCATCTCCTTCACCAGAATCTTTTCAAATACCTTAACGATGTGGGAAGTGAGAGACACTGGTCGGTAGTTTTTTGGTTCGGTTCTACTGCCGCCTTTATATATCGGTGTAATTTTCGCGTTTTTCAAACCAGCTGGAACAATTCCAGTCCTTAAAGAGTTTTGATAAAGCAGCAACAGAGGAATGCAGAGTTCGTCGGCACACGCCTTCAGCAATGCTGCAGGAAACTGATCTGGACCAGCGGCTGTGTTGAAGTTTAACTCGTTGATTGCTTGCACAATACCACCTGGAGTGAGTTCAACGTCCGTCAGACACTCTGCAGTATCCGAGAACAGATCTGTGGGAGTTGTAACGATTTGATATTTGTCTGGAGTACTGAAGACACTCTCGTATTGCTGTCGAAGGACATCAGCAACATCTCCTGGGTCATCCACAGACCGACCGTCGGCATCTACCAGGCTACCAACGCCCGTTCTTGTACGCAATTTGTTAGCCGCATACTTATAAAAGTACTTAGGGTTGCTCTTAATGCAGGACACAGCATGCTCCTCCTTTCTGTTGTCTTCAGTTTCCACAGACTCTTTCAATTCATCTTCTATGGATCCAATTTGTCCCTCTAATTGTGCTCTGCGCCGAAAATCAATAGTAGTTTCGAGTCTTTTACGCAACTTTGATCTCCTTCTCATCAAGACTTTTCTGTCTCGCGGTATGTGCGTTGTAGGGAGTGGCTTCTTGTGAGGCACGTGTCTCAATGAAACTTCCAGGCACTTAGAGATCAGGACATTGTACTGAGCTCCAGGATCACGCTCGAGCATCTGTTGATTCCAATCCACTCTCCTCAGGTCGTTCTTCAAGTCGTTCCAGCAGATCGATTGGCTATGGAAGTTCAAACAACTAAACGTGATTGAGTTCATATTGACGTAATCTTTCACCACTGGGGCCTGAAGAAAGTTGGTGGCCAGTGTAATCACATTGTGGTCTGATAGGTGGGTCTTATTTACAGTGTATTCTTCAAAAATGTCGTTGTTGTTTGTCAAGACAACGTCCAACACGTTATCGCCTCTCGTGGGAGAACGAATTAACTGGCTCAGATAGTGGTCCCGGATTAACATAAGGAACATTTCTGCCTGGTCCCTCATATCTAAGGACCCACCGTACACAGTTTCTGATTCCCAGTTTATATGCGGAAAATTTAAGTCCCCAGTGAATATGATGGTGGGGGTCGGAGCAGGCACAGACTCGAATACTTTCCTCACTTCTACCAACTGGTCAATGAAATTGTTTTTTGGGCAATCTGGAGGTCTGTACATGTTAATATACAGTGTATTAATCTTTTTAAGAAACAGTACTTGTACCTCCGTGAAGCCATTGGAGGACGAGAGCAACACCTCTGCATTTGACGCAAATTTGTGCCCCAGGAAGGTGATAACATCTCCCTTCTTTCGTTGGCCACTCCTATCGGTTCTGAATGACACGAAATTTGGCATTTGAACTTCAGCGTCCATAACGTATTCTTTAAGATGGGATTCGGTAATAGAAATCAAAAAAACATTTTCGTTTTTTGCATATTCTTCTAGCAGTTTTATTTTGCCTCTGAATCGGTACGGTAAGAGGCCAGCTATATTGAGGTATATTATCTTGTACACGCCATCGGTGCTGCGTTTTGATGCGGCAGTTGTTGCTGCTGTTGATTGTGGCGATAGAAGCTCTGGTGGTCGGTGTGTTGGGGGCTCCACTGCCAGGAATTCATCTTCAACAGCTGCAGTATCTGGTGCTGCACTGATTGCATTTGCTGCATCTGGTGCACTAAAAAAGGCACCGCGGTTTGCGAGTATTCAGGCTGTGTGTACGAATGGTAGGCGGGTTGCGCCGCTGGCTGTACGCGTTCGTGTCGGTGCTTCGGTGGTACAGTCGTTCTCGCAGCAATTCGATCACGCTCATTGTTTGAGAGATCCGGGGCATTTTCCAGACGTGGAGCTTCCCAGTGCTTACTTTCCGCGGAGGCTCGTCGACGTGTGCCCCTTAGGTGCAAACGAGTGCACTTTTCGTTTAAACACTCGCTTCTTTTTTCTGAGCCCGAACAGATAGGTGGGTGGAAATATTGACAATCTTTTCCTTTCTTGCATCCATTGACTGGATCCAAACCACACCGTTTATACCTGTAGCACAGTTTTGGGTGAGCATAAGGGCAGTCACGACCCTTCAGTCCGTATTTACATTTATTTTGTTTGTAGAAATGACACACTTTTGTTTTTCGTGCATCCGTTTTTGTCGATACGACGTTTTGTACACGTTCTGATTGTTTACCGTCATCAGAAACAACACCCTGGTGTGTGCAGTCATCCACAATTGCATCATCGGAGTTCAGCACACTTTGTTTCGATCCGTTTTCGCCATTCATCAAAGCATGAACTTTCGCAAACAGCATTTCGGCTTGCTCACCGAGTTGCTTGACAACACACGGTTCACATGTATACTGACTCCTCGTATTAAGAAAGGTCACAATGGCGTACGCAGGCAGACCAGAACACTTCGGGTGTACAAAACGTTTACAGTTTCTACACTTCACACACTCAGACATGCATTTTTTGCTGCATACTATACACAGATCATCCGTAGTTGGAACAGTCTCAGAGTGTTTGCGTTCACTACCACCGGGCTTGTCTAGCGTGGTGGGCTCAGTCAGCGGACTGTTAGTGCCACTCTCGGTTGTTTTCACTGTCGTACCAGCCATTTGGCTCACGTTATTACACCAAGTTAAATTCTTTGTTAACGAAACCAGAATTGCTGATATCTTCAAGTAGAATTGAATATATAGTGTGCCTCACCTGTACTAACTTGGACACTAGTGCAAAATCCGTGCGCCTGCACTCAAGTTTACAAGTTTGCAGTTCCGAGATCTCTGGCAGTGTCGCTCACTACTTGCTATTTCCAGTCTGTATGATGTTGCTCTCCTTCTCTTCAGTTTTAAATTTTTCTAGACACAATACCAAGTCTAAACTAATCCGCTAAGTGCAAAATATAAATACCGGGCGCGCCACAATCAATGTGGCACATGGTTTTGATTCAAATTTTTCTTGACGTGTTTTGCGTTCAAATTGGCCGAAACAATGATCAAATATCTAATTCAATGTGCAAATTGATCAATGTGCGAAAGCGCAGAACGCGCACAATAGTGCACACAGGCACGCGAGGCCCCGTACACTGCTGCAGCACGCTCACAACACTGCACCTATATGATCCCTAGCATAAAAAACTCAAATACGCAGATATAAACTAAGCTAATCCAGGACCGATTCTAAACACGACCGCACAGCACGACTCCTCACAAGCGACTCCAACACACACACACACACACACACACACACACACACACACACACACACACACACACACACACACACACACACACACACACACACACACACACACACACACACACACACACACACACACACACACACACACACACACACACACACACACACACACACACACACACACACACACACACACACACACACACACACACACACACACACACACACACACACACACACACACACACACACACACACACACACACACACACACACACACACACACACACACACACACACACACACACACACACACACACACACACACACACACACACACACACACACACACACACACACACACACACACACACACACACACACACACACACACACACACACACACACACACACACACACACACACACACACACACACACACACACACACACACACACACACACACACACACACACACACACACACACACACACACACACACACACACACACACACACACACACACACACACACACACACACACACACACACACACACACACACACACACACACACACACACACACACACACACACACACACACACACACACACACACACACACACACACACACACACACACACACACACACACACACACACACACACACACACACACACACACACACACACACACACACACACACACACACACACACACACACACACACACACACACACACACACACACACACACACACACACACACACACACACACACACACACACACACACACACACACACACACACACACACACACACACACACACACACACACACACACACACACACACACACACACACACACACAGAGGATCTCTTATATATATATACTAGCATTAAAACCCGCCCGTTGTGCGGAGCAATTCATTGAAATATTGCAAATTAAAAACAAATAAGGCAAACTCATAAACACCTTAATCAATTAAAAAGTCTAAATTTCATTATTTTTAATTTTATTTTGACAAAATATTTTCACTCAGCCCGCCTCATATTTAAACCCGGCCGACGTGCGGAATAATTCAGAACTCGAACACCATCCGTTCTGGTTCTTGAAGTCAAATCCATTAGTTTTGTATATGAATTCTACACGGTGAAATTGAACGTTTTATTGCTGCCCGCGGGACATTTTTATTTCATAAAAATGAGCCATCGCTTCGTTTGCGTTTGAATCCCCTGATCATTGAACCAGCGAACCATGAACCAGCGCAATTATGTCACCTCATATTCAAGCATACATACACAGACAGACAGATAATTTCTTCTTTATGTATATATATAGCATTCAAACCCGCCCGTTGTGCGGAGCAATTCATAACATGAAATTCATATTCAATTCATAAAAAATATGGAAAAATAAAAATGAAATAGGGTACACTCATTGAAATATTCATCTATTGAAAATTATAAGTTTAATTATTTTTATTTCGACAAAATATTTCCCCTCAGTCCGCCTGAGTCATTTTTAAACCCGCCCGTCGTGCTGAATAATTCAGAACTCGAACACGATCCGTTCTGGATCTTGAAGTCAAATCCATTGGTTTTGTGTATGGATTAATTCTACAGGGTAAATTGAACGTTCTATTGTCTATAGTTGCTGCCCGCGGAGCATTTTTATTAAAAAAATACCTTTTTTAAATGAACCATTTGAAAAAATGAACTAAAAAATGGAAACACTTTTTTTAAACCCGCCCCTCATGGAAAAAAAATTAGTGAAAATTGAAAAAGAAAAACAAACCCATAGGAATGTTTAGCCAATATGAAAGTCTAAATGTGAAATTTATGTTTCAATTTAGAAAACATGTTTTTCCACAACCCGCCTCATATTTAAAGCTGCCCGTCGTGCGGAATAATTCAGAACTCAAACACGAAACAAACACAAAGAAAATTGATGAAAAACGACCAACAGAAAAAGTGAAATTTGTAAATTCTTGTTTTAATTATTGACGATGTTTTTCATTAAAACCCGCCCGTTGTGCGGAGCAATTCATAACATGAATAACTGCCCGCGGGACATTTTTATTGCATAAAAATGAGCCATCGCTTCGTTTGCGTTTGAAGCCCCTGATCATTGAACCAGCGAACCATGAACCAGCGCAATTATGTCACCTCATATTCAAGCATACATACGCAGACAGACAGATAATTTCTTCTTTATGTATATATATAGCAGTAAAACCCGCCCGTTGTGCGGAGCAATTCATAACATGAAATTCATATTCAATTCGTAAAAAAATATGGAAAAATAAAAATGAAATAGGGTACACTCATAAAAATATTAATCAATTGAAAATTATAAGTTTAATTACTTTTATTTCGACAAAATATTTCCCCTCAGTCCGCCTGAGTCATTTTTAAACCCGCCCGTCGTGCTGAATAATTCAGAACTCGAACACGATCCGTTCTGGATCTTGAAGTCAAATCCATTGGTTTTGTGTATGGATTTATTCTACAGGGTAAATTAAACGTTTTTTTGTCTATAGTTGCTGCCCGCGGAGCATTTTTATTTGTAAAAAAATACAAAATGAAATGATAAAAAATGGAAACACCCTTTTTAAACCCGCCCGTCGTGGGGAACAAATCATACAATAAAATTCATATTTGAAGTCAAATCCATTTTTATTTTAAAAAAAAAAACCTTTTTTTAAATGAACCATTTGAAAAAATGATCTAAAAACACTTTTTTAAACCCACCCGTCGTGCGGAACAATTCATACAATAATATTCATATCAAATCCATAAAATATAATGAATACAAATTGAAAAGCAAAAAATGTAACCTATAAATATCTTAACCAATAGAAAAGTCTAAATGTGAATATTTTTGTTCTTATTTTGACAAATATTATCCCTCAACCCGCCTGATATATAAATCTGCCCGTCGTGTGGTATAATTCAGAACACAAACACGAAACAAACAATGAAAGATGATGAAATCTTTTCATCAGACTGTTTCCAAACTATATTTATTACTTAACATCATTCCCCAATATCATTTGCTTAAGTACTATTTCACTTTTACCGCTATAATATTTATTGTTAAAATTTATATATTTTCCGCTATCATTAAAACCCAATATAACCTGAGTCAAACCTACCCAACCCAACCCAACCATTCAATCTTGACCGCTCTCAGCCTAGTCTGAGGTGATTTAACTTATTAGTTTGTGATCACAAAATATACTGATGCGATCATAATTTGTAATCAGAAGACTGAGATTATCTACCCCAGGGGTCCCAAACACGCGGCCCACCAATACTTTTCTCTCAACCCGCCAATATAGTATCGGGACCAAACTGTAAGGTAGCTAAATTCACATTTGTTGCATAATGCGATATAATTTTACACCATTATCATATTATCTCATAATTCCCGGTTAATGCTTCCACTAATGCATCATATTCATACAGTTGTTATTTTTTGGATTACATCGATAATGCAGCCCTTGATATTACAGCCGATATTATATTATGCAATCTATATTCTGCTACGTATTATTCCTAATACATATATCATCAGATCGCAAAATATATTTAAAGGTTCACATCATTCTCCAAAATCATTTGCTTAAGAGCTATTCTACTTTTATCGCTAGAATATTTACTGCTAGCAAAATATCATATACCTCGCTATCATTTAAACCCACTCTTTATAGATACATTTAATTCGCCCGTCGTGCGGAACAGTTCATAAAATATAATTAATATTCAATTCATAAAAAAATTAGTGCAAATTGAAAAAGAAAAACAAACCCACAGGAAAGTTATAGCTAATCTAAAAGTCTAAATGTGAAATTTATGTTTCAATTTAGAAAACATGTTTTTCCACAACACTATCAAAACAATGCAACCTTCTGTCATCTCTATAATTCCAGGTTAATGCTTCCGCTAAAACAGCATAAGTTGGCATTACATGATATTGCAACCCATATCCTTATGCAACTTATGCTTATGCAACTTGAAATTAAACCAATTAAATTACACAGTTAAATTCAGTAGTTTACTTTGTTCCCAATAGCATTTTACCCGCCCGTCGTGCGGAACGTTATTGAGGACAATAAAGCCTTTATATTCAGTAGAGTGTAGCATTAATTAAACTGTACGCAATAAAACCACACCATCCATGCTTGGAGATAATATGATGCATTCTTAATTGTGATTGGGCTTCAGTGAAATTTAATCGGTGTATATTCCTGTGTAATCGCAAGTGCGCATAATAGCTGTCAAATTGGCAATATGTCCTTTTGACTTTACACCGCCGTAACTTCCTTCAGATACCCTTTGGAAAATGACAAATTATACCGTATTGTAGAAGAAAAGATTTCTAGAACGATGGTATAATTTATTTTTATGTGTAACAAATAGTTACTGAGAAATAGTAGAAAAATGAATTAATTTTAGTCGCCCGGTGTTCAAGTGTAATTTTGGATGTATTTGAGAATTTTGCCAATTTTACACGTTTTTTGTATCATTTGTGGGTATAAATTATAGCTTATCTTGTAGAACACAAAATTCTCTACACAGTAGTATATTCCTGTGTAATCGCAAGTGCGTAAATTGTGATTGGACTTCAGTGAAATTTAATCAGTGTATATTCATGTGTAATCGCAAGTACGCATAATAGCTGTCAAATTGGCAACATGACATTTTGACTTTACACCGGCGTAACTTCCTTCAGATACACTTTGGAAAATTAATAATTATACCGTACTGTAGGAAACAAAATTTCTAGCACGATGGTATAATTAATTTTAATGTATGACAAATAGTTCCTGAGAAATGGGTATAAAAATGAATAAATTGTAGTCACCCGGTGTTCAAGTGTAATTTTGGATGTATTTGAGAATTTTGCCAATTTTACACGTTTTTTGTATCATTTGTGGGTATAAATTACACCTTTTCTTGTAGAACACAAAATTCTCTACACAGTAGTATATTCCTGTGTAATCGCAAGTGCGCATAATAGCTGTCAAATTGGCAATATGTCCTTTTGACTTTACACCGCCGTCACTTCCTTCAGATACACTTTGGAAAATTAAGAATTATACCGCATTTAAAAAAATACAATTTCCAGCACGATGATATAATTTATTTTAATGTGTGACAAATAGTTCCTGAGAAATAGGTAGAAAAATGAATTAATTTAGGCGCCCGGTGATCAAGTGTAATTTTGGATGTATTTGACAATTTTGCCAATTTTACACATTTTTTGTATCATTTGTGGGTATAAATTATAACTTTTCTTGTAGAACACAAAATTATCTACACAATAGTATAATTTTTATAGCTGTACCATTGCTGGTTTATGAGGAATAGATAGGGGAATATTTACCAAAACATTCACGGTTTCCAGTGCTAATTTTGCATTTTTGACTTTGTCATTTTGACTTCACACCGCCGTAACTTTTTTTCAATACACTTTGGAAAATTAAAAATTATACCGTGTTGTAGCAAACAAAATTCCCAGCATGATGGTATTATTTATTTAGTTGTGTGATAATGTAGCAAACAAAATTCCCAGCATGATGGTATTATTTATTTAGTTGTGTGATAATTAGTTTTTGATACATAGAGAAAAAAGTATAGAAAATCGGACGCGTGGAGTATAAATATAATTTTGAATATAGATTGAAATTTTGTCATGTTTACATCTTTTATGTTCTATTTTCGGATATGAATTATAACCTATCTTGTAGAACAGAAAATTCTCTACACAGTGGTATAATCTGTTTGGCTGTACCATTTCTGGTTTATGAGGAGTAGATGGCAGAGCATTGACCACAATTTTCGCATTTTTCAGGGTTCATTTTGTCTTTTCACCGCTATAACTTTTTTTGATTTCATTTTTGAAATTTAAAATTTAATCTAAAGTGTAGACAAGAAAATTTCCAACGTGATGGTATAAATTGTTAGCGGGTAGGCTGAGTGGTGGCCGAATAATAGCTGATAGAAAATGGACCAAGGAGGGTCGAACACACACACACACACACACACACACACACACACAGACAGACACACAGAGGATCTCTTTTATATATATAGATAGACTAGCATTAAAACCCGCCCGTTGTGCGGAGCAATTCATTGAAATATTGCAAATTAAAAACAAATAAGGCAAACTCATAAACACCTTAATCAATTAAAAAGTCTAAATTTCATTATTTTTAATTTTATTTTGACAAAATATTTTCACTCAGCCCGCCTCATATTTAAACCCGGCCGACGTGCGGAATAATTCAGAACTCGAACACCATCCGTTCTGGTTCTTGAAGTCAAATCCATTAGTTTTGTATATGAATTCTACACGGTGAAATTGAACGTTTTATTGCTGCCCGCGGGACATTTTTATTTCATAAAAATGAGCCATCGCTTCGTTTGCGTTTGAATCCCCTGATCATTGAACCAGCGAACCATGAACCAGCGCAATTATGTCACCTCATATTCAAGCATACATACACAGACAGACAGATAATTTCTTCTTTATGTATATATATAGCATTCAAACCCGCCCGTTGTGCGGAGCAATTCATAACATGAAATTCATATTCAATTCATAAAAAATATGGAAAAATAAAAATGAAATAGGGTACACTCATTGAAATATTCATCTATTGAAAATTATAAGTTTAATTATTTTTATTTCGACAAAATATTTCCCCTCAGTCCGCCTGAGTCATTTTTAAACCCGCCCGTCGTGCTGAATAATTCAGAACTCGAACACGATCCGTTCTGGATCTTGAAGTCAAATCCATTGGTTTTGTGTATGGATTAATTCTACAGGGTAAATTGAACGTTCTATTGTCTATAGTTGCTGCCCGCGGAGCATTTTTATTAAAAAAATACCTTTTTTAAATGAACCATTTGAAAAAATGAACTAAAAAATGGAAACACTTTTTTTAAACCCGCCCCTCATGGAAAAAAAATTAGTGAAAATTGAAAAAGAAAAACAAACCCATAGGAATGTTTAGCCAATATGAAAGTCTAAATGTGAAATTTATGTTTCAATTTAGAAAACATGTTTTTCCACAACCCGCCTCATATTTAAAGCTGCCCGTCGTGCGGAATAATTCAGAACTCAAACACGAAACAAACACAAAGAAAATTGATGAAAAACGACCAACAGAAAAAGTGAAATTTGTAAATTCTTGTTTTAATTATTGACGATGTTTTTCATTAAAACCCGCCCGTTGTGCGGAGCAATTCATAACATGAATAACTGCCCGCGGGACATTTTTATTGCATAAAAATGAGCCATCGCTTCGTTTGCGTTTGAAGCCCCTGATCATTGAACCAGCGAACCATGAACCAGCGCAATTATGTCACCTCATATTCAAGCATACATACGCAGACAGACAGATAATTTCTTCTTTATGTATATATATAGCAGTAAAACCCGCCCGTTGTGCGGAGCAATTCATAACATGAAATTCATATTCAATTCGTAAAAAAATATGGAAAAATAAAAATGAAATAGGGTACACTCATAAAAATATTAATCAATTGAAAATTATAAGTTTAATTACTTTTATTTCGACAAAATATTTCCCCTCAGTCCGCCTGAGTCATTTTTAAACCCGCCCGTCGTGCTGAATAATTCAGAACTCGAACACGATCCGTTCTGGATCTTGAAGTCAAATCCATTGGTTTTGTGTATGGATTTATTCTACAGGGTAAATTAAACGTTTTTTTGTCTATAGTTGCTGCCCGCGGAGCATTTTTATTTGTAAAAAAATACAAAATGAAATGATAAAAAATGGAAACACCCTTTTTAAACCCGCCCGTCGTGGGGAACAAATCATACAATAAAATTCATATTTGAAGTCAAATCCATTTTTATTTTTAAAAAAAAAACCTTTTTTTAAATGAACCATTTGAAAAAATGATCTAAAAACACTTTTTTAAACCCACCCGTCGTGCGGAACAATTCATACAATAATATTCATATCAAATCCATAAAATATAATGAATACAAATTGAAAAGCAAAAAATGTAACCTATAAATATCTTAACCAATAGAAAAGTCTAAATGTGAATATTTTTGTTCTTATTTTGACAAATATTATCCCTCAACCCGCCTGATATATAAATCTGCCCGTCGTGTGGTATAATTCAGAACACAAACACGAAACAAACAATGAAAGATGATGAAATCTTTTCATCAGACTGTTTCCAAACTATATTTATTACTTAACATCATTCCCCAATATCATTTGCTTAAGTACTATTTCACTTTTACCGCTATAATATTTATTGTTAAAATTTATATATTTTCCGCTATCATTAAAACCCAATATAACCTGAGTCAAACCTACCCAACCCAACCCAACCATTCAATCTTGACCGCTCTCAGCCTAGTCTGAGGTGATTTAACTTATTAGTTTGTGATCACAAAATATACTGATGCGATCATAATTTGTAATCAGAAGACTGAGATTATCTACCCCAGGGGTCCCAAACACGCGGCCCACCAATACTTTTCTCTCAACCCGCCAATATAGTATCGGGACCAAACTGTAAGGTAGCTAAATTCACATTTGTTGCATAATGCGATATAATTTTACACCATTATCATATTATCTCATAATTCCCGGTTAATGCTTCCACTAATGCATCATATTCATACAGTTGTTATTTTTTGGATTACATCGATAATGCAGCCCTTGATATTACAGCCGATATTATATTATGCAATCTATATTCTGCTACGTATTATTCCTAATACATATATCATCAGATCGCAAAATATATTTAAAGGTTCACATCATTCTCCAAAATCATTTGCTTAAGAGCTATTCTACTTTTATCGCTAGAATATTTACTGCTAGCAAAATATCATATACCTCGCTATCATTTAAACCCACTCTTTATAGATACATTTAATTCGCCCGTCGTGCGGAACAGTTCATAAAATATAATTAATATTCAATTCATAAAAAAATTAGTGCAAATTGAAAAAGAAAAACAAACCCACAGGAAAGTTATAGCTAATCTAAAAGTCTAAATGTGAAATTTATGTTTCAATTTAGAAAACATGTTTTTCCACAACACTATCAAAACAATGCAACCTTCTGTCATCTCTATAATTCCAGGTTAATGCTTCCGCTAAAACAGCATAAGTTGGCATTACATGATATTGCAACCCATATCCTTATGCAACTTATGCTTATGCAACTTGAAATTAAACCAATTAAATTACACAGTTAAATTCAGTAGTTTACTTTGTTCCCAATAGCATTTTACCCGCCCGTCGTGCGGAACGTTATTGAGGACAATAAAGCCTTTATATTCAGTAGAGTGTAGCATTAATTAAACTGTACGCAATAAAACCACACCATCCATGCTTGGAGATAATATGATGCATTCTTAATTGTGATTGGGCTTCAGTGAAATTTAATCGGTGTATATTCCTGTGTAATCGCAAGTGCGCATAATAGCTGTCAAATTGGCAATATGTCCTTTTGACTTTACACCGCCGTAACTTCCTTCAGATACCCTTTGGAAAATGACAAATTATACCGTATTGTAGAAGAAAAGATTTCTAGAACGATGGTATAATTTATTTTTATGTGTAACAAATAGTTACTGAGAAATAGTAGAAAAATGAATTAATTTTAGTCGCCCGGTGTTCAAGTGTAATTTTGGATGTATTTGAGAATTTTGCCAATTTTACACGTTTTTTGTATCATTTGTGGGTA
The DNA here is from genome assembly GCA_916048095.2 of Sacculina carcini. NCBI lineage: Eukaryota > Metazoa > Arthropoda > Thecostraca > Sacculinidae > Sacculina > Sacculina carcini. Next base: position 4,057,518 of record OU696591.1, on the reverse strand, counting down.
TAAATTATAGCTTATCTTGTAGAACACAAAATTCTCTACACAGTAGTATATTCCTGTGTAATCGCAAGTGCGTAAATTGTGATTGGACTTCAGTGAAATTTAATCAGTGTATATTCATGTGTAATCGCAAGTACGCATAATAGCTGTCAAATTGGCAACATGACATTTTGACTTTACACCGGCGTAACTTCCTTCAGATACACTTTGGAAAATTAATAATTATACCGTACTGTAGGAAACAAAATTTCTAGCACGATGGTATAATTAATTTTAATGTATGACAAATAGTTCCTGAGAAATGGGTATAAAAATGAATAAATTGTAGTCACCCGGTGTTCAAGTGTAATTTTGGATGTATTTGAGAATTTTGCCAATTTTACACGTTTTTTGTATCATTTGTGGGTATAAATTACACCTTTTCTTGTAGAACACAAAATTCTCTACACAGTAGTATATTCCTGTGTAATCGCAAGTGCGCATAATAGCTGTCAAATTGGCAATATGTCCTTTTGACTTTACACCGCCGTCACTTCCTTCAGATACACTTTGGAAAATTAAGAATTATACCGCATTTTAAAAAATACAATTTCCAGCACGATGATATAATTTATTTTAATGTGTGACAAATAGTTCCTGAGAAATAGGTAGAAAAATGAATTAATTTAGGCGCCCGGTGATCAAGTGTAATTTTGGATGTATTTGACAATTTTGCCAATTTTACACATTTTTTGTATCATTTGTGGGTATAAATTATAACTTTTCTTGTAGAACACAAAATTATCTACACAATAGTATAATTTTTATAGCTGTACCATTGCTGGTTTATGAGGAATAGATAGGGGAATATTTACCAAAACATTCACGGTTTCCAGTGCTAATTTTGCATTTTTGACTTTGTCATTTTGACTTCACACCGCCGTAACTTTTTTTCAATACACTTTGGAAAATTAAAAATTATACCGTGTTGTAGCAAACAAAATTCCCAGCATGATGGTATTATTTATTTAGTTGTGTGATAATTAGTTTTTGATACATAGAGAAAAAAGTATAGAAAATCGGACGCGTGGAGTATAAATATAATTTTGAATATAGATTGAAATTTTGTCATGTTTACATCTTTTATGTTCTATTTTCGGATATGAATTATAACCTATCTTGTAGAACAGAAAATTCTCTACACAGTGGTATAATCTGTTTGGCTGTACCATTTCTGGTTTATGAGGAGTAGATGGCAGAGCATTGACCACAATTTTCGCATTTTTCAGGGTTCATTTTGTCTTTTCACCGCTATAACTTTTTTTGATTTCATTTTTGAAATTTAAAATTTAATCTAAAGTGTAGACAAGAAAATTTCCAACGTGATGGTATAAATTGTTAGCGGGTAGGCTGAGTGGTGGCCGAATAATAGCTGATAGAAAATGGACCAAGGAGGGTCGAACACACACACACACACACACACACACACAGACAGACACACAGAGGATCTCTTTTATATATATAGATATATATATATATATATATATATTGTAGGTGTATATGTTTGTGTGTGTGTGTCTGTTGGTGCATATGCATGTGGGGTTGGTTTTCTGCTGCGTATTTTCGTTTATCTCTTGATTTTATTGCTTTTCTGCTCAGCTGTCGTTTGTGCTCGACAGGCTCTTCAAGGTCGCTACATGTGTTTGTGTGTGTGGGTGTGTGGGTGTATGTTTTGTGCGTTTGAAATCGGCAATGAATCGATGACGAAAGCAGATGGGATTTTAATTCAACACTCATTTGAATTCACATGAATTTTAATTCAACACACACACACACACACACATACACACACACACACACACACACACACACACACACACACACACACACACACACACCATATTCCAAATCTTTAGAATTAGGACACTTGTGCGCCCGGAAAATTAAGGTTTGCATTGAAAAATGGACCTTTGTATCGACCCATGACATATGTTTTGATTGGCCTTTTTAGTCACGAACCAAACCATTATACACTCGCAGAGGGAACATGTGAAATTTAAACTACTCAAACTATATATACCCCGGACATTTGAAGAATTTTACAAAAAGAAGCCGGACAGGCCCCAAATGGACATGTCCGGAAAAAGAGGACGTATAATCACCGTGCTAAACATGAGCAACTAAACTCTAAATGTTAACGATCAGGACTTTTGGCTGCTTAGGAGGGATGGCTTGGTACATTTTTGGGGGGCTCTCGCCAGGGGAAGGCGAATCACTAGTGAATGTTGAGTGTTATGTTTAACACGATATAATTGCCTTCATGCACACACACACACACACACACACACACACACACACACACACACACACACACACACACACACACACACACACACACACACACACACATACACACACACACACACACATACACACACACACACACATACACACACACACACACACACACACACACACATACACACACACACACACATACACATACACATACACATACACACACACACACACACACACACTTAGTACACTCGAACACGTGTGTGTGTGTGTGTGTGTGTTCGTGTGTTCGTGTGTATGCATTTGAGATTTGAGTATGAGTTCCCTGTCGCAATCGAGATTACGGCAAATTGCATTGTTGCAGAACTTCAACAGTGCAACGCTTTAGCCGAAATGGCTTGTAACACATGTATGTGTATGTGTGTGTTTCATAAAATCTCTTGTGCAATTGTTATCAAAGCAAATATTTGCGGCGTATGCTCATTATGCTCCTATACACTCCAATACAAGATCAGTTCACTATGTCATCCCTAATCTCGCTACTATGCCACTTCTGTATATGCGAGCACAATTATTTAGTGAGTTCGTCAATTGATTAAATGAGGAATTTAATAAAGAGATAGCAGTGGTAATGATGAACCACGAGCAGCCGATGCAAAGCGAAGTCGAAGGTATGAATATCATTTCGAGGAAATCATTTCGTTCGAAGCCCAGTGCGCATGGACATCAGGAATTTCATGCAACATAGTAGCGGAAAACCCGGTGTGATGCAAGCGTGCGATCGTTTAACCAGTGGCTCTTAACCTGTGGGGAAATCCCCACTGGTGAGGAATGGAAGACTTGCCGGAGCTAAAGGTCGGACAGAACAGGACAACTATGTGTGTTTTTATCAATTCAAATTCTTGTATTTTTGTTTCTAATCACCTTTTGACATTTATTTTGATATAAACAACTGAATTTATGGAATTTATCAGGGCTGTGTTGTGGAAAATGAAGAGATGTCTCATTAAGAAGCGGCTAATCCGTGAGAAGAAAGGTGAAGAACCACTGGTTTAGAATCGACATTTGATTGTATATAGATTTGGTGAATATCGCGTTCTTGACCCTTTGGCAAACCAAGCACATGAGTAGTGTACATTCGTGGTGGTATGTAGTATGTTATGTTATTGCATATGCGTTTTGTGTGCTAGCGGAAGTAGTGCGTGAAGAACGACTGACGTGACGTGACGTTCCGTCTCGCTAGCATATTATCACGTCGCCTTATGCTGTCATATTACGTCATGTCACGTCGTCACGTTTTTTCTACGTCCCATGTGTGGGTCACCAGCACAAATTAGGAATCAAACAGCAATTGTATGTGTGTGTGTGTGTGTACGTTTGTGTGTGTGCGTGTGTGTATGTGTGTGTCAGTGCGTGTGTGTGTGTGTGTTTGCATGTGAATTGTAGAATAGCACGTGTATGCATGTGTGTGTGTGTGTCGAATGGAATTTGTACTATGCGGCCTTATTTGTGCTATATGCGATCTGCTGTCAATGAAATTCTCCTGCTTCACTCATTCTCTTCCTTCCTCGCTTATCTCGCCAGGCGGAGTACGATTCTATTTCGACTGTGCTATGTGCACACGTGTGTGTGTCTGTGTGTGTGTGTTTGTGTGCTGGCTGGAGATTTGTCTCGATATGCAGCCTGTCTCTCTATCGACCTCAAAGGTCAACTGGGGACGGACATGCAAATGCAGTCGTTGAGTCATCCGACTGAATCAGAGGCGGATGGAGAAATTTGTCACGGGAGTGCGCAGGTGTCTGTGTTTATCATAGTGTAGGTCATACGTTAATGTTCCTTAGCTTTTTTCTCTGATTCTTAACATTTTGATGAACCAACTTTTCATTCCCCACAACAGCTCTGAGAAATTCAGGTGTTCAAGTAAATTCAATTTTGATATATTTTGATATTTCTAATAGATATAGTACTTCTTGTAGCCAAGGGTCCCTGCCCCCTGTTTTCTCCGCCTGGTTTCGCTCCTGGGATGTATCAGATTGGTTTATCAGTTGAAGTGCGAAAGAGAGTACTGGGAAATGCATGTGTTTCATGAGTCATCCAATACCGTAGTCCAAGGGCGAGTGTAGAAAGGACTGGGGGGATTCACATGACCAAATTTGTCTGTCGTGTGTGCACAACTATTTAGTCATCTCAATAGATTGACACGAACACACACACACACACACACACACACAGACACACACACACACACAGACACACACACACACACACACACGAGCACGCGCCAACATGTGTTGCGACTACATGTTGGTGATTATGTATGTTCGTATGTTTGTCCGTATGTTTGTATATGCGGCTCGAACACGCGCTGACTGTACAAGAATCCTGTATATCTGCGACTGTATCCAAACTCAAGCCGTCAGTGTGTGTGTGTGTGTGTGTCTGGGTGAGGACGAAATGCATATTTCGAATGCACAAGGTGGTATGTGTGTGTGTATGTATGTTTGGGTGTAGTCTACTTTGTCACTGGCTGCATGTAACCATGCTTCATACGCCTCATCTGCTCTTTATCACATAATGTTCATCTCTATTTATTTTGATCTTCCCTCTGACGTTGTGCAATAACCGCCTTCTTAGCTGTGATGCTTCTATTTTATCTGCTTTTATCTCTTGTTCTATTCGCGCTATCGTCTTTCCATATATCACCTCTCTCTCTGTTTCTTATTTGTCAAATATCTCCTCTGTTGGCCGCACAATTTGCACGAACTGGAATGTTCGCACTGCGTGCGTCTCGTTGAAACTAATACTCGATAAATCCGAACCGATTTATGACCACAAAGCGGTCTTAGGCGGCTGTCACAACACAAACCAAGCCAGCAGCCGAAGAGATTTGGCGGTGCCGAATTTCAATCATCAGATTTAATGGACGATGTTTTGGACAGTGCGGTGGACAAATGGTGTCGACTCTGTGATCCAAAGCGTTGCTTATGAGGGAGAATGATTCCCAAGACGTGATTTTGGAATATAAATCAAGCGATGTATTTATCAAATATCTCAATAATCGGAGCAAAAGTATTCACCAAAATTTATTGAGGAACCCAATACCGATACATCGGAGGAGTATCTATCTCTCGGGGTGTATATATCTGGAGTTTATTTAATGGCACTGGCGTGTAATTGAAAATATTCACTTTTTTTCTGTGATACTTGGTGATGTTTAAATATGTTCTATGATCTACATAAACATTCTCGACGCCCATCCCATTTGAAACCTTCTCGATCCGCATCCAAGATAGAGTCCATCAGCAGTTAATACTCAAGTCCCATGACGTCTCAGAACTCCAGCTATACGCTGTGACGGATCCGATGGACGGATGGCTGGCTAATACACGGCGAAAATGTTTCCGGCTCTTCTCTTCAGCCTCTCATCTTCGCTTGCGCAGAAATCCAATTATCCTCGGCCACGTGGTCTGACCACGTTTATGCGTAAAGTTTTGCTGTTTCTCAGCGTGCATGAAGCCGGGAGTGTCCGCGTGTGTGTGTGTGTATATATAGAATGTTTGAGGTCTATCACGCAAGTTTTCTCGGTCGACCAAATTGACTATCTCTCTAAAAGACCCTCCGAATGCCTCGGCACGTGTGTGTGTATGTGTGTGTGTGTGTGTGTGTGTGTGTGCTGGATACATCAATCAGGCCGATTGGCCGCAGCTTGGTAGGATGGACGTTGGTGGGCGCGATTGGTCTTGTGCTGAAACGACTGATTTGCTCCCGCGGGACTCCGCACGAGGGGAAGTCCCGATGTCGGAAAATTCTCCATCTCCCCACACACACACACACACAAACACACACATGCGCGTATATATGTCGTCTGGGCACGTGTTTATGTATGATAGTCACAAGTTGTGTGTGCCCTTTGATTGTGTGCGCGCACAAGAGGGGAGAGAGTGTATGTGGTCCGATACACGTGGTATCGGGTGCGGCCGGGCGCCAATTATCATAGGGAATAACCGACGCAGGTGGGGATGACGGGCCCCCAGTGGAAGGGCAAGCTATGGATGTGTACCCCCGCTTTGCCCCGCAAGATATCAGTGACTTTGTGGACGCCATATGAAAATGGGAGCCAGATATCGGTCTAGGCTAAGTGTGTAAGGATTGAAGAACATTTAAAACGCTAATTTATTAAAAACGCACAAAAACGTTTCTATGTTTTTCATAGATTTTAGGTTAGGTTAGGTTTAGCTGGTTAGGTTAGGTTAGGTTTAGTTAGGTTAGGTTAGGTTAGGACTGAAATAAATTCGTTTAATCAAATTTTCTAAATCTAATGTTCTTGATTCCAGACACCTGTAGATTCAGCCCCAGATATCCCTAGCCGGGGCGTAATATCCCTAGCTCCAAATGTGTGTTTGGTGTGTTTGCTTTTAGTCTTCACACTCGTGGCTGGTGTGTTTTCCGTCTCTTCGTGTGTATCTGCATCTGTTTCCGATCATTACGTCATATCCGGCACGTGGTCCCACGTCTTGACCGAACGCACACTTGGTGTACTTGTGTGCGCGTGTGCGTGTGTGTGTGCGTGTGTGCGTGTGTGTGCGTGTGTGTGTGTGTGTGTGTGTAGCTTCACACGTGTGTTCTTATTTGCATAGCGTGTTGACACACACTGTTTGCCGACAAGTGTGAGGTCTTATTTCCATCTCTCTCTCTCTCTCTCTCTATCTCTATCTCTATATATATATATATTTATATCTGTCCGTTTCCCTTCCATCCACTTTCTGTATGTGTGTGTGTATGTGTATGTATGTGTGTGTGTATGTGTATGTATGTGTGTATGTGTGCTCCCTTTGCTGTAAGCTTTTATATATCTAATATATCACTAATATATGTGACGATGTATAAGTCTCCAACATTCCACAGAAAATTTTGCAATTCTCTTTTGCACACATCTGCATATATGCAAAGTGTTTTTTCTTCTGTTTAAATTATTTGCATTTGATCTTAGATAATATCAACAGGCGTCATAAAAAGACACATGTTTTGTAAACAGTTGTCATATTGCAACGGTAAAACATGTGGATCAGCTTGTGTCACACTAACAGAGAGAGGCGTTGGCACTCCCTTCTCCAAGTAACCTTGAACTGAGATCAAATGAGTCACGACTCAACTGGATTATATAATACTATCTTTTATTTTCATAATTTTCATGTTATGCATTTCAGAACATTTGCTAGTAGTTTGCTGTATATAGACCAATATTATAGAGACTGGTTTTTATGCTGTCATGTTGATCATTTGAGGTGCATTAGCCCTCGCCCGATCAGTCTTTCTAGGTTCACTTTACCATACCATACACCGTTTGCAACATCCCACCATGGTTCAACGAAAGTGTTTCCATAACCATTCTGTACATGCCATGCCCTCCGGGTTGAGAACCACTGCGCTTTCCGCACATCTACTCTTGTCTACCTGTCCATGTAAGTTTGTGTATTATTCTCACAACAACTAATTAGGGAATCCGACACTTCTGTTTTTCTACATGTCCTATCAGCCCAGTTGTGTATATATATATGTGTGTGTGTGTGTGTGTGTGTGTGTGTGTAGGTTTGTGTGTATGTAAGGTTGCCAGGTGGTGCACCTGTGCTTTTCCGGTCATCCCGCTGACAATATCGAGCTATTTCCAGCACTTTCCTCGCCTCTCATTCTCTCTATGTGCTTGATCTCATTCGCCTTCGCGCATAGCAATAGTGTTTGCGTGTTTGTGTGTTTGTATTCTTGTGGTCTACAAGCGTGGTGCGTGGGCTGTGAGTGTTCACTTTCCTGTCGCTCTCACATATCGCTATCCACTACACTCCCTCTCTCACGCTATATCTGACAAACACCATGCTCTTGTTCGTCCCTCTATCCAGTGGAACGCGTGTCAGCGTGTTTCTCAACAACTCCTGCCCTCGTGTTTGTGAATGCGCTGACGTGAAATTTGGCGCACATAAAATCCACCATGCTTCAGCCGACTAATGTTGTCTTTCCAACATTACCTTCTATCGCCATATATATTTGGCCTGGTTGTATTTCTTTTTGCTTGTCTCTTGTTTTGCGCGTGTTCGCGATCGCTGTTGACGGTCGTGTACCCGATACCATTGGTATATTCTGCCACGAATATGGCTTGCATGTTCCGTGTTGTTTCCGTCTCACCTCCGCCGTTTTGTTCCGTTAAATCGCGTGCTATATTATTTGGTCGGCTCGTGCCCAGTGCCCACTGCGGTACCCAGCGTGTGGCAGCCAGGGCCGTGCGAGACTTTGCTCTCGCAAAATTCACGGGAACATATCTTTCTTATTTACTCTGTTCAGATACGTAATTATTAGGGTGACCTTTTGGTGCCCAAAAATCATGAAAAGTTGCGCTAAAAAATCCTAAAAGTTGCACTTAAAATTTTGCTATTTTTTCACTAAACCCCGTGAAAGGGTCGTGAGAATCACTGAATTATGAAAAACATACTTTTGTGAGGAAAATGTGTACTTTTTACATTCGATTACTATAACTACAATACGTTTTGAGCATTGGCGGTTGTGCTAGGATTGCATGCTTCATGAGCTCCAACTGTCACCTCACTGGCGATTTGTAAGTGCTAAAAATCGCAATTAATTGCGCTAATAAGTTGAGATCAATGGTTCGCTAAATATCGTCAATTTTAAATAATACGGTAATATAATTTAAACACTGAAATCACTCCTTAACATCACACGTTGGGAGTTTCACGTTTTTGTTTCTACTTAATTCATTTTGAATTTTCGGGGTTGCGGTAAGATTGTGTTTCACATGCTTTTCTAGTCTGTCGAGTCTGTCACACTGATGCCTGGTAGTGACATTTAGATATACAATATATTTTGAAATTCTCACTTGATTTTTTTTCTTAAATGTTCCAAGGTCTAAATGGAGTTTGCAGATAAAACATCTGATTATGCGGTAATTATATTCAAGTACTGGTAATCTAACTGGTTGCTCGAAAAGTATAAAAATTAATGTTTAATTCTATTGCACAAATGCACGTATGCGGTTCTATGCACACTGATGATGTCTAGCACCACACGGACACAATGTTCACACGCCTTCCAGATACATGCTTACCAAGTTTATGTTGACAATACATTAACATATGCTGCATTGTACACCTTTACAACTGAAAAATTTTCTGGATAGTGTGAAATAATTGTTCTAAAAGTTCAAAATTGTCCTAAATCTAAATAGTTGCTCGTAAAAAGTTGCGCTAAAAACAAAAGTTTCATTTATAACTTATTTAATACTTCAGTTCAATAAAATGTTGATATTTGGCCTCCTTATGATGAACAGATTCTATGGAAAAAAAATTGCATTTGCATCAAAAGGTCACCCTAGTAATTATAGAGATATATTTTTGGTGCAGATACGTCGGTATCACTGCTGTGTTGTACATCACAATATCTGTTATCAATCTAGATTAAATCCGAATAATTGCTATCGGGAAGAGCGTGAATGCTGTCATCCCCATGCACTTTGATCATGAAGAGACAGAAAGAGAAGAACAATGTGAATCTGTCTATTTCGTTATATTCGTTTTTGTCTCGATTTCACGCACAACAAACCATTAATTCCTGTTGTGTGATGTTTTCCACAGACATGTTATGAAATGGAGCGGTATTTGAGCGCCGAGGCTCCTGACTTCCCCCACATGAATATCGAGTGGCCTGCTTGTGATATGTCTCCCGATTCCAGTGATCATCTGGTCTTGTCGCCGCTGCCTTCGCAGTCGTTGTCTCCGTGCTCCTCGACCAGCATGGACGACCTGCAGCTGACATCATATGTCAAGGAGGAACATCTGGACGATCTTCACGTGGATCTTGCGAGTCTGGACTTTCTGGCCGCCAATCGCGACCAATCGCGTTTTTCGCCACTCGAGCAGCGGCAAAAGCAGCAGAAGAAGCAGCAGATATCGGCAGTGCCAGCGACGACAATCATGCCCGATCGTGTCTGCTCCATGTCACGTGACTCGCTCGACTCGCTCGATTTCTGCTCGACCGTCTGGCCCAGCCGTTCATCATTGTCTTCGGCGACCGACAGCAGTAATCGTAGCAGCAGCAGCAGCAGTAGTGGTGGTGGAGCAGGTCATTTGGACGAGCAGGAGCTGACCGAGGACAGCGACAGCGAGGTGTACTCGCGTGCCGCCGCCACCACCGCCGCTGTCGTGCTGCTTGATCGTCGCCAGCTGACGTCACGCTACTCGCGCAAGATTGCGCCGTCCTTCTGTCGTCCGGCCACCGACGGTGCGTCGTTACGTGGCTCCTCTGAGCTGTTTACGTCGACGGCTCGCGGTGCCGATGTACAGCGGCTGCCGCTGCGGCCCGTGTCGACTAGCCGGACACGCTCGAGACTGTGCGACGCGTCGCCGGACGGCAAGCGACGAACGCATCAGTGCATGTTCGCCGGCTGTCGCAAGGTGTACACCAAGTCGTCGCACCTCAAGGCACATCAGCGCACACATACCGGTGAGTTGGAGGAGTTACCGGAAGAGTGAGAGTGAGAGTAATGGTGATCAAGAGTGAGAGTAAGAGTGATCAATAGTCAGAGTAAGAGTGATCAAGTGTTAGAGTAAGAGTGATCAATAGTCAGAGTAAGAGTGATCAAGTGTTAGAGTAAGAGTGATCAATAGTCAGAGTAAGAGTGATCAATAGTGAGGTAAGAGTGATCAAGAGTGAGAGTGTGAGTAAGAGTGATCAATAGTGAGGT
>OU696591.1:3881498-4041498 GCA_916048095.2 Sacculina carcini | reverse complement strand
GCAGGTTCGGTGTGTTTGTCTGCATAATTTTGAAAATGAGTCGTTTTCTGTTGGTTGTAATGTGTGTGTGTGTGCGTGTGTGTGTATGTGTGTGTAGGTGAGAAGCCGTATTGTTGTTCATGGCCGGGCTGTGAGTGGAGATTTGCTCGTTCAGATGAACTGACACGCCACTATCGCAAGCACACGGGAGCCAAGCCGTTTCAATGTGTCCACTGCGACCGCCGATTCTCTCGCTCTGACCACCTGGCACTGCACATCAAACGTCATCAGGCCGAGATGTGAGGGCTGCCAGGTGCCAGGCGGTGATCAGCCAAGGTGCACCGGTCAAATGTGCCAAAGTCACTTCCGTTTGTGCCAAGATTTGCTTTTGCGCTCGTGTTTGGGCGATTATTGCGGCCGCTTGGCGGAAGTTTGTCTAATTCTCTGTTGTTCGGCCAAGCCGGCGGTGTTGTGTGGCTGTTGCTGTTGTTGTTTGTCTTATTTTCCTTGATGGCGCCGGTCGAGCCGACAGTGTGCACTAGTCTGTCTGGCAACCATTGCCAGATCTCGTCGCAAAATACGTCGTCTTGTCTTATTACGGGACAGCGGCGACTAAACGTACGAAATTCGGAGATTATCAATTTATTTTGCGTCTATTTTTCTTTGTTAATCGTGTACCTGTTGTTGTCAATACTGATCGTTTATATTATTATAATTATAATTATTATTATTCCTAGTGTGTTTGTTTTGTGTTTCGTGATTACTGGTTGAAGGCATATCGGTGATAAGGGGTGTGTGCAAGCTTTGTTCAAATACTTAGTTAAACGCCTTCACACGCGCACATATACATACACTCACAAATACACACACACACACACACACACACACACACACACACACACACACACACACACACACACACACACACACACACACACACACACACACACACACACACACACACACACACACACACACACACACACACATACACACACTGGCACACACACACACACACACACACACATCTCCGCAAGATAGATATGATTTTTTCAACGAATCATTTTTCATATAAATTTCAACATATCATTGAACAATATCAATATGTTTAGCACATACACGCATATTTTTAGGCAAACGGACACACACACACACATTACATTACATTAGGTAGATATTTATATAGCGCCCTACACCTAGAGGGTCTCTAGGGCGCTGAACCTACACCTAGAGGGTCACACACACACACATACAGATGCATAACAAAACCAATCGCTCACTTCCAATACGCTGTCGGGCTCAAAAATATATTTATCAGCTAATCAGAGGTATAGGTAGATGATTTATTTTCTTTTTTTCTAAACGTTGGAGTTGTGTTTTTTCTCGTGTTTTTGTCAGCTATTTGTGTTGCGTGCTAGCTTTGATACGGCTTAATCGAATTTCAAAATGAGCCTGATCAACGCTGTGTACGGACATTGCCATCGAGCAATTGATACACTCATTTTTGGTGCGGTCGAAGTTTCGTTTTGAAGATGTCTCACAGACAATGGTCTGTTTACAAACCAATGTGCCTTTCCACTGATTTGTGATACACTGTATGTGTGTGTGTGTGTATCATATATATATATATATATATATATATATGTATATATATATATATATGTTATGATAAACGTCCGTTTTTTCGTTTGTATCTATTGATTCTGACGAGTGATTTCCTGTATTGTTTGTGTGTGTGTATGTATGTGTGTGTACGATATATGTGTGTGTGCGTGTGTGTGTATGTGTGTGTGTGTGTGTGAATTTGTAAGCGGCAATGTATTTGCAATGTTTAATTGTCGAATGAGATTCATGCTTTTTCCTGTGCAAATGCTTCCCTGATTATCTCATATTCAAAATGTGTTTTTTTAAATCGCTGTATGTGTGTGTGTGTGTAAGACACTGAATGTTGACGTGAGTAGATACTCTGATTGTGATACACCTGACATGCAACGAAGTTTTGCCTTTGTGTGCATGTAGTTGTATTGCAAGTGTGTGTGTGTGTGTACTTGTATGTATGACGTGTTCGAGTCATATTTTTGATTTTTAATACATCAAATGTGTGATATTTCCTGTTTTTCTAACAATGTCTGTGTGTGTGTGTGTGTTCGTCATCCCAAATTGGATGCCAAACTACATTTTTCTCAGGTAATGCCCGCACTACAAATCCATATCTTCATGTCGCGTAGTGGAGCTCTTTGGTAACAGAGTTAGTACATGAAAATTTAACCATCTGAAAAAATATGTTCAATTTACGTTTGATCGCGCATTATATAACTGCAAAATTTAGTAATCCTGTGTAGTGCAGAAAAGTTGAATTTGTTCAAGAAAATATATTTAACTTTCGTTTGATCTTGCATTATATATCCGAACCCCCTCTCCCCCCTTACTGTACCCACCTGGGGGTCAACAGTAACGCACAACAATGCAAATGGCCGCAACTTGGTTTGCAACTGGCCTAGTGCATCGTGCAGATTAATGGACGAAATAGCGTGCAAACATGCTGCCGTTTGTCTCGTAAATATTAATGCTGATGTTCACGTGCGTTCTGGCTAATGAGTTGATGTATGCGCGTGCGTGTGTATGTATGTATGTGTGTGTATGTATCTGTTTCGCTAGCGTAGCAGTATTGCATAATATATTGTGGACTTTGTTATGGATTCGGTCGACAAATAAGTCCAACATACCACACCAGCATAGAAACAGCATAGTGAGCGCATGTGTGTTAAATTATTGGTGTCTTTCCATAATTTAATAAAATGCTAGTAATTCATATTGAATTATGTCGTTGACAAGACGGTATAGCATTTTTCAATGCAATTTTATCTGTAGTTTTTTATTGAATGTATTTTATTTGTTTATTTTCTCGAATGGAACATTGGGCACCAGGATTTGCTCGGCCAAAACGTATGTACAGTGAAATTTAAGTTTTGCCAAAGGTATTTTGTTACAACAACATGTATTTGATATAGCGCACTTTCGAGGGCAAAGGCGTGAGCAGTAGTAAAAGTACAAACACATGGAGACCGGTATGGAGACAAAAACAAGCAGCACAAATCGACACAAATTACTTGGGTGCTTGCAAAAATAGAATACACACGTACACACATACATATAAACATACGCAAATACATATATATAATGGAAAATAGAGAAAAGAAAGCAAGGTATAAATGAAAAAAGTTACACTGTATAATTTTTTTCATATTTTAATGTGCATTTCATTTATTGATTATATATCTGTTGTGAAATATGACACAAATTAAAATCTTCATTATAATCTAACGCTCGATGTCAGTACAGGGGGTCCTCGACTCATGACGGAGATCCGTTCCTACGTCTCCGTCGTAACCCGAATTTTGACGTAAGTCGGGACACATTACATGTATATACGTAAGCCTATATAAGCACTGGTCACTCACATATGTTAATGCAGTATGTATACATGTGTATACAATACATAATCTAAAACATAAGAAGACAATTATATGACGTGCATGTAGACATAACTTGAGCTAAAGGTATATGGCGGACAAACTGCAAAAAAAACAAGAAAAATTCCTTATCTTACAAATTCAAACTTTATTTTCTCATGGTAAATTCCCATGTAACACCATACATGTAATAAACAATATTAACATCACTCAGGACAAATTCGATAGCTTCAGTTCATACACTTTTCTCAAGTCCTTCTGTGGTTGGCTTGCATCCTGGAAGGGGTTTTGCATGAGATGAACTTGCATGCTACTACACACGCTTAATGTTGAAAGGCTGGAGAAGTTGCAGAAGGTGCTGGAGATGCTGGAGCAGATGTGTCAGAAATGACTAAAGGAGCTGGAGAGTCTGGAAAATGTAAAAAAGCAGCTGATGTAGAGGATGCAGGGCCTGTTGCAGGCCTCTTTACCTTCTTGAGAAAGCAATCAAGGCTAGTCTGGACGGTTTTACTCTTTTTCTCCTTCAATATCTCCATGTAACAGGTCAACCGATCCATGACCTCTCGGTAGACCCTACCGTATCTGGCAGTGCTGGGTTTCTTCAGCTTCAAACTTTGCCAATCCTCCCTCTATCATTGCAAAACCGTCTGCCAAGCCTTTGATGGTAAACCTCTTCGGTTCTGGGACTCGTGTTTCTTCCTTCTCTTCATCTTCCATTATCTGATTTTCCATCTGAATGAGGTCTTCATGAGATAATTCCTCTCCATGTGGTGTCAACAGCTCTGTGACATCATCGGTCTCCACATCCAAATGAAGCTGCTTATTTAAGGAAACAACGTTCTTAGTGACAGCCGCACTTGTCTCATCCCAGCCATGCAAATCGTTCACAAGTTGGGGACATAGTTTTTTCCACACACCATTTAAGTTTGTCTGCTTCATTTCATCCCAAGCATAACCAATGTCTTTCACTGCTCGATGAATATTGTAAGTTTTCCAAAATTCCTTCAGAGTCGCGTCCTTGTCTTCCTCAGTTGCATTGAAAGCCAAAGCAAGCGTCCGGAGGAGATAATACGCCTTGAAAGAAGCAATGACACTTGGTCCATGGGTTGTACAAGCGCTGTAGTATAAGGCGGAAGATAAAACTACCTTGAGATAGGGATGAAAGTCATCCAAGCCGGCAGGGTGACCTGGGGCATTATCCAGCACCAGCAACACTAAAGGGCAACCCCTTGGAAGCACAGTAACGTTCAACTTCTAGAACAAAGTGGTTGGTAAACCAATCCTCGAATATCTGAAGCGTGACCCACGCTTTCTTGTTGGATCTCCAGATGACAGGTAGTTGATCCTTCGAAATGCCCTTTAACGCTCTTGGATTTTCCGCTCGGTACACTAGCAAGGTCTTCAGCCTGTAGTCAACAGCTGAATTGCTCCCAAGAAGAAAAGTTAGCCTCTCCTTGCTGGCTTTATGACCTGGCGCTACTTTCTCTTCCTTGGCTAGGCACGTACGCCTGGGCATCCGCTTCCTGAATAAACCCGTCTCGTCCACATTAAAAATCTGTTCAGCGACGTAATCTCCCTTCTGAATTATTTCATCCAAATCACGAGGATACGCTCTTGCTGCTTTCTAATCACCACTTGCAGCTTCACCTTGCAGTTTAGGATTATGATAATGATTACGCTCCTTAAACCGCATGAACCAACCCCTGCTGGCTGAAAACTGTTCACTTTCACTCTCTTTTCCCTTTTCACTCTTCAGTGCCTCCAACAATCTTTTCGCTTTTTCTTGAATCCAAATAAGGCTCACCGGGATATGCCGTTGATGCTGGTCCTCCATCCACAGGACCAGAAGTTTCTCCATCTCAATAATGAGACCGCTACGCTTTTTAGTTATCACTAGGGCTGTCAAAAAAGTAACCTAAAAATCAGAAAAAAGTAACTTTATTTTCGAGAAAAAGTAACCTAAAAAAGTAACCTAAAAATAACCTGAGTTTTTAAGTTATTATCACTTTTGTATCGTTTTATCACATGTTTATCACGCCTTTGCTTATTAGTGCGCTATGTGAAATACACGGTTTGTTTGTTGTTTGTTTGTGTACATATAAAGTAACCTAATAACCAATAAAAAGGTAACCTCAAAATAACCTCCTTCGAACAAGGTGAATTTCTGTTTGCAGTTCTGAAGGAAGAAAATACACCAGTCCTTCTTTTTTATCATCTTTCCGAGTTGGTACTTCTTTTCCACCCTCTCCGATCTGGTACCATTTTCATAACAAACAACCAAAAGTGACTTAACATAATTTAACTAACATCGAAAAAAGGAGTATAACCATCAAAATATAATTTTAAGTGGAAAGCTCATACAAATGCGAAATACACTAATTGCAAATGTAAAGATTTTTAGTAATGGTCGCAATAATGTTCTTTATATTTTTTCAATGGAACTTTTTATCAAATAGCACGTACTGCAGTTTGTATATTATTGTGAGCGTAAATGCATGTGTGAATGCCCCCCGTCCTCCCATATGTCAAACGTGGGATAATGGCGCGATCTCACGCCCTGAAAATCACGTGCAAATTCCTGTTCAAGTAAATACGTACTGTCAAGTGCTACAGTGCAGTATCTGGTATAGAGAGCTCACACATCGTACTATACCACGCTACAAACATCTCACGACACCCTCCGGTTCGTGGACATTTCCTAAAATGGAATGACGCTATCCTGCGTACCCAAAAACGTATAAATATCGAGTAGCGCGGATATTGAGATGAATATCAATTGCTAAATCCTAACAGCAGAAATGTTGATGTTTCTTGATCTTCAGACCTAATATCCAATCTCTTTTCCTATTTTATCGTCATATATACCGTGTTTGTGCCTCTTATCTGCAAAAAGTCACCAAACTTCGTGGTAAACATACCTAATAACAAGAAAAATAACAAAAGGTAACCTGACGATAAAAAAGTAACCTTAAAAGCAAAAAAGTAACCTAACGATGAAAAAGTAACTTTTGGTAACCTAATAACTTTTTTAATAATTATCATACACAACTTTTTCATGCAGTTTTAGGTAGCTTATGAAAAAGTGACCTTTAGGTGAAAAAGTAACTTTATTAACTTTTGACAGCCCTAGTTATCACAGTTGATTGCATAGGAGCGGATCCCTTCACATATTAAATGATGCGGTTTTTATCCTTGATGATGGTCTCAACAGTCGTACGGCTTAGTTGCAGTGCGCAGCCGATATCCGCTGGCCTCTCTCCCATTTCTGCTCGTTTCACAATGTCTAATTTCATTTCCATGATGATGGTCTTCTTTTTCTTAGATGCGCTATTATCTGAAGAGTTCACTTCACGCCTTGAAGCGATAAAGGTGCGTTTTGCATGCAGATACTATTATATATCACTGGTGGACCATTTTGCATGTAGCGATTGCGTCAGCCTAAACACTGTCGAACGCACGTGAGGTATTGCTAATGGCACCTCTAGTAAGGCGAAACACGTGCTTTTCCAAACAATTGTATTGTACTACTATCTCTGACAGGAATTCCACATCAACTCGCAGTTCAGAATACAAAATTGCGTCGTACTTACGACGCAATCGACGTAACTCTAGCAGATGATTTCTAGCGTCGTATCCGCGAAACGTCGCAAGTCTAGGCCGTCGTAAACCGAGGACCCCCTGTATATCTGTACTTCTCCATTATGAAGCAGTGCCTGATGTTCAGGAAGAAACCACATACAAGTTTCAGGGTCAGTTTTTAGAAGGCAGTCTTGACGCCAGGGATCTAGGAGCAGTCATATGTAATGATGCCACTTTCTCACTTCCTGACCCTCTGGAAAGCCGTGATTTGTATCAAATTGGAATCTGCTGCCAACTGTGGCCCTCACAAGGCTATTCTTGCAAAAATTGAAATTCGAGTTGTCAAATTCTCTTCCCGGAATAGTCCGAGAAGCAGGCAGAGTTGTAGTTTCAAATGAGTGCAGCTCAGGCTCTGCTGATCTATGCCTAAATTTGCTAAAAAGTTTCAAAGGCTTCTTTAAGTGCTTGGGGTTTCATACTTGTGGCTTAGTGGTCGGTTGTATTCAGTATTTGATTGAATTGTTCAAAATCAAGTGTGATTCAAAACCGTTGGTTTTCTATCAGTGCTCTGTGAATGATTTGCTCGCGATTACATTGGGTTCGTTCAGTTTTTTTTGCTCGGTCGACTTCTGCTTTTGGTGCTCAGGCATAATCTTGTTATCGGTGTTGTTTCTCGTTTCTTCTTGTTAACATTTTGCTATTCGCTTATGAACGTATTCCCGTATTTTCCCGTGTATAGGATACCCTTTTTGTTCTGAATTTTCATTTTAGAAATATTTAGCATCAATATGTACGTTTTTCCAGAATTTTTGCCTAAAAATTGAAGGGGTCTCTTATACACAAGGATATCTTATACACGAGAAAATACGGTACTTCCTACTGACAAAAAAACTTCACGACTCCACGCATTCAAGATGACTCCACGCTATTCAATGTAAAGTAATGCATGCTATTGCGCGTACATTACTATATGAAGTTGAACCGAAATTAAAGTACTCATCACTTAAATATCGTATATATTTAGGAAAAAAATATATAAATACATATATATACGGTTCGATTTTTATTTATTTCTGCATTATCCCTCATATTCCTGATTACATAAATGGTACATAAATGGTTGAGGTGAATGCCCTACGAATTGTGTCAATCTTTTTCGGCTAATGTCAATAACCATTTAGATACGTGTATCCCATATAGGCAAAAAGTGACTTCAAGTAAACTACATCCAACTCTGCGAAAATTTGAATGAATTTAAATTTGTGTAACATTTTTAGCCAAGGATATGCTATTTACAGTCACATATATCAATTTGGCAAATGACAATCAACACATGGACACGGGTCAAACTCGACTTATATTTCTCAATTATAATTGGTTAACGTAGGTTTGGCTCCTCAAGACTTAGTATGATCAGTTCTGTCACAATGCTCCAGATTCAGGGGTCCCGAGTGTTGAGGGGCCTCGCTGCCTCACGCATGTTATTGAAATTTATCATAAAGTAGCGCATAAAAGTACCGTAAGTCCCTAGGTGTTTATTTGTAATGGTGTTTTATTTGTAATGAGGGCCTCGTTAACAAGACCTTGCATCAGCTCTGATACAAAGGTACTGTAGTACACACGCGCTCACATACTCGCACACTGTGCATAGTTTGGGCTCAGCTGCATATCCCTGTTTGTCCGGCAATTGATCGACCAGAGAGCCCAGTTCACAGTCGCGGAAGATCAGAATTCAGCGCACATCTCCCATCACACATGCACGTGCGTGCGTGTGTGTGTGCTGACATTTCGGCACATTAGCGGCGATGTTGGTGACAATGGCTGTCACGTCATTTCGTGTCGTGTCACGTAGTCGCCCCAGGCAGGGGTGTACAGTGTCTACACCCCTGCCTATTCACCCTTGTCACGGCAGGCTAGTCGGCCTGGCGTTGAACTCCCACGACCTGTCGACGCCCATGTGTGTGTGTGTGTGTGTGTGTGTGTGTGTGTGTATGTGTGTGGAGACATCAGTGTTTCGTACAGGCGCAAAACTACGCAAATGAGCTGAGAAGAGGGAGCTAACAAATCTAGCAGAAAAGGAAAAAGCAAAAACAGAACAGGGGATGACAAAGGGGGAAGATAAGTGCGAAACGACAGTGCGAATCTTGCCAAGATTGGCACTGTCCTTTGTCGCCTCTACAACTTGTCGCTCTTGTGCTAGCTGAGACCTGGAGACGCCGCTGCAGCTCACTCACCAACCCGGACAATTTGCATGTTCATTCGCAGTGTTGGCCATTTACATCGCCCCTACCTCTGTCGCATGCACCTGTGATGCGTGTGTGTGGATGTGTGTGTGTCAATTTTCGTCGCTGCTTTTAGCTGTCGCAATACATCACAGTCGCGGCGCTGATAAGGGCTGCTAAACAGTTTCAGCTGCTGGTCTGTCTGTCTGTCTGTCTGTCTGTCTGTCTCTTCTGTGTTGTTCTCCTGTTTGTCAGCATCCGTTTTTTCTTCTTGTCGATCGTCGTGATACGCCGAGCCGGTCTGGAGGTCGTATCACCTCTTGCAGAACATTGTCTCAACTGTGTGTGTGTGTATGTGTGTGTATGTGTGTATGTGTGTGTGTGTGTGTGTGTGTGTGTGTGTGTGTGTATGTGTGTGTGTGTGTGTGTGTGTGTGTGTGTGTGTGTGTGTGTGTGTGTGTGTGTGTGTGTGTGTGTGTGTGTGTGTGTGTGTGTGTGTGTGTGTGTGTGTGTGTGTGTGTGTGTGTGTGTGTGTGTGTGTGTGTGTGTGTGTGTGTGTGTGTGTGTGTGTGTGTGTGTGTGTGTGTGTGTGTGTGTGTGTGTGTGTGTGTGTGTGTGTGTGTGTGTGTGTGTGTGTGTGTGTGTGTGTGTGTGTGTGTGTGTGTGTGTGTGTGTGTGTGTGTGTGTGTGTGTGTGTGTGTGTGTGTGTGTGTGTGTGTGTGTGTGTGTGTGTGTGTGTGTGTGTGTGTGTGTGTGTGTGTGTGTGTGTGTGTGTGTGTGTGTGTGTGTGTGTGTGTGTGTGTGTGTGTGTGTGTGTGTGTGTGTGTGTGTGTGTGTGTGTGTGTGTGTGTGTGTGTGTGTCGGGTGGATCCTTCGTACATTCCGAACTCGAGACGAAACACTAATGCTGACTTTATACAGGTCGCTTGTGCTGCCGCTGCTGGAGTATTGCTGCCAACTCTGGAGTCCCTGGAAAGTCGGAGAAAAGCAGCTACTTGAAGGAGTTCAGCGGTCTTTCACCGCAAAAGTGGTTAATGTCAGGCATCTGGGATACTGGGACAGGCTTGTGGCTTTGAAGCTGTACTCGTTGGAGCGACGCCGTGAGAGGTATCTGATCATCTATCTGTTCAAAATACTGACAGGTAGGGTGACAAACAGTGTTGGTATCCGTCTCTACACTCACGCGCGCTTGGGTCCCATGTGTCATATCGAAAAATCGAATCCCAGAGCGGCTGCCAGAATAAGAACACTCAAGGACAATGCCTTCTTAGTTGGAGCCGCACGCTTGTTCAACGCGCTGCCCAGACATCTGCGTGTTACGGAGGGTTACAGTCCGGAACAGTACAAACATAAATTAGACGAGTTCTTGACTACATTACCGGACCAGCCGAAACTGCCGCATTATAACATCCGAGCATCCAGCAACTCAATCGTAGACCAGCTGGCGCTGAGACGAGCGGACGGACATTTTTAGTGGTGGTGCATCAGCATGGCCACGGGCGGGACTGCCAGCCCAAAACCCAAACTACAGGAACTACAGGTGTGTGTGTGTGTGTGTGTGTGTGTGTGTGTGTGTGTGTGTGTGTGTGTGTGTGTGTGTGTGTGTGTGTGTGTGTGTGTTGGAGTCGCTTGTGAGGAGTCGTGCTGTGCGGTCGTGTTTAGAATCGGTCCTGGTTTAGCTTAGTTTATATCTGCGTATTTGAGTTTTTTATGCTAGGGATCATATAGGTGCAGTGTTGAGAGCGTGCTGCAGCAGTGTACGGGGCCTCGCGTGCCTGTGTGCACTATTGTGCGCGTTCTGCGCTTTCGCACATTGATCAATTTGCACATTGAATTAGATATTTGATCATTGTTTCGGCCAATTTGAACGCAAAACACGTCAAGAAAAATTTGAATCAAAACCATGTGCCACATTGATTGTGGCGCGCCCGGTATTTATATTTTGCACTTAGCGGATTAGTTTAGACTTGGTATTGTGTCTAAGAAATTTTAAAACTGAAGAGAAGGAGAGCAACATCATACAGACTGGAAATAGCCAGTAGTGAGCGACACTGCCAGAGATCTCGGAACTGCAAACTTGTAAACTTGAGTGCAGGCGCACGGATTTTGCACTAGTGTCCAAGTTAGTACAGGTGAGGCACACTATATATTCAATTCTAGATGAAGATATCAGCAATTCTGGTTTCGTTAACAAAGAATTTAACTTGGTGTAATAACGTGAACCAAATGGCTGGTACGACAGTGAAAACAACCGAGAGTGGCACTAACAGTCCGCTGACTGAGCCCACCACGCTAGACAAGCCCGGTGGTAGTGAACGCAAACACTCTGAGACTGTTCCAACTACGGATGATCGGTGTATAGTATGCAGCAAAAAATGCATGTCTGAGTGTGTGAAGTGTAGAAACTGTAAACGTTTTGTACACCCGAAGTGTTCTGGTCTGCCTGCGTACGCCATTGGGACCTTTCTTAATACGAGGAGTCAGTATACATGTGAACCGTGTGTTGTCAAGCAACTCGGTGAGCAAGCCGAAATGCTGTTTGCGAAAGTTCATGCTTTGATGAATGGCGAAAACGGATCGAAACAAAGTGTGCTGAACTCCGATGATGCAATTGTGGATGACTGCACACACCAGGGTGTTGTTTCTGATGACGGTAAACAATCAGAACGTGTACAAAACGTCGTATCGACAAAAACGGATGCACGAAAAACAAAAGTGTGTCATTTCTACAAACAAAATAAATGTAAATACGGACTGAAGGGTCGTGACTGCCCTTATGCTCACCCAAAACTGTGCTACAGGTATAAACGGTGTGGTTTGGATCCAGTCAATGGATGCAAGAAAGGAAAAGATTGTCAATATTTCCACCCACCTATCTGTTCGGGCTCAGAAAAAAGAAGCGAGTGTTTAAACGAAAAGTGCACTCGTTTGCACCTAAGGGGCACACGTCGACGAGCCTCCGCGGAAAGTAAGCACTGGGAAGCTCAACGTCTGGAAAATGCCCCGGATCTCTCAAACAATGAGCGTGATCGAATTGCTGCGAGAACGACTGTACCACCGAAGCACCGACACGAACGCGTACAGCCAGCGGCGCAACCCGCCTACCATTCGTACACACAGCCTGAATACTCGCAAACCGCGGTGCCTTTTTTAGTGCACCAGATGCAGCAAATGCAATCAGTGCAGCACCAGATACTGCAGCTGTTGAAGATGAATTCCTGGCAGTGGAGCCCCCAACACACCGACCACCAGAGCGTCTATCGCCACAATCAACAGCAGCAACAACTGCCGCATCAAAACGCAGCACCGATGGCGTGTACAAGATAATATACCTCAATATAGCTGGCCTCTTACCGTACCGATTCAGAGGCAAAATAAAACTGCTAGAAGAATATGCAAAAAACGAAAATGCTTTTTTGATTTCTATTACCGAATCCCATCTTAAAGAATACGTTATGGACGCTGAAGTTCAAATGCCAAATTTCGTGTCATTCAGAACCGATAGGAGTGGCCAACGAAAGAAGGGAGGTGTTATCACCTTCCTGGGGCACAAATTTGCGTCAAATGCAGAGGTGTTGCTCTCGTCCTCCAATGGCTTCACGGAGGTACAAGTACTGTTTCTTAAAAAGATTAATACACTGTATATTAACATGTACAGACCTCCAGATTGCCCAAAAAACAATTTCATTGACCAGTTGGTAGAAGTGAGGAAAGTATTCGAGTCTGTGCCTGCTCCGACCCCCACCATCATATTCACTGGGGACTTAAATTTTCCGCATATAAACTGGGAATCAGAAACTGTGTACGGTGGGTCTTTAGATATGAGGGACCAGGCAGAAATGTTCCTTATGTTAATCCGGGACCACTATCTGAGCCAGTTAATTCGTTCTCCGACGAGAGGCGATAACGTGTTGGACGTTGTCTTGACAAACAACAACGACATTTTTGAAGAATACACTGTAAATAAGACCCACCTATCAGACCACAATGTGATTACACTGGCCACCAACTTTCTTCAGGCCCCAGTGGTGAAAGATTACGTCAATATGAACTCAATCACGTTTAGTTGTTTGAACTTTCATAGCCAATCGATCTGCTGGAACGACTTGAAGAACGACCTGAGGAGAGTGGATTGGCATCAACAGATGCTCGAGCGTGATCCTGGAGCTCAGTACAATGTCCTGATCTCTAAGTGCCTGGAAGTTTCATTGAGACACGTGCCTCACAAGAAGCCACTCCCTACAACGCACATACCGCGAGACAGAAAAGTCTTGATGAGAAGGAGATCAAAGTTGCGTAAAAGACTCGAAACTACTATTGATTTTCGGCGCAGAGCACAATTAGAGGGACAAATTGGATCCATAGAAGATGAATTGAAAGAGTCTGTGGAAACTGAAGACAACAGAAAGGAGGAGCATGCTGTGTCCTGCATTAAGAGCAACCCTAAGTACTTTTATAAGTATGCGGCCAACAAATTGCGTACAAGAACGGGCGTTGGTAGCCTGGTAGATGCCGACGGTCGGTCCGTGGATGACCCAGGAGATGTTGCTGATGTCCTTCGACAGCAATACGAGAGTGTCTTCAGTACTCCAGACAAATATCAAATCGTTACAACTCCCACAGATCTGTTCTCGGATACTGCAGAGTGTCTGACGGACGTTGAACTCACTCCAGGTGGTATTGTGCAAGCAATCAACGAGTTAAAAGTCAACACAGCCGCTGGTCCAGATCAGTTTCCTGCAGCATTGCTGAAGGCGTGTGCCGACGAACTCTGCATTCCTCTGTTGCTGCTTTATCAAAACTCTTTAAGGACTGGAATTGTTCCAGCTGGTTTGAAAAACGCGAAAATTACACCGATATATAAAGGCGGCAGTAGAACCGAACCAAAAAACTACCGACCAGTGTCTCTCACTTCCCACATCGTTAAGGTATTTGAAAAGATTCTGGTGAAGGAGATGGCAACATATCTGGAGGACAAGGGTAAGCTAAACGAGAACCAGCACGGATTTCGTTCAGGTCGATCCTGTTTGTCGCAGTTGCTCGCACACTACAACACTGTGTTGAAGTATTTGGATAACGGCCAGAACGTTGACGTGGTCTACCTGGACTTTTCAAAGGCTTTCGATAAGGTGGACCACGGCATACTCCTACGCAAAATTCGCCAAAGCGGAGTATCGGGAAACCTCGGACGTTGGCTGCACTGTTTTCTAACGGACAGAACACAGACTGTGGCAGTGAACGGTGCTGAATCCAGGCAGTCGAAAGTGGATAGCGGAGTGCCACAGGGAACTGTACTGGGCCCACTGCTGTTTATCATCCATATTTCTGATATTGATCTGAATGTGCAGCACTCGTCAGTTGCGTCGTTCGCGGATGACACTCGCGTCATGCGGCCGATTGCCTCGTCGGCAGACACTAATTTGTTGCAGGCGGATCTCGGATCCCTGTATCAGTGGGCTGAGCTGAACAATATGGCGTTTAACGACCATAAGTTTGAACATGTTAGCTACAGACACAATGCAGGCTGCGGATACTCGCACTGCTACATTGCCCACGATAATTCTCCCATCGCTATCAAACAGCACGTTAGAGATTTGGGTATCACCATGAGTAGCGATGGAAAATTTACTGTGCACATACAGAACGTGGTGAAGAGAGCCCGATGCCAAGCCGGGTGGATCCTTCGTACATTCCGAACTCGAGACGAAACACTAATGCTGACTTTATACAGGTCGCTTGTGCTGCCGCTGCTGGAGTATTGCTGCCAACTCTGGAGTCCCTGGAAAGTCGGAGAAAAGCAGCTACTTGAAGGAGTTCAGCGGTCTTTCACCGCAAAAGTGGTTAATGTCAGGCATCTGGGATACTGGGACAGGCTTGTGGCTTTGAAGCTGTACTCGTTGGAGCGACGCCGTGAGAGGTATCTGATCATCTATCTGTTCAAAATACTGACAGGTAGGGTGACAAACAGTGTTGGTATCCGTCTCTACACTCACGCGCGCTTGGGTCCCATGTGTCATATCGAAAAATCGAATCCCAGAGCGGCTGCCAGAATAAGAACACTCAAGGACAATGCCTTCTTAGTTGGAGCCGCACGCTTGTTCAACGCGCTGCCCAGACATCTGCGTGTTACGGATGGTTACAGTCCGGAACAGTACAAACATAAATTAGACGAGTTCTTGACTACATTACCGGACCAGCCGAAACTGCCGCATTATAACATCCGAGCATCCAGCAACTCAATCGTAGACCAGCTGGCGCTGAGACGAGCGGACGGACATTTTTAGTGGTGGTGCATCAGCATGGCCACGGGCGGGACTGCCAGCCCAAAACCCAAACTACAGGAACTACAGGAACTACAGGTGTGTGTGTGTGTGTGTGTGTGTGTGTGTGTGTGTGTGTGTGTGTGTGTGTGTGTGTGTGTGTGTGTGTGTGTGTGTGTGTGTGTGTGTGTGTGTGTGTGTGTGTGTGTGTGTGTGTGTGTGTGTGTGTGTGTGTGTGTGTGTGTGTGTGTGTGTGTGTGTGTGTGTGTGTGTGTGTGTGTGTGTGTGTGTGTGTGTGTGTGTGTGTGTGTGTGTGTGTGTGTGTGTGTGTGTGTGTGTGTGTGTGTGTGTGTGTGTGTGTGTGTGTGTGTGTGTGTGTGTGTGTGTGTGTGTGTGTGTGTGTGTGTGTGTGTGTGTGTGTGTGTGTGTGTGTGTGTGTGTGTGTGTGTGTGTGTGTGTGTGTGTGTGTGTGTGTGTGTGTGTGTGTGTGTGTGTGTGTGTGTGTGTGTGTGTGTGTGTGTGTGTGTGTGTGTGTGTGTGTGTGTGTGTGTGTGTGTGTGTGTGTGTGTGTGTGTGTGTGTGTGTGTGTGTGTGTGTGTGTGTGTGTGTGTGTGTGTGTGTGTGTGTGTGTGTGTGTGTGTGTGTGTGTGTGTGTGTGTGTGTGTGTGTGTGTGTGTGTGTGTGTGTGTGTGTGTGTGTGTGTGTGTGTGTGTGTGTGTGTGTGTGTGTGTGTGTGTGTGTGTGTGTGTGTGTGTGTGTGTGTGTGTGTGTGTGTGTGTGTGTGTGTGTGTGTGTGTGTGTGTGTGTGTGTGTGTGTGTGTGTGTGTGTGTGTGTGTGTGTGTGCCATTTTTCATTCTTTCCTTCCGATTTCCATCTCTGATTGCAGGCTACTACTGAGACGTGTGCACACTCGTTCTTCCTCCCTGGACCCTATTAACCTTGCTCGAATCCCCAACTGTATTGAGTTACTTCTTCCTTTCATCACCTATTTTATCAATTCGTCTTTCTCTCTCGGTGAATTCCTTGCGTCTAAAAGCGCAAGTATTCTCCCTATCCTGAAAAAAAAACCTAACCTTGATCCCAATTGTTTGTCTAACTATCGTCCTATCTCTAGAATTCCTTGGCTATCCAAATCGCTTGAAATGGCCGCTTATGTCCAGATTTCGGACTACCTTGAGCGCCATGATCTATTTCTCCCTGAACAATCAGGCTTCCGTAGTTTTCACTCAACAGAAACCTCGCTTCTCTTCCTCTATGACTCTATTCTTAAATCTACTCTTGCTTTTAAGGATGTTCTTCTCATTCAACTGGACTTCTCTGCGGCTTTTGACACTGTTGATCATCTAATTCTACTCAATACTCTATCCAACCTAGGTATTTGTGGCGCTGCACTATCATTCTTCCGCTCTTATCTTCTTTCACGATCTCAGCTTGTTTGTACCAGTGATTCTTGTAGTGAGTCTTTCCCACTCTCATACGGTGTCCCACAGGGGTCCGTCCTAGGCCCTCTCCTTTTTAATATTTACTTAACCTCCATAGGTGAAATCCTTCATCGTCATGATGTCACTTTCCAAATCTTTGCGGATGACATCCAAATTATTCTCTCGTCTGATACTATTTCGCAATCTTCTGTTTCTTCTCTCTTGGATGACATTGAAACCTGGTCTTTGTCCAACCATCTCAAGCTCAATCCGGATAAGACAAAATTTATCCTTTTTCAATCTTCTAGAAGTTTTACTTGTCTATCTGTTCCTCTCACTAAATCTGTTCGTAGCTTAGGTGTCTTGCTAGATGATTCTCTTTCTTTTGAACCATACATCTCTGATATCATTAGGGTATGTAACTTTCACATTAGGCGAATCTATTCTATCCGTAGATATTTAACTGTCTCTGCTGCTTTCAAACTGGCTAATTCTTTCATTCTCAGTAGGATTCAATATTGTTGCTCGCTCTTTCTTTCTCTGAACCACCGCCAGCTTCGCAAACTTCAATCTGTTATTAGTAAAGCTTGTCGTCTAATCTACAATCTCCCTGTTGGCTCTCATGTCTCTCCCTATCTACAAAAATTGGGACTTCTTCCTATTAAGGCGCTTATTGACTACCGCATCTGTTTGATCATCCATTCCACTCTTATTCTCCGTAAGCCATCGTACTTATTTGAACTTCTATCCTTCAAGAAATCTACTCGTACACTTAGGTCAACTGATGATTCTCGTCTCTTATTGGAACCTGCTTTTCCTTCTAGACATACTCACTATAATCGTTGCTTCTCTATCTTAGGACCCCGTATTTACAATAAGCTCTCCCCAACACTACGTTCTATCAATTCTATCCCTGTTTTCAAAAAACACTCAAAGAAATTTTTCATGGTGAAATCGTATTATACTCTAGAGAACATTGTCTATATTAGTGATGATTATAAGGTGTAAGTTATCTCTCTTCTTTCTTCACCTTTCACTTTCTGTGTGTGTGTGTGTGGCTATGTGTGTGTGTGTGTGTGTGTGTAGGTGTGTCTGTGTGTGTGCGTTTGTGTGTGTGTGTGTGTGTGTGTGTGTGTGTGTGTGCGTGTGCAGCGCCCTAGAGACCCTCTAGGTGTAGGGCGCTATATAAATATCTACCTAATGTAATGTAATGTAATGTGTGTGTGTGTGTGTGTGTGTGTGTGTGTGTGTGTGTGTGTGTGTGTGTGTGTGTGTGTGTGTGTGTGTGTGTGTGTGTGTGTGTGTGTGTGTGTGTGTGTGTGTGTGTGTGTGTGTGTGTGTGTGTGTGTGTGTGTGTGTGTGTGTGTGTGTGTGTGTGTGTGTGTGTGTGTGTGTGTGTGTGTGTGTGTGTGTGTGGAATCAAATGCGGATAACTGAGATAATGATCCCAGCGATGATACGGCGCTGTCGAGCGATGAGCGGGCAATGATACGATGAGCGGGCAATGATACGATTTGTTTGGTTTGATCGCCCGATGCGGATGTACATGGGACCGCTGTGACAATTGCTGCAATAAATGTGCTGTCATTCATTTTTGCGTATGTCCTTTCTATGCCTTTCTCTTTTTTCCGACTCTTGCTTTCATCGGGTGATACCCTAATTATGTTCATTATCACAGTGTGGTTGAATGTTCGTGCATTATAGTACTGCATCTGAATTTTTCGCTGTATGTGAAAGAAGCTATGGTCAGCAGTGTGCGCATGTGTGTGTTATGTAAGTGAGTGTGTATGTGTGTTATATGCTAGAGTGCGTATGTGAGTGTCTTATGAGTGAGTCCGTATGTGAGTGTGTTGCCTGCGTGTCTGTATCTTAATTTTTTTTTGGAGTTTTTTGCTACTTGTTAGCCATCGCCCATCTAGCAACACTTGCATCTGTGCAAACTTCAATCTCATTGTTGTGTGCGTTTTTCCGGTATATTCTATCTGTCTCCCTATTATTTTCTACAACTTTTCGCGCCTGTGTTAATATTTGTGCGCTATATAGCAAATACACATTGTTGTTCGTCTGTTGTTGTTTCTGGTACGTTTGTAAAAATCTTAACTGTTTTTCAATACCTATATCCTCCCCTTTCGGCACCTTTCTCTTCCACTTTTATCTCTTCGTTTCCGTTTTTGATTTGGATACTCCCAATTCTGCTTGCAATTTCCCCATGGATTGTGCATTGGTCTAATATTCATTATAATAAACGCTGACACAGAAATCCACTCATCAAACAAGATATTTAAATCGCTGGTTTCATCAGCTTGTCCATTGATAAGGTACAAGTGGAACCCTCGAGTCAAAGAGTCACTGATTCATTCATTGGCTCCCCGCTTGAATCTACACCGGCTCAAGATGGACCCACACAGCGGGGACATATTGTTTCAACCAGCTACTGTGGACGCTTGAAAAGCTGAGCCAATCATCGACCAGGGATCAAGCAACGAGAGGAAAGAAACAACAACAACAACAACGTGTATTTGCTATAGCGCCGGTAAAACATAAGCGCGAAAAACGGAAAACATCAATTGAGATAAAACGACAATTGTAAAGAATATGGGAGAAATAAGCAAGTAAAAGAAAGAGAAGTCACAAAACAACCAAAATTGGTAAATAGCAAGCACAAGCACAAAGGGCACAGTTCCAAAAAATCAAGTGGTATGTACGAACAATAAAATCGACAGAGAATTATTACAGAGAACATTCACAATAGAATAAATAAAGCAGCAAGGAAGGAAAGGAAGCAGTAACTGTGCTCAAGACAGGGAAAAATAAGACAACGAGAATTGAAACAATCATGAAACGGAGAAATAGTTCACAGTATCACAGAGAGGCGAAAGGAGAGAGAGAGTGAGAGACGGGATCAAATGAAATGTCAAAAAGGTACAGGTGAAGCCGATGGCGGAATGACCGAAATGAAGAGGCGCGGGTGATATGAGAGGGAAGAGAATTATACAAGCGAGGGGCGTAAAAGAAGAACGATTTAGAGGACCAGGAAGATTCATTAGATGCACGAGGACAAGCGAGAGGAAGAGGGCGACGAGAGGAGTGTGAGTCAGTGGGAGACAAAAGATTAGCAAGATAAGAAGGTTGGTGAGGATCATGCAAAAGCTTGTAAATGAGACAGCAAAGGCGAAAATGAATTCGTGGGATGATAGGAAGCCAGTGGAGTTGAAAAAGTAGGTGAGACGTGTGGCGAGAAAAGGTAGGATGAAAGACAAATCGACAAGATTGGTTGATCACACGCTGAAGGATTAAGAGATGAGAACGAGGAGCACTAAAGTAAAGCGAGTTGCAGTAGTCTAACCTGGGGAAAATGAGAGTATGAACAAGAGTGATGGCGGAATTTTTATCAAGATAGGGACGTATAGGGTAGAGAGAGCGCAGAATAAGACGACAAGTGCGGGCGACAGAAACGATATTGTCAAAGCAGGAGAGCGAAGAGACAAAGATAGAGCCGAGATTGCGAACAGCAGTTGAGATAGGAAATGGGAGAAGAGGAGGTGAAATACGAGGTGGATGGAGGACGATGAACTCAGACTTAGAAGTATTCAAGTACAACTGCCGAGAGGCGGCCCATGAGGAAATTTCAGAAAGTATATCAGAGAGAAAGGAGGGAGTATCAGGAGTGACAGGAATGAGGAATCGGATGTCATCGGCATAGATTTTGAAAGTAATGGAATGTTTTCGAAGAACAGGGCAAAGAGAAGACATATAAAGATTAAATAATAGTGGGCCAAGGACGGAACCTTGGGGAACACCAGATCGAAGAGGGAAGTGAGCAGAGGTAGAGGAATTGAAGTCAACTGAGTAAGTACGATCAGTGAGGTAAGATTTCAGAAGAGAAAGGGCGGAAGAAGATAGACCCAAACAGGAAAGATCACGAATAATAATAGGGTGACTAACAAGATCAAAAGCCGAGGACAGATCAAGTAATACCAAGAGGACAGATTGACGGTAGGAGAAGTGTGAAAGGGTATCATTACACAAGGAAATAAGTACAGATTCAGTAGAGTGAGCAGAGCGGAAACCAGATTGACACGGGTCAAGGAATTTAGATATGTAAGGAGAGAGTTGCAATGAAATAGCGGATTCAAGGAGTTTGGAGGGAAGACTGAGGAGAGATATAGGACGGTAATTGGTGAGAGCAGCGGGATCAAGAGTAGGTTTTTTTATAATGGGTCGAACAATAGCATGTTTGTCTGGCAAGAAAACACCATGCAGAAAAGAAGAGTTGATAAGGTGGAGAAGGTAAGGCACAAGAGAAGGAAGAGACACAGAAATAGCTCGAAAATTAATTGAGTCCGAGGGAGAGTGGGACATCTTGATTGAAGACAAAAGGTGGAGAATGTCAGGAAGCGAGACAAAAGAAAATGAAGGAAAATTTTCGGAAGTGCGAGTATGACAGAGGGAGGATCGGAAAGGAGGGATATTCTTTAGAACAGAATCAATTTTTGCAGAGAAAAAAGACGCAAACTGAGAGGCTGTAAGATCACACGAGGTAGAAGGAGATCGGAGACCGCAGAGAGAATTGAGAGAGGACCAAAGAGATTTAGAAGAACGGGAAAGGGAAGCAAGTTTGGATTTGTAAAAATCTTGTTTGGCAATATGTAATGCAGAAACATAAGACGACCGGGCAGAGCAAAGTAGTTCCCAATCCTGTGAAGATCGAGTTCTACTCCAGACAGTTTCGGCACGCCGCTGAGTATGTTTAAGATAATGAAGATGAGAGGAGAACCAAGGGGGAGAGGAAGTGAGAGGTTTAGACCGAGTGACCAAAGGAAACATAAAATCATTTATACCTGAGAGAACATCTGAAATGGCTGGAAAAATATCGCGGAGAGGGAGCCAGTAGAAGCGGTCGAGAGGAAGTACGGAAGATAAAAGTGAAGTAAATTTAGTAGGATCAAACTGTTTGTAATTGCGATATGAGAATGGTGGAGGACAAGCAGCACGGGAGAAAGGAAGTGAAGAAATCAAGAGGCAATGGTCAGAAATATTTGGATCAGAAGGCAATGTGAAAACATCAGGAGGAGGACGGTCTGAGGAGATAGCGGGAGCGGGAGAGAGAAATAGGTCAAGAGAATGACCAGATATGTGAGTAGGAGAAGAATTCAAAATTGATAGACCGAGTGCCTGAAGAAGAGAAATGAAGTTTTGACAGTAAGGATTATTGGATGGGGAGTCAACCCAGAAATTGAAATCCCCTACGACGATGAAGTCGCTGGAGAAACGCGAGGAGACAGCATCGATGAGGTAAGAAAAGGTTCTCTTCTCGGGCACTTACCCTCCACCAAGCTGTTCCGATAATCTCAAGCTGCAAATATTCTAGCTTGTGCTTGTCCTGTTTTGGTGCTGGTTGTGATTCCTCGCATGCTAATCGTCATATTTCAATATTAGCGTGACATTCTAAATCACACACAAGTACATAATTGGGTAATCCTAATGTATGCGCTGCTTTAATTCCTCCGCTTTATATAATCACCCGGTTGTGTATCGCATAAACACAAACACACACACACACATGCTTATAAACAGAATCGTATTCATATACGGAAGGATCTATAGCTTGACAGATAGCTGGGCGTATTGTCTGTGCAAGTGAACGCTCACCCGCTTCAAACGAGCCTATTGCTGTGAATTCATCAAGCTAATTGCTAGAACTTGTGGCTGTTTAGCATATGACTGACATTATCACGTCCTCGGCATGCGTCCATGCCACGCGAGTGATACGAGAAGTAGATATGACGACTCCAGTGTCGACGAATTAGGACAAATTCTTTCCCAAGCTTGTCTCTTGACATTTCATGATATCGTTGTTAGTAAAATTTGTCTAATTTTTTGTAATTTTATGTATTTCGTTATATTCATACATAAACACAAATATTGTTTGTGGATTGACGGGAAGGGTGATAAAAATTCAAGCAGCCCCGAGCACCAATTTTTAAAGGTCCGCCGCTGATGTACTCACGCAGATGTACCCATGTACATGTAGTGTACAGGAATAATTGCTAAAATGCCTTTTTTGTTTTTTAAAATGCCTTTTTCCTGTCTTGTTTCTTGCGCGCAGTTTACATGTGAAATTCGCTCCAATCCTCTCAGAGCCCAAACGGAAACTTTGGCTATCCGCACTTTTCAGACTACGAGATGTGGTTTTTTATTTGGTTTCAAACTACATAATCTTGTCACTTTATTTGATTTATCATACTCGTTGTCTCGGACTTGTCGCACTTCGTCGACCACTTTACCCATCACCTGGGTCACTGATATAATTGTGAAAATTCTTCTAACTTTGTATACTTTTCTTCTTCTTCTGTGAGTTGTTCTTGTGCAGTCAAGGCATGTGAAATGCGACACAATCTTGCTGCACCACACATCTCGCTGTGCTGTGAGGTGCTGTGCTGTCTGTCTGTCGGTGTGTGTGTGTGTGTTTGATTGATGGTGTGAGAACGCGTCGCACACAAACCACATAAGTTTAGCGCTGTCGGCATATATAATCTGCGAGCGCTTGTGATTTAATTATATGCCAGCCTCGGGCCTACCAGCAACATTGTCGCTTGCCGTTGATAAGTGAATTGCAAGGCGGCAACGGAAATTCGCAGTAGATCAGCCAGTGGCGTATCCAGGCTATTTGCGATCCGGGGCTTGTGGCTCACTTAGCCGCAAGAGACTATGCCAAAACATATGCGCTTGGACACGATTGTCAGGGAATTAGCCAGTTCATATGCCGATATAGCTGAAAATACGAACCCTTATAATTTGGCCTGTCAAAATTTAATAAAGTCATGTTTTCACTCCATCTCGAAGTGCTACTATCAGTCAGGGGCGTTGATTTGTGTCGAGGCTCGGAGGGATGACAGTCATCATGCATTAGAGTGAAGGATTGCTTTTGAGATATTCTTTATTATTTTATATGTTATTAGGTAACGTAACTACGAGATCTTATGAATTTTTTTGCAGACAAATGGTTGAAAAACGATATAAATAAAGATATAATTAGAAGAGGTTGAAAATCAGGTCTTAGGATCACAAAATGTCAAAAATTTGGCTGTTAAAATTCAGCATTTGTTCTTCACTTGACCCTCTGTGCTACTGGCTAGGGCACACATGCTATTGTGCTTCGATTTTAGGAAATCTGCACGAACCAGAGTACACGAGCTGCTGGGAGCGTGGGATAGTGCGACATTTGAACTATCTATATACCCAATACTGCAAAATAACACTTGTTTAAACGCATTAACTTGGACACGAAGTAGCACGTGATTTTCAGGACGTGAGATGGCGCCACTTTCCCATGTTTGAGTTCAAACAACTTCATTATAGTTATTAAAACAAATAAGATGTCAAATCCAAACGGGGTGCCAACCCTGCTGGATTATCGCTCTCCCCCTCGAATATCGCACGAAGGATAACTGGAAGAACAGAAGAGGAAAAGGAGATCTTTTATTATTTGTAAATTTTTTATTCACCTGTTACACCTGTTTTTTTATTCGCCACTTATATTCGCCTGTTACACGACACGCAGTGGGTATGGCCGTAGTATTTGTGTCCCCTATTGCAGGGACATTCAAGCTACGAATCATTGCGCCTTATAAGACGTAATTACAGGGTGCTTACATGAGGACGAGGAACATTCACATACGCAACATTTACTCTCACACAAGCATTCATACCGACGCAAGGAAATATAAGCTGTAACGGGACGTAGTTGGTTTGTATATTCGTAAATGCTGATGTATAATCCATTTTCGAGAAAACGAATGTATTTTCATTTAAGAAGGTTAATTATACGATGTTTGGTCGCTTTTGGTCACACGCTGGATCTTATTATTTCCACTCCGACTTCTTCGAAACTCATTTCCCCAGACATACTCACCCACCCCCCAGATCCTCTTTTTTCTGACCATAGCCTTATCACATTTCAACTTTTTTCCCCTCGTTCTCCCAAATCTTCCTCTAGGGTTATTCTTTCACGCAACTACAAGAATTTCAATTCTTCTCACTTCTCCTCTCTTGTCGAACGCTTCCTATCTCCTCTTAGTTATGTTTTCCTCAGTCCTCTATCACTCCCAAACTTTATCTCAGATTACCTCTCAAATATAAATGATCTTATCTTTCCACTCCGTGAAATCAAAGTTATCTGCGAATCTCCACCCCCTCCTTGGTGGTCCTCAGATCTGCGCCTCCTGCGCTCCAAATGCCGTCGTACGGAGCGTCTCTGGAGGCGCTTTCGCTCTCCTTCGGCCTGGTCAACCTTTTGCTCGGCTCGAAATTCCTTCCTCGCCTCTCTTGCTTCCGCCAAATCCATTTATTTCACCTCTCACCTATCCTCACTGGGAAAGGGTTCACACTCTCGGTGGTCCACTCTGAAATCAATAACTGGTAGTGCCTCCCGGAGTCCAATAATGATTTCAGCTGATCAATTCTCCTCTTTTTTCACTCAAAAAATTGATACAATACTCTCAAATATTCCAAAAAGTCATTTTCCTCTATCCTTTCCTACCTCCTCAAATTCAATTTCGGCCTTCGTACCAATTTCTCCCTATAAAACATCTCGTTTTCTCCTCAAACTCCGCAACAAAAGAAGCCCCTCGGATCCTATTAATTTTTCCGCTCTCTCTGATTCGATCCTCCTCCTTGCTCCCATTCTCACCCATATGGTTAATTCCTCTTTTCTTCATGGTCAATTTCTAGCTTCTAAGCATGCTATAATCACACCCATACTGAAGAAGCCTAATGTTGATCCTGTCATTCCCTCCAACTATCGTCCTATATCTATGCTTACGCTTCCTTCTAAAGTTCTTGAACACGCTATCCTTGAACAACTTCGTCCGATTATTACTCCGGTCCTTGATCCTTGTCAATCAGGCTTCATGTCAAATCATTCAACTGAAACTCTCCTTATTCGCCTCACTAATGACATTTTTTCCAACTTTTCCTTCGGCAAATCTGTTCTGCTAATATCATTAGATTTTTCATCTGCCTTTGATCTCGTCAATCATTCCATTCTTTGTGAAGATCTCGCCCATATTGGCCTTTCTTCCTCAGCTCTTTCTCTTGTCTCTTCCTACCTTCATAAACGTTCCTTTTCTGTCCGCTGTAATTCCCGGATGTCTGTCAATGTTCCGTTGACTTCTGGCGTCCCACAGGGTTCTCTCCTGGGACCACTCCTTTTCAACCTCTACGTCTCGTCCCTTTGTTCTGTCCTCAGAGAATACCCTATTTCCTTTCACGTCTATGCTGACGATGTACAAATTTACTTTCCCTTATCTTTACATAATTCTACTTTGGTATCTAAACTTCTTTCCCATATTTCGTCATGGGCTGCCTCCAGATACCTCCTTCTTAATCACGACAAAACTGTCTACTTAGCTTTTCATCCTCCAAGGATAACCCCTACCACTGTCTCCTTGCCTCTAGCTTCTCAAATTCGCAACCTTGGCATCACATTTGATCCGACAATATCATTTTCTCAACACTTTTCTCAACTCACTCGCTCTTGCCGCTTCATTCTGAGAAAATTGTATCCCATACGTTCTCTTTTGGACGAATCTTCGGCTGTTCTTCTCGTCAATTCTTACATTTTCACTCGCCTAGATTACTGTAACTCCTTGTTTTTTCACCTTCCCCTCAAAAGTATCAGCCATCTACAATCCATTATCAACCTTGCCTGTCGCTTCGTTCTTAAACTTCCTCCCAAAACACCAACTTCAGCTCACCTTCACCGCCTTGGTTGGCTCACTGCTCATTTCCGAATTCGCTACAAAATTTGCTGTTTGGTGTACAAAATCCTTCACTACCCTTCACCCCCGTCCTATCTACGCTCACTACTTCTGGTTCAAGAGAGTTCTTCACGTCGCCATCATACTCCTCTAATATGTCCCCCTGCGTTGAACCAATCCACTTGGTCTGCGAAATCATTCTTTTTTTCTGCACCCCGCATTTATAATTCACTTCCTCCTCGCCTCCTCCGAATGAAATCCTACTCATCTTTCTCCTCTGAGCTGCACAAACATTTCCTTTCTTTGGCCTCAGAGTCTTCTTAAGTTTACTTGTTTGCAATGTTATAATTGATTTATTCTTCCTATTGATATTGATTTAATCCGTTTTTCCTTTTATTTAATGATTTATCTCTTTTTTGCACATTTTAGTTACATATTCCGGACTCATAATTGCTACATGTTTGTGTTTCTGTTCTGCGCTTTATGTTTACTTCACCCAACCTGCGCAATTGACCCAATTTTCCCACTTGCTCCAGTATTATTTTGCGTGTCGCGCGCTTGTAACTATTTTGTGCGCTATATTAAATACATGTTTGTTGTTGTTGTTGTTGTTCAATCACAAATGTTCGACTATAATTCATTTTTGAGGCAACAAACAATTGTGTATGTTACTTTTTAAGTTCATACTGCCATTAGTAAGTCAATTGTGTACAAATTTGTCATATTTACAACGCTAATTGTGTATTTTTATGACATGGGGCCATGCACGTCCTGCGTTGATTAGTCGTTGGTCTTGAACTATATTGACATATGAACTTGCTAATGACCTTACAGTCGTGTGAAACAGAGTGTCTTGCGGCTATGCGAGACCCACAAGCATGTATCGCTGAGGACAGAAGAATTGCCACCCTGGGCGGCAGATAGACTAGCTACGCAACTGAATACATCCGTTTTGATATTATCCACTTGGGCTGCTTTATGCGTTAAATGCGTCCGTGAAACCATGTGTGTCATGGATTTCAATAGAAGGAAATTCTCGACAAATGTTGAATTATGCTAGCAAATAATGAAGTAACAGCTCATTATAAGCAAGAACAAAACGTGAAAAACGTCTTCAATACATTTGGCATCGCTGAGTTATTATTATTTATTACAGGTAAATCTAGTAGCATGGGAAGAGTGCAAGCACTATTACCACCCTAAGGTAGCGCCATGTACCGGAAGCGCCCAAAAGTATCAGAGAGAAAGAGAGTTCGAAAAGAAAAGACTTCTAGAAAGAGAGTTGGAAAAGAAAATAATAAATAAATAACAATAAATTATAAACCATCATCCGATAACACTCCATAATATACCTCCGCCCACGTTCCTCAATAAATAACAATCAACAATAAATATGTGATTAAATAAACAACAACAGCCAACACTGAGAAAAAGTATGACTTAATGCTTGTGTATGCTAAAGTATGCTTGTGGGTGTGTGTATTGTCCGCATGTTTGTTTTCCCTAAGCGGCGGGTCTTACATATTTGTTTATATTTTTGCACCAAGATTTCTCTTTTCGCGCGTGTGTTTTAATGTGCGCTATACAAATAAACGTTAATAATAATAATTAATAAATAACAACAACCAATAATAAATAGTAATAAAACAGAGTAAAATAAGAAAAATATAAATACACACATAGCATATAGCATACACATAGCACATAGCATATATAGTTTCATTGACTTTGGCCTTGAATTTGTTCAAATTGTTCTGCGAGAAAGCCTCCTCCTTCAACATGATCCAATTAGCCACAGTGGCCGGAAGAAAGCAACGTTGGAATTGCCCTGTACGACAACGAAGTGGAGCCATGCACTGGGAATGCTGTTTGGATGTAAACCGTGTGCTTCTTGCTGTCACGAAATCATCAGTAATTGACTGGTCTAGGCTGAATGTGTAAGGATTCAAGAACATTAAAAGCGATAATTTATAAAAAACGCTTAAAACGCACAAAAACGTTTCTATATTATTCATAGATTTTAGGTTAGGTTAGGTTTAGCTGGTCAAGTTAGGACTGAAAGATATTCGTTAAATAAAATGTTCTAAATCTAATGTTCTTGGTTCCTGACACCTTTGGCTTCAACCGAATTGACTTGCTCATCGGATGATGGTCCTTGTGCTTGATCTTGTACAACATGCACACGCTGCTGACCTTTCGACGATGGCAAAGATCACCAAGAACCAAGTCACCACAGAGGAACTTGCAAGTTCAGACAACTCTGTTGATGAGATTGAGGTGATAGTCCGCAGCAGAAGACCACACGGGGGCGCAATACTCCAAAATTGGCAAAATGAAACAGCGAAAACAACTTTTGGAGATTGTGCTGCTACCGAACATCCGATATACCTTTCCTATAATTCTCAGTTTCCGCGATGCCGAACAAACTAGCTTCCGAATGTGACTCTCAAATGTCAGTGTTGAGTCAACATGCACTCCCAATATTTCGAGCTCATCACACAAGCTGAGTTGGGCTTCACTTATGAGGATAGTTCCATGTGAAGGTTGAACGGTACGTGAGTTAGAAACCAGCAAGCTTTTAGATTTCAAAGTGTTCAGCATCATATTCCACCTCTCACACCACTTCAGGACGCTGATAGTTAATTCCCGTTAGAAATTAATGAACTGAAGCGAAAATCGCCAAGAATTTAAAGTCCTTCACATTCCTAAGCATAAAGTTTTGTTATTCGTATTGAAACAAGTAAAATCAATTAATTAAACAATTAATTGGTGCGGCAGAAAAAGCAGTTTCCAAATACCGCAGTTTCCAAATTCCAAGCTGTTTTTTCAATAGCGCATATTTATTAGTGGTGAAAAATAACATGATAATAATTATATTTAAGAAGTAATTCTTAGTAATTCTAATAAGTAGTAAGAATAAAATTAAGAAGTAAACTTTTGCCTAACAAAAATACAAAGTTCCCAGACCAAGTGACCATTGATTTTTGCAGGTCCGGCCTTAGGCGAAGGCAAACTAGGGGCCACCTTGACCCTCCGATTAGTGAGGGACCTAGCACAGGACCAATCAGAATAATTATTCATGTTGTTCTAATCATGAAACATTAGACATAGGAATCGTCCTTTTCTCTGGAGTATTCAGAATTCAAACTTTGCTGTCATCAAAGCACAAGTTATGGTATCTTTGCACAAGTTATGGCATCTTTGCACAAGTTATCGTTTTTTTGGTATTCGGGTTATAAGGGGACACCAAATATACACTTTGCCTCAAATTACCTACGGCTGGCGTCATTATTTGAAGTCACATTTTCAATGATGGCACCATTCCATAAAACACGACACTCAACTCTTCTGTGTTGGCTAATAAATATGGCTGACAATCATTTTTGGCCCGGAATTTTGTTTTCTCCAGTGCAGCGCAGCCTTATAGCGCTGGGGAAACACATGCAATCGTTGCCTGTGGAAAACCCGCCTCCGCTGGGTCGAAGGCCGAACGAGAGAGGGGACCCTTGCTGGCGTCAGCACGTGCCACCATGAATGCCCTCGGGCTGTCAGCGTGTACCGGCTATAAAAGAGACGGGCGCTACGTGCCAGGCATTATATCCAAGTGAGTCGTGGCGACGTGAACGAGGCTCGGTTCAAGCGCTCACTGCATTCAGCACTCAACAATGACAGCGTCAATTTCACACCCACACATACATACACACACACGCACACACATTCACAAACACGTATACAAGACATACACATACGCGTTTACAAGACATATACACACACCCATACATACATATGACAATCGATTGACGCAGATGTGAATTTTATAAATATTGAAAACCTGATGCGAATTGTACATGGTTTTTGTTGTTTAGCCATGATTCAAGAACACAAAACCACCACATAAAGTATATTTACCACCTCACACACACACACACGGACACACACGGACACACATACAGACAGGCACACACGTAACGGGGATTCAGGTCACGCAATGAAAAGCGGTCAACGTGTTTGATATAACAATCTTATACGGCTAGATAGACGAACAGCAGCGCAATGCTTATAACACGCATATATAGCTCCAAATATACACTCGCCAACACGCTCGCTGCATATAAACGGGCAAATATGTATATGTAACAAACTTAACACCATGAAACACACACACACACACACACACACACACACGTGTGTTTCAATGATACGTTGTAACAGAACTACATGACACACACCAGCAAATAGACAGAGAAACTGAGAGATAGAGATAATAAGCAAATTAAAACTTGATCTTTCAGCTGCAATTTTACATCAACACACACACACACAAACATGCACACAAACATGCACACACACACATACACACAAACATGCACACACACACACACACACAGATAAACATACAAACACACAAAGACACAAACATGCACACACACATGCACACAAACATGTACATACACACACACAAACACACAAACATGCACATACACATGCACACACACACAAACATGCACACACACAAACACACACACACACACACACACAGAAACATGGACACACACAAACACACAAACATGCACACACACACACACACACAAACAAGCACACACACAAACACACAAACATGCACACACACACACACACACAGAAACATACACACATAAACACAGAAACATGCACACACACGTGAACACAAAACAAAGCTTTGAACACACATGATAAAACATCCAATCCCCCGCAAGCACACAAACACAGAAACACACACAGGCAGACAGACAGACAAACACACACGACACATACACATGGCGAGAGAAGCTGATTGGAAGGCACTGCTGAACACTATGCACTTGCTGTTGCGTTACTCTAAACTACACTCTACACTCAGCTAACACACACACACACACACACACACACACACACACAAAAGTCGTTGTTAAACAATGTTTCATATAAGCACACATTTCTACACAGTATGTATGCATATCTGTGTGAGTGCGTGTGTGTGTGTGTGTGTGTAGAGAGAGGATATCTCTCATTTATGTCATAATATCCACTACTAAAACCGTCTAAAAGCTAAAGCCACAAAACTACAAGCCTCATACACTAGATATACAT
The DNA here is from genome assembly GCA_916048095.2 of Sacculina carcini. NCBI lineage: Eukaryota > Metazoa > Arthropoda > Thecostraca > Sacculinidae > Sacculina > Sacculina carcini. The sequence continues at coordinate 4,009,693 of OU696591.1, read as the reverse complement.
ATATGTATGCATGGGGCTGGTGCAGGCGTCACTATACTGGAAGACAAGAATTATCAAAAGGCACCCGTGCAAGGCAGACACACACACAAACACACAGACAGATGTTTCGTATATCTATATGGCACAATTTGCACACACACACATACACACACACACACACACACACACGGAAAGTGCGAGGCGAGAGCGCATAACAAGACAGAGCGATAAAGAGAGAGAAAGAGAGAGAGAGAGAAGCATTAAGAGCCCACACAATCACCAACAACAAAAACCGCTCACTAATACCACTACAAACACACACACACACACACACACACACAGAACAGATAGACATACAAACGAAAGCATTGCACGCAAGCAAATGTGTGTGTGTGTGTTGTGTGTATGTATCAGTGTGTAACAATGTGTGTCATTGTATGTGCCAGTGTGTGTGTGTGTAAATATATTTATCAGTGTGTCAACGAATTTGTCAATGCATGTATCAATGTGTGTGTGTGTGTCAGTGTGTGTGTGTCAGTGTATGTGTGTCAGTGTGTGTATCAGTGTGTGTGTGTGTGTATCAGTGTGTGTGTGTGTGTCAGTGTGTGTATCAGTGTGTGTGTGTGTGTGTATCAGTGTGTGTGTGTGTGTGTGTGTGTGTCAGTGTGTGTGTATCAGTGTGTGTGTGTGTGTATCAGTGTGTGTCAGTGTATCAGTGTGTGTAACAGTGTGTGTCAGTGTATCAGTGTGTGTGTGTCAGTGTATCAGTGTGTGTAACAGTGTGTGTCAGTGTATCAGTGTGTGTGTGTGTGTATCAGTGTGTGTGTGTGTGTGTGTGTGTGTGTATCAGTGTGTGTCAGTGTATCAGTGTGTGTAACAGTGTGTGTGTGTGTATCAGTGTGTGTCAGTGTATCAGTGTGTGTGTGTCAGTGTATCAGTGTGTGTAACAGTGTGTGTGTGTCAGTGTATCAGTGTGTGTAACAGTGTGTGTCAGTGTATCAGTGTGTGTGTGTGTGTATCAGTGTGTGTGTGTGTATCAGTGTGTGTGTGTGTATCAGTGTGTGTGTGTGTGTGTATCAGTGTGTGTGTATCAGTGTGTGTCAGTGTATCAGTGTGTGTGTGTGTATCAGTGTGTGTGTGTATCAGTGTGTATGTGTATCAGTGTGTGTGTGTATATCAGTGTGTGTCAGTGTATCAGTGTGTGTGTGTGTGTGTGTGTATCAGTGTGTGTGTGTGTATCAGTGTGTGTCAGTGTATCAGTGTGTGTGTGTGTGTGTCAGTGTGTGTGTGTGTCAGTGTATCAGTGTGTGTCAGTGTATCAGTGTGTGTATCAGTGTGTGTATCAGTGTGTGTGTGTGTGTGTGTATCAGTGTGTGTGTGTCAGCACTACGAGGTGGCCATAACACCGCGACTAACACGCTGCTGTTGTTGTTGTTGTTGTGACGAAAGTGGCGCATCGGTCAGCACCGTGTAGACGTTATCGGCGCGACTGAGACGTTCGAGCAGCGGCAGTCGCTCAAGCAGCTCCGTGTCGGACATGTCGTCGAACCACGACCGCACCGCCACCTACCGGCCATTATCACAAACACACACACAGTCAGTCACAACTAGCAAGTGACACAATTCATTCGCGCGGTGCACGCGAACTGCAGACGTGTAACTCACAATGCTGGCTATAATAGCAACGGCTATTAAACGCCAACATAGCGCTGTATATTAACAAAACATATATATATGAACAAGATATTAACAAGAATATTTGTATTAGCAAGACGCGGCCACTATTTTCTCACTTGTTTTCAAGTTAAGCCAGTGTAGTGCGTGTATTATTGCTATGTCACTGATCGTGCCTTTGAATAATAATAATAATGATTATATTAGCAATAATAATGATAATAATAATAAACTCAGTTGTTCTAGTGAGATTCAGTACAAAGGTAACTTTTCTAATTTTTAGTACACGGCTAGGTGCTAGAGATATTTAGGATATTTATCTAAATTAATTGAGAATTGCTGCAAAAAGTTATTCACAACTATATACGATGTCAATAGACAAATACTAAACATTAAAAAGTTGATTGATAATTTCTGGTGGACAAACGAAATTATTATTTGTTTTGTCGGCGAGATTCTCAAACACTGTTGTCACGAGATTTGCAACAATTGCGAGACAATTTTACGGCCAGCTTGATCAAGCGAAAAATAACCGTCAACTGCGAATACAATTTCAAATCGACACTCGCTGAACAGTTCGCCTGGTGCTAGTTTCAATCGATTGATCCAGCTTGCTCGCAAATCAACATGGTCGTCACAAACCCCGCCTGTCCACTGTCGCACGCGCACGACAGAACGACGACAATCAGTGGCGCACCAGCACCGGCCGTGCACAGATCCGGCGCGCCTACAAGAACCGTGCGCCCAGCACGACCCTCTCAGCCCACCAGACGCAGTAGCAGGAGACATACGGCCACCAGAAGATTGCAAGTCGACCCGACCTATGTCAACTACTGCGCCATCTAAAAGTCTTCTCAACATCGAGCGCGCGTGAATTTTTGATTTCTTCTTTTTGAGAACTACAATGCCGAACTTCAATCACCTTCAAGTCAAAACCACAGCAAGAACATTATGAAGTCGAGTGGAAGATTATAGAAAATTCTTGTTGTCGCAATGTTTTCACTGTCGATTCGTCGCTGAAATATAAATCTAAATGTGTTTGATGTATTTGCTTGGAAATATTCGGAAACGGATTGGGAAACGGACGGATTATTAGTCCCAGACTTACGATAACTATATAGGGTGTTCCAAAAATCTTGACTACATTTTAAGCCACGATATCTCCTTGACTATAAATGATAGTAAGAAAAACGTACCATTTTAGAGCTTATTACTAGTTTTTTTTGTGTGAATGTTTATATGTATTTTCAGCCAAATTATTGACGCTCACTCAACGAGAAAATGCGTTTTGTGCGCTTGAATTTGCAGCAACTGAATCATGGACTGATGTTCAATGTGTAAATGCTAGAGGAAAACTGGTTAATATGGATGAATTGAGTGAGAGATAGTTTGGTGACTTCATCTTCCAACAGAATGGAGCTTCAGGGCTAGACAGATTGTGAAGACAACACTGACAGACAGATTAATTGAACGGCCTGGACAGAATGATCAAGATCTCAAGGCCACACGGACCTCCAGATATCACATCATGCCATTTCTTTGTGTGGAGTTTGTAGAAAGATCGGTGTATTTGCCGTTTATTCCTAGAAACGTGGATGAGCTGAGGGCACCAATGACAGAGGATGTTGCAGACGTGCACAATGCAACGCTGAAACGCGTCTGACAATAATTTCACTATCGGCTTGGTGTGTGCCATGTGACCAATGTTGCTCATATTGAATATCATTGCACATTTCATGCAACAATTGACATTACAAGCTTGTTGAATTTAGCAGATGTGTTTTTTATCATTCATATTTTCCAAAATATTCAATGTCAAAATGTGTCCAAGACTTTTGCAACACCCTGTATAACAGTATCTGTATAACAGTATCTGTATAACAGTATCTGTATAATAGTATCTGTATAACAGTATCTGTATAAGCACCAACGTCGGCCCGCCTAAAATTATCAAAATCAAAAACGAAAATGATCAAAACAAAATACCAAACGCGAAACTAGAGTAGAATTACAGAAATAAACAAAAGAGGAACTATACCTCGTAAAAAACTATCTCTCTATCGGCTTGTGTGTGTGTGTGTGTGTGTATGCGTGTGTGTGTAGGTGATGTTGTGAGAAAGACGGACTGCATTATCGGGATGGAAGATGTAGGAAGCTGGTGAATTGTCGACGATGACTACACGTCGCACGTCACGTCCCAGTCGCTCCAGATCCTTGACGTAGTTGCCGCGATAGTAGACGCAAGAGTCGCGAAACAGACGCGTGCGAAACACGCCCCACTTGTCCAGCAGGTCGGCCACCGGGTCGGCGTACTGCACACACACACACACACACATACAGATCAACACACACAAAACCAAAGTCCGGAAAGAGATATTGAAAGAGAGAAAAAGAGAAAAAAAGAATTGTGTGACGACGCGCGGTGTGTATCAGAAAAAGAGATGTGTGTGTGTGTGTGTGTGTGTGTGTGTGTGTGGGTAGGTGAAGCCGGCACCTTGGCAAGACTGGCGGTGAACAGAACACACTCGAACAGTTGGCCCATTCGTTGTAGGAAGGCGTCGACGTGGGGCCGCTTCAGCACGTACACCTGGTGAATGGTGCCGTCTATGTCGACCGGCACGATAAAGTCGGCATTGGTGATCGGCTGTCACACACACACACACACACACACACATACACACACACACACACATACACACACACACACACACACACATTACATTAGGACATTTATATAGAGCTTTTCACCCAAAGGCTTCAAAAGCGCTCACACGCACATTGGTATTTTTGTGTGGTTTATTTGGTTTTTATACTGTTTTGTACTAAAAAACCTGTATAAGGAGTGCACTAAATGTCATTTACTCTACGCACACACGCACACACACACAGACAAACACGTAAACGTGCGTACAAATGCGCGCGTACAAACTCAAACACACAGACAGCGATACACACGTATAAGTGTTGTAGGCAATTTACACATGACGCACACACGCAGGAGCAGATATACACAGGACTATATCACATCAGAGTATAAATACGAATACAACATACATATAACATCAATACTATGGTCAAAATAACGAGAATAACGCATGATACAGGAAAGAGCTCATATAAACACACGCAGAGACGCATACACACACACACACACACGCATAAGAACACACATACACACACACACACACACGCACACGCATAAGAACACACATACACACACACACACGCATAAGAACACACATACACACACATTTCGTTCAGCAATGATTTAATCACGTGATTGTATTTCCAAGAATATTCGAGACGTTTGTAGAAGGTCATTCAAGGTGTGTACGAGAAACATACAAACGTCAACACGGGGAAGCAGAGAATAGGACGGACATTTGAGTGAAAATAATTGGATGCGGTGTGGGTCTGGAAATGATATCATTGAGCAAACTGATCCGTCCAGATGCATGCAAGACACCTTATAGGAAGATGTTTGAATCGACGAGTATCAGATAATTTGGCAATTTAACAGGTTAGATCAAGCGTCCGTATGGGAAATTCCCCTCTGGTGGTGAATGGATAGGTTGCAAAGTGAGGAATTAAAGGTTGAACAGAAGGACAAACGTGTGTGTGTTTTTATTAATCTGAATTAGTTTATTTCTGTTTCTTGTGACTTTCTGACATTTTACTTGTTGGAACAACTGGATTTATGGGATTTTTCAGCGCTGTTGTGGAAAATCAAGAGTTGGCTGATTGATGTGAAAAAGAAAAACCAGATGAAAAAATGCTAGATGAAGTTCATGTTGGAGTCAACACACAGCTAGACACACTGACACTGACATATACAATAATAGTACTGTCCAAGCGTCCAGTCTTTGAATCATTTTCATTCAAAATTAACGCACACACACACAAACACGCACAGACAGGCAAATTATGTGGCCTCGACAAATAATATTACGACACAAGTTGTTAATAATTTCCATGTTATCAAACCTTGGAATTCAAAATGGCAAATGCCTCAATATTGTTCCATGTTATTAAAACGTTTTGTGTATTTGGAATACACTGGGAAATACTTAATAATACCGATAGATAATATTAATACTGATAAATTATCAAGTCCAAAAATAACGAAATATTCCAAACAATTCCTGCTTGCTTGAAATATTGTTACTAAAATTTCATTTTCCCAATCGAGAATAGCACATGCCAATGATGTTAGTTCTCCTATATTTCACGACAAACAACACATTGCAACCACACAAGCCTGGAAATAACTCTGAAACACACACACACACACACGTCACCTACAGACAAACATACAACCAATGTGCACGCGCGTGACCTTGAGAGCGAGGGAGGAATGCGAATACAACACACAAACCGCCTCCAATTTCAACAGCTAACGTTCATATGAAGAAGAAGCAATCAGGACAAACGAATTGAAGTCAGAAGTTTATGAAAACAACACGAGACGTACATAAACAAACACACACACAGAGAAGGATAGAGAGAGAAGTGATAATGTTGAAATTATGACTCTTAAGTCAAGTTGAGCTGTTCTCAAACAGCTTGCTACAACAACAGTAATCACCAAGCCTATGAATCACACACACACACACACACACGCGCGCACACACACACAAACACTCGCACACACACACACACACTCGCACACACACACACATATACACTCGCGCGCACACACACACTCGCGCACACACACTCGCACACACACACACACACTCACATACACACACTTCAGTGCGTGACTTCACAGTGCCACTTGAAGGTCACAGCCGACTCAACAATACTGCAGTATAAACCGCACACATATACACACACACACACACACACAAATACTTCTTAACCCAGAATGCACACACACCCGCGCGCGCAAAATTTTGATATTCATCTACGTGCATTGAATTAGAACATGTGAGTAATAAATATACAAGATATGAGCATTTGTGCATTTAAAAATTTGATATAGGCAAAAAACCCGGAAACTAAAGTGAATATAAATCGCTGCAAATTTGCAATTGTAATATAATGTTGGTAATTATGTTCTTATTGTAATGTATGCTTGTAACATGTTTGCAATATGTTGTAATTGCAATTTGTTTGTAATTGCTTTCTTGCGTCTCGTCTTCACACCAGAGAGTGAAATGGAAGGAAACGATAGATAGTAATTATTGGCGTTTGAAACCTGTTGAGACTATATTGCGTGCCTCGCTGTGTGCAAGTCTACCGTCATGTGACTCCCCAATGTGTGTGTGTATAACATGCACTTGCCACATTCAACATTCAAAGGCTTATAAAGGAGAACATGGACAACACGAACACAGAAGCACTACTGCACAGATAAGAGTACGACTAAACTCACATGGGCAGAACAAACAGCAGCGTTTGGTCGCCCAACAAACCAACGGTAAAAACAGCACTTCATTCATTGGCCCGTCTAGATCAGCTCAAAAAGAACACGAAGATGTGCGTGGTGAATGCATCGTAAATTGATCGTCAATACTCAATTAGTAACTGCCAAACAGTGCGTGTGAATTCTAGACAAAATTTTCTGCTAATGTGAAAGCGGTTTCAGAGCGCACACACACACACACACACACACACACACACACACACACAGTTCAAGCAGTCGCATACAAACACTGTGTGGACCAATCAGCGGCGAGCTGGTCACTTGCCCGCCACCGCGGGACAATCGTACAGATGAAACGTCACACAAACATGGCTACACTACCACGTTCACGCACTGACACACGATCTCTCACTCCCCAACGTACACAGTCACACCAGAGAAATACCGGAAAAACACCAAGAAAAGGTTAAAGGTTAAATGCCTAAGTGACAGCTGCCACACGGGAAGAAGCCGAAGCTTATGAACACACAGGTGTGTCTCGTGCAGCTCGCTGTCACCGCAGAACCAACCCTCTCCACGCTATGACGCCACAAGGACGGAATACGTATTAGAGAAGGCCACCTCCCCAGAATGCATGTCACTACTCATAATTGATATCTGGCACCATTATTTACTGCTGGGTGGACAGGGACTGTGGGATTATAGAATTCACCCAAGAAATTCTCGTCCGCCGGGTTGACAACTAGATGGTGAGAAAAGGTTGCGAAAAAAAGCGAGAGCAAGAGATTAAATGCAGAAAGAACGCACGCACAGAGAGAGAGAGAGAGGGAGCGAGATGAAAGAAATGAAACGTAAATAGACGAAGAGAGAGAGATGGAAATGAGAACACACAAATGCACAGTGATAAATGCACACAATAGAGCAAATGTGTGTGTGTGTGTGCGCGTGTACGTTTATGCATGAAAACATACGTATGTGCGTATGTGTGTTTGTGTATGTGGAGCCGACCTTGAACGAGCTGTGCACCAGTGTTTCGTCCAGATCAATGACAACACACACACGCCCCATGTCCTGATGCAACACCGGTCGCAACAGATAACCGCCGACCGCCGCCGCCGCCGCTCCAGAAGCGTTGCCGACGGACGCGGCGTTATGCGGCGAAGAAGTCGCCGTGCCGGCGACAGACGAAACCGGCAGCGGCGGTGATGACGGCGACGGCAGCAGGCGTGCGTCACCACGACCGGCCGCACCAGCAGAGCCGCACACGGCCGAACACCGACCGGCGGCGCCATTATTGTTGTTGTTGTTGTTGTTGTTGAGAGGTCGACGACCGAAGCAGCACAGCAGCGAGCGCAGCAGTGAACGCGGCTTGCTCACCCGGGCCACCGGAACTGGCACTGCATGACACACACACATACACACACATACACACACACACACACATATACCATAAATCACTATTTGAACGGCATGCCGTTCTATTTTTAAATTGATCCCCAAGGTGCTGTTCAAATAGAGGGTGCCGCTCTATTTATCGACTAACTGGTCAGAATTACGATAAATTTTACGGATAAAAACCAGGCAAATTATGCATATTTATTTAACATAAAACACAAATAAAGGGTGATTCCTGGAAACAAATAAACATACAAGCATATATCACGATAGTATAAACCATGACGGCATCACAGACGGTACTCAGAAACACAATCAGACAGCAAGCGATCGTCTATTCTATTCAAACTCCGGTGGCTTCCAATGAGTCCTCGCATACACTTCAAAATCTGCTGCCTTATTAATAAAATCCTACATGACCCTCGCCAACCGATCTACCTATCCAATCTCCCCACACCTAGCGACCTCGTATCTCTTCATCCTTTACCTCTTTCCTGTCATCGTGCCTGCAATGAATCTTCTTGGTCTAGCAAATCTTTTTTCTTTTACGCTCCCCGTCTCTACAACGGCCTTCCTCTCAATCTCTTTCTTCGTTTTCTAATTCTCTTCGCAATCATATTTTTGACATATCCTTCGATCATTCTTCGCTTAACATTACTCACTATGCCGCGCTCTGAGCCCGTTCGTTACAATCTTTGTTCCGATTTTGGTTGTATGCTTATTGTGATATGCCGATTTGTTTCCGATATTGTGTTCGTGTAAGTGCATGTGTGTGTGTATGTATACTTGTGTTTGCCGCCTGTCTGCTTATTCTTGTTGCGGTGTTTATTCACTCTTTGCTGACTATTTGCTATTTGTTTTACTTCATTCGCGCGTGTGTTGATATGTGCGCTCTACAAATATATGTTGATGATGATGATGCTTATGCTGTTATGACCACCTCCCTAAGCTGCGATCCTGTACATGTTTACTTGCCGTACCTACAAAAAGCGGACCTTAATCTAGTGAACGACCCTCAAGACCCAAGAAAAGCAAAACTGAGATGAACAACACATACACAGACAAAAACACATGATTTTCTGAGATAAAGCTCATAATAAGAGGTGAAAAACTTAATGAACAATATTCCGAACACCGTGAGGAATATTTTCTGGCACAACTCCAGGAAAATAATGAGAACGCCAGACTTCAAAACAGAAACGCTATTCTTAGAACCGCACGCCCCTCACAAATATACAACCCAGTGAAAAAACAAGAAAAACAACTCGAGAAACTTGGTTTCATAAATTAGTTGCAAAAATATCGCAGCCTACTATATGAGGACAATTGAGTTAAAAGTAAATGCATAACAGCAGGCAACAAAGCATGAAAAAAACGAAAAATAAAACTGAATAAATTAGAACTTACGAGCTTCAACGTTATCGTGGTAATTTTCACCATCTCTGCTGACTTGAGTTATAATAGAAGAAGGGTCCATTAAATAATAAAAACTAAACCATGTCGCACCGAATTGTGCGAAGCTTTCTCTACAAAATCGACGCAGTTTTGTCTACAAACAAAGACAGCAAATACAACAAAGGAAATATTTCAATCTGCACTGCATTCAAATATACGAAAAAAATTTAACAATAGAAAATTTGGCTCACAAAAATAAATCTGGGAAATATTGGTCATGCTTTTTCGTATTTGAGCTTTAAACAACTCGACTATCAAACTTCAATTGACTGACGCTGGAGCAAGAGGTGGGCGGTTCGAAACCTAGTTCGAGTTTGATTGCAAGTTCGCAGTATTTTGATAATTGCCACTGCAGATGTGCAATAGCGGGTCACACATTACAGTCCTACAAGGCTGGTGTGTACTTAAATGACAATACTAAATTAGACATGAAAAACTCTAGTTTCCTACTGCTTGACATTCAAGAAAGAACATCATGACAATTTCAGTGATGGAAGCCAGAATTAAAACCATGCGACCTCATTCAATGTATTCAATGAACAATACGAACTCTGACGGACATTGACCGTATGATATATGAATAGGGAAACACACACACACACACACACACACATATATACACACACACACACACACATACACAGTGGCCAAGCGCTAGCCGTGATAAGGTCCCGAAGCGAGCAGCAGATTTCGGCGACTGAAGTGCAGCGCCAGCACAGCCGTGTGTTTGGTGCGATAACTGTGCAACAGGGCCACGTCAGCCAAATCGCGCACCTCGCACGACTGCAGTGAAGCCACCTCCTCGGACAACACGTCCTCGGTGATTTTGACAAAGTCCCACACCTTGATACAGTCGTCCAGGCCGCCTGCCATCACACACACACACACACACACACACACATATATATATATATATATATATATATATATATATATATATATATATATATATATATATATATATATAAACTACACGCAAACACGCCCAGCCACACATAAACGCACATACAGTATAGAAGAATGGTAAACAAATACCAAAAAGGGAACAGACAGAATGTCAGACACAGAGATAGAGAAAGAGAGACAGAACGTCAGTGAGAAAGAGAGACAGACTGTCAGATAAAGTGAGTGAGAGAGAGAAAGAGATAGAGAGGCGTACCTGAGACAAGCACGGCGGCGTCACGACTGAACTGAAGCGCCAGCACGGGTTGTGAGTGAGCACACAGCGCCGCCACCATGAAGCCGGTGGCCATGTCCCAGCAGATCAGCGCCAGATCACCGCCGCCGCCGGCCGTCACCAGAAACCGGCCGTCCGGCGAGAAACACAACTGCTGTACCGTGTCCTTCCATAACAACATCAATTACAACAATAACACAAATCAGAAAACACTCACACACGTGAAGACAAGGCGCATCCGGCCAGGTCGAGATGCGGTCATCATCCTGCCCTTCTGACTTACCAGAAAAGGTTGAATGACTCAATCGATGACACCTGTCCAGATTACAATTCAGCACCACACACACATCATGCAACAATTCATAGTACATACACAACTCAGGCGTCAAGACAACATTAAATCTACCAGGGACCTGTGAAATAAGTCCGTCGGTGCGGCGTCTTTAATCAGCAGCTCGAGGTTGCTCGGCCAGACAACCTGAGGAAGTTCAACAACAACAGTAACGACAGAGGCGACGACAGCCATATTACAGCGCATGAGATCGTTTAAGAGAGAGATATATATAAGGGAGATGATATCATATAGAGAGAAAGAGGGGCATATAAGAGACGTGAAACATTGTATCATATGAGAGAAAGAGCTTGTGGGACCATAAAATCAGTGAGCATTGGTGAACACTTCATACCACAGAAGGGCATATGAGTACGTATTAACCCATTAATGCCGACTGGCAAGTTTACTTGCCACACACGAAACTATAATTTAGGAAAATAATAGCAATGGAATTGTAATTGAAGGTGTTTAATATTGTTGAAACAAGTATTGAACGTGTACAGAACACTTTCTCGACGCGCTGTTGCGTCACATGTCAGCTCAGTTGACTTTGAAAGTTGCTAATGTTCAGCATGGCGATACCATGTCACAAAAAAATCGCATGTTTATAACTGCATTATTGTGTTATTTTCCCCTACTTCATATATAAGTGTTCCTAAAATGATAATCTAGCATTGAGTGATTGAGTTTTTATTCTGATGATAATATATGGGCTGTTTTTATTACAAAAAATAAACATGGCAAGTAAACTTGCCACCCGGCGTTGGCGATAAGAGTTTGATCAATTTTGAATGTACCGCTCCTTACGTGCAATGATATATTTTTATCTTGATTTCAGGTTGTCCCTGAATAAAATACATGCCCTTATGAAGGAATCAGATGAGCAAACTGAATATGTCAAGCCTCCCAAAAAATCATGATCATGGACATTAAAAATCCTTACCACTGTAAATGAGGTTCTGTACTTTTGGTTCAAGTTCGAGGACTGAATCCGTGTGCCCCAGTCCCTTATTATAATATTATGTAGTCAGCGTTCGAGTGTAGTTCTTCATGCTTCGCCAAGCCCCCTCAACTTTTTCCTTAGCCCCCCTCAGCTCCACTATCGGAAATATTCTGGCGCCGCCACTGCTTAGAGAAGACACTCTGGAGCCCCTCTCAAGTCAAGAAAGAGCTTAGATAAGATGGAAAGAGGGACTATGAATGAAGCATTCACTAGCTGTATTTCAGTTGTAAAGTGGAAGGATAAGAAGGAAGGAAAGTGGTAGGTATTGCATCCATCAAACTTCGTTCAGAGCCGTCGAAGAAAGCTAAAAGCTGGAATAGGATCCAAAAGAAACATGTTGAAGTTGATTTTCCACATTCAATACACATTTATAATCAGCACATGGGCGGCGTTGATGTGTTCGATCAACAAGTAGCAGCTTATCGATGCAGAATCAGATACAAAAATGGTGGTGGCCCCTTTTTGCATGGACTGTGAAAGCTCAGGTTGTAAATGGATGGAAACTATTCAGGAACTACGATAAGAATATCAGTTTGCTGGACTTTGCACGGCAACTGGTGATATCGACGCTGTCAATTCATGGGAAACCCAGAGCAAGACCAGGTGCAGCTCCTATGGCTGTGGTGGAAACAGTGCGGTACAACACTCAGCATCATTGGACTTACAAAGGCAAAATTCATTTCAACAGATGTCGTCAGTGTGGTGGACGCACCATATAGTTTTGCAGTGTATGCAATATTCCTGTTCACCCTGAATGTATTAATGAATTTCACACAAAAAGTAATATTAGAATAGTCAAATGATGTGAAATTTGGAAAGTTTCAATTAGCTTTTAGTATTCTATTGTTTGCCTCATTTCTTTATGTTATTGCCGGTTGGCAAGTATACTTGCCAGCTTCTATTTCAGAATATAATAATAAATATAATTGTTTCTTCTTTTTATACGATAAATGGGATCTAAATACATCATTTGCATGGAATTTTGAATTTCAGATGTCATCCAGTAATTATAGGCAGTAATGGGTTAACACGGAAACATATCAGAGTATCAGCACACAAACACACAAACACTCACACAGCCGCACCTTATGGCCGGTGAGAATGCGAACACAGGCGCCGTTGCTGACGTCCCAGACCCGCGCAGATCTGTCGCAACTGCCCGACGCAATGTAGTTGCAATTGGGATGAAACGTCACACACTGTCAAACACAAACACAAATACACACCCACACTTAGATATAAACATACACATGCACACAAATATATACACAAACATGCACACACACACACACCTTGCATATTTTCTGTTTTCGCACTGTATCATGCATTGTGCGAAATAAGATATGAAATGAACTGATCACATACACACACACATACACACACGGACAGACAGACAGACAGACAGACCACGACGTCGCTGTAGTGTCCAGTCATGACACGCAGTGGTTGATGGTGGTCGGTGGCCCAGAGGCGCACGGTGCGATCGTGACCGCCCGAACAGAAGTAGTGAGCCAACGGCGCGAAACTGGCGTGCCACACGGGAAACACGTGGCCACGATAGCACACCACACACGTCCACGTGTGCAACGACCACAAACGAACTGACACACACACACACACATACACGTGCATAGTCACTTGGCATTGAGTACAGTTTTGCGTTGCAGTTGAGAAAAATGTTCCATTTGATATGCAAAAACTGAGATGATTATACTCTCTTTCTCTCACACACAAACACAAACATTATATCACATATAGATGATATTTGCAATGCGTCTAACACCGAAGTGGCCCAGATGATGATGATGGATACATGAAGTAAACATTGTTTAAGTCGGGCAAAAGAGAAGATGAGAGCACAAGTTGCAATAGACAAAAACACAGTACAACTATAACGTAAACGCAAGCACCCCTGAGCCGTTAATGACACCTGATAAATAAAATATGTAAACTAATGGAAAAAAGGAAAAATAAAATCAGATAGTTATACGCAGTAGTATCAGTGTTAGACGTAGTAGTGTTCTGGAAAAATAATAGAAACCCTACCATGGGCATACTTGGTGTAGCATTTACTTAAGTAATTCAGTTTACACTGTTTTTTTAATACTGGAAGCGAGTTAACATTACGAAAATACAGAGGAAGATTATTGTAGATCCGAGGAGCTGAAAGAGAGAAACAGCGATTAAAGTGAGTGTGAAGAACGTAAGATGAATGGAAGATGGACAATCCTTACGAGACAAAAGATCACAAATGTATTGTGGCTTGTGAAAGAGAAGAACAGAGTGGATGAGAATCAATATGCCGAGCTCAATCAAGCCTTTGACAGGTAGCCATTTCAAGGAAAGGAAGTAAGGATTTACACGATAAGCCAAGGACAAATGAAAGACAAGCCTGCATGCTTTGTTAATAATGTACTGAATTTTCCCAAGTTGGCGATTATTTAAGGAAAGCAAAAGCGAACTAAAATACCGTATTATAAAAACGATAAGTGAATTGACCAATTTATAAGCAGCCGACATGGTTATGTACTTACAAATGGAAAAAATACGACGGATGTGAAAATGACATATACGAATGAGTTCAGTAATGTGAGAATCAAATGTAAGGGCATGATCAAATAACATACCAAAACTGCGCTCAAATTCAGATTGAGGTATACTCAATGAAAGCGTAGAATTAGAAAAGAAAATGTATTTAGTTTTGTCAGGATTAAGTTTAAAACAAACACACACACACGCATGCAACCACACACACACACACACACACACACAGATACTCATATGTGTGCTTACAAAGACACACACACACACATACACACACACAAACATATATACACGCACACACACACACTCACACAATTTATGTTTTTAGACATAGAATGGGTATGCAAAAGTTAGATAGTGTGGCGTGTGTGTGTTACTTTGACCGCCTCTGCGTATTGTGACCTCTTGTTGTGTGAGTGTGTGTATGTGTGTTTGACTGTAGGCTCGCATTTGTACAAGGTGTATGCACGCGCGTGTGTTGGTTATAGCATTGGCGTTTATACTGTGTATGCTTGTTTGGGTGTATCCTAGCGTTGTAGTAATGGGTATGTTGCTGTTAGGTTTGTTCGTTCACCTTGTGAGGTCACTGGTCACATTGCGAGGTCAGTGACCTATAAGTCAAGTGCATTCTGTGTGTACGCGTGTGAGACCAGTCAGTCGGTGTGTGTGTGCCTGGCACTAGGCGGCTCGTCCTGCGGCGTTGTGTTGCATTTTAGTGACAGTATTTAATTAGTGTGTCTGTTTGAATATATCCGTAGTCTTTTTATCAGCCGTGTGGTTGGAAACAGCCAACAATAGGGAAAATTGTATAGTTTGGGATAATTCAGGCAAGAGGGATGATGGAAAAAACTGAGAAGGACTAGATAATTGAGAGATGTTAAGAAGTATAGTTTCCCATATAGAAGTATAGTTGTAGGTATGTTGATGTCTGGAATCAGTTAGGGGAGAATATTGTAGGAGCCAACAGCATAGATAAATATAAAGAAATACGGGATAGTGTGAAATACTGGGAACTGAACTGGGATAGGTTACTGAAGGGTTGGTTGGAGACAGGACAGCACGAGCACAGCTCATCTCCTGTGCTTAACAAATAGCTGAGTACACACACACACACACACACACACACACACACACACATGTCAGACAGGTGTCGCTCACTGGTGCCGTCCTCGGAGGCAGACAGCAGCAGAGACTTGTCGGCTGATATACACACACTGTACACGGGCCCGCTGTGACCGGCCAGCGTGCGACTCTGCTCGGCAGTACGGTCGTCCATCATACGAACCAACACATCGTCTGTGTGTGCGTGTGTTCATACAGACACAGATACATATACATACCGTAGGTCCCGGCCATTAAGTCCATGCCACTTTTTAGGCCAGAAATACTAGGTTTTAGTAGTACGGTTATATTATAAGTCCAGCCAAAATTTGAATTTTTCTCCGGTAGTATTTTCAATTGCTTTATTGGTTCCATATATACCATATGTTGGAAAAATTCGTCCTTTTCTATAATTTATGCGCTAATTTACGTTTTTCATCAAATTATTGCACGTATTTGTGCTTTATTAACATTGATATAATTGATACTATAATAAAGCTTGTTCTTTAGGACAAATGCATCTTTAGTAGGCTGAATTTATTTAACCTGAAGTAGATCTGGACATTAAGCCCACCATTGAAGACATGGAGTATGCTTGTGGATTAAAACATGGGCTCAACAACCGGGATCTACGCTATAAATATACACATATGCCCACATACAAATATGTACACACACTAGCTCATGGACCCACACACATCAATATATGCACGAACATTGATTGTCTACGAATTTCTGTGGTGGTAAATTGATAAAGAGATATTGTGGTAATATGACTGGTAATATGATAAAATTCAAATATAGTAAAAAGGTGGGGTGGTAAAGTGGTCAGGTGGTAATGGTAAAATGGTAAAGTGGTCAGGTGGTAATGGTAAAATGGTAAAGTGGTCAGGTGGTAATGGTAAAATGGTAAAGTGGTCAGGTGGTAATGGTAAAATGGTAAAGCGGTCAGGTGGTGATGGTAAAATGGTAAAGCGGTCAGGTAGTAATGGAAAAATGGTAAAGTGGTCAGGTGGTAATGGTAAAGTGGGCAGGTGGTAAAGGTAAAATGGTAAAACGGTCAGGTGGTAATGGTAAAGTGGTTAGGTGGTAATGGTAAAACGGTCAGGTGGTAATGGTAAAATGGAAAGTGGCCAGGTGGTAATGGTAAAATGGTAAAGTGGTCAGGTGGTAATGGTAAAGTGGGCAGGTGGTAAAGGTAAAATGGTCAGGTGGTGATGGTAAAATGGCAAAGTGGTCAGGTGGTAATGGTAAAATGGTAAAGTGGTCAGGTGGTAATGGTAAATTGGTAAAATGGTCAGGTGGTGATGGTAAAATGGTAAAGTGGTCAGGTGGTGATGGTAAAATGGTAAAATGATCATGTGGTAATGGTAAAATGGTAAAATGGTCAGGTGGTGATGGTAAAATGGTAAAGTGGTCAGGTGGTGATGGTAAAATGGTAAAATGATCATGTGGTAATGGTAAAATGGTAAAATGGTCAGGTGGTAATGGTAAAATGGTAAAATGATCATGTGGTAATGGTAAAATGGTCAGGTGGTAATGGTAAAATGGTAAAGTGGGCAGGTGGTAATTGACCGGCGTCCTTGTTGATATCGGCCAGTTGGTCGGCCGACTTCATGGTGCGCAGCTTGTGCGGCAAAAGACTCCACACACGCACCACACTCGTCTCCAGACCGACGGCCAACAAACTGCTGTCTTCATTGATACTCACGGCACTCACACTGCCACACACACACACACATACACACACACACATATACACACGCACACACATACACACACGCACACACATACACACACATTCGGCGACAAAGCAGATGAACCCAAAATAAAAAGACAGACAAATAAAACAAGCTAGCAAAATGATAGAGAAAATGAATCCGGCAGAAAGCGACTGCAAAAAGATCAGCTAACACAGACGCCTGACAGACAGAAAGAGAGAGAGAGAGAGAGAGAGAGAGAGAGAGAGAGAGAGAGAGAGACAGAACGCGCAAATAAAACCCACAGACACCGACACAACAACGAAAACAAACTGTATAAGCACAAACATACAGCGAGAAACAGCAAACACACACACACACACACACGCACACACACACACACACACACACACACACACACACACACACACACAGGAGAGCTGGTAAAGGCTGACTTGTCAGTGGCGTTAAGTAGCGTGTAGAAGCAGATGGATGGAGGATGATCGGGACCGATACTGGCGCGCTTCATGGTCTCGCGCAACTGCTTGGCTCTCTCGCGCCGGTCAGCGTCACGACTGACAAACACACACACACACACAAGTATTACACAAAGTATTAAGTATTGAAGGAGAAGACCTGTTTACTTGTAAATTTTGTGGGGGCAGAGCCTCTCACGGCCCCGGTTGGCACACCGCAGGGCCGGCCGCCACACACACAGGTTATCTCGCAGTTACTAAAAGCATACAGAAAACTGCACGACTGCAAGCGCACACGAAACCCGCCATTCGACAATAGGGCTATACCCATGTGAACGGAACACCACCGTTTCACCTTGTCAGAGAATCGAGCCCCAGATCTATCGTGCACAGGATGTGCGCTGTGGCCACTCGGCTAGGAGGCACACAACAAGTATACACAGCGTAAACACTATATTTGAACGACACACTATATTTGAACGACACCTGATTAAACGT
Organism: Sacculina carcini; assembly: GCA_916048095.2. NCBI lineage: Eukaryota > Metazoa > Arthropoda > Thecostraca > Sacculinidae > Sacculina > Sacculina carcini. Next base: position 3,990,989 of record OU696591.1, on the reverse strand, counting down.
CACTTAGATTCTTCTCTTTTGGCAATAGCTATGACGGACTGATTTATAAAAGTGAACTTAGGATTACTTACCAGTAATCATCCTGTAGTTATGCCTTTTGTTAAATAAATATGCATACGTTACCTGGTTCTGTTCATCCATAAAATTCACCGTACCATCGCAAAATTCTGCAAAAAGCTTGTAGAAAAATAGAGCAACACTCTCTAATTGAACGATACTACCGGGAGAGCTTTGAAAAATAGAACAGCATGTCGCTCAAATAAAGGTTTTAAGGTATGCGTTCTTATAAAAGACTATATATATACATATGTGTGTGTGTGTGTGTTTGAGTGTGTATCTGCGGTCATCTTACAGTTCTGGCAGTGGGATGCGGTTGTTGGTGGGCGCGTTGGGATCATGCTTGGACTTTTTCGACAGCAGCGAGTCTCGCTTGCCCTTTTTCTTTTTGGGCCGCGTGTTGTCCTCGTCCTCGTCGTCCTCCTCGACCGGCACGTTCAGCTGAATGTCAGGCTCCTTCAGCAGGCCGTACAACATCTTCATCTTATTCACTGACACACACACACACACACACACACACACACACACACAGGCAGACATACATATACATGTATAGCCACACAGAAACAGACCTCTAGATGAATACATAGACGCACACACACACACACGCACACGTGTACTAATATATGCACAACAGAAACAAACTCAGCAACAACACGAAAACAAACCAACGTTAGCATAAAATCGATGCAAGCTCTTCAATAAATCTGATCTGACTTGAATAAGCCTTATCTAAGATAAACCCTGATATAAACCTAATCTGGCTTAGAGCCTGACATAGTCTTATTTGGCCTGGATGAACCTTGTCGGCTGGGATCGCCCTCCAGAGCGCCGGCAGTCTGGCGTATGATGGCGGCGCCTCGAGGCACGCCGTCGCTGATGTCCAGCAGAACATGATCCTGCACCAGGGACAGCAGCGTGGCGTTGTGTCGTTCCTGCATGTGTCGCTTGAGCAGCACATAAGTGTCGCGACACATGCGCACCGTGTAGTGACTGCTCCTGTTATACATACATACATACATACACCCACACTATACATCATGTACATATACACTCCAAATATATGTATATACACCCATCCACCCACACAAACACAAACATACACTCGTGACAAACAGACCCACACGAACACACACACACACACATGCACACACGCACGCACATAAATAGAGACTGTAAACACTTGGATTGACTACACTTGAGAAATGAAGAATAAGGAAAGGATCATATATTATTTTTCTAATTTCCGAACAAACTGGAAAGAGACGATATAATATAGTATGTAGCCAAAGCAAGACAATGGGATACATATGCAAATTGAAAAACAGCTAGATGTGCTACGAGCCTGTGAGTACATCTGTTTGTGCGTGCGTGTGTGTCTGTATGTGTCTGTGTAGCTGTATGTGTCTGTGTACCTATATAATTTGTTCTCAGTGAGTTGTCTTGTGGTCTGGTTGACAATTTCATTTGGTAATTTGTTCTAATTATCTGCAACCCTGCTTGGGAAGCTACATTTTTGCACATCCCTCTTGATTATGCGTTTTTGAAGTCTAACATGATGATTCCCGTTTAATTTTGAGTGTCGAAATAATTTTGTGTTCTGTATCTGTTCTTTTTGTTGTTGATAAGACAGTTTTTGGAATTATTCTGCGTGAATACTCTGTTTCTCAAGGCTTCTTACTGCTCTAGTGGCCGATAATTGCACTCTTTCAAGTGTGGCAGGAGGCAGCCGCACATTCCAGCGTTGGGCGGATTGAGGAAACCATCAGTTTCTTCATCATTTCCTCGTCCATATATGTGAACGTCGCCTTGATGTTTGACATTGTATTGTTGGCCTTTTTAACAGCCCGTGTTACGTGGTTTTCAGGTGATAGGTGTCTATGGACGACTAGGTCATTTTCCTTGTCGACTTCATGTAATTCCGTACCGCTCAGCATGTGTTTCTCTAAAAGTCCGTTTTTCTCTTTCTAAATCTCAATATAATTTTTTTCTCAACGTTGAGGGGCATTTGCCACTTGGAGCTCCATTTAAATAAATCGTCGATACATTATTGTAAAACAACACGACATGATAGATCATTTTGAAGTTTGATGTCGTCTGCAAACACGTTCATGTATATTGTCTGGTATCGCCTCGTCAATATCATTAATATACACAATGCAAACTATTGGTGCCAGCACGATGCCCTGGGGCACTCCACTTCTCACTTCTCGCCGTTTTTCGCGCCTTCTCTCTCTCTGTGTGTGTGTGTGTGTGTGTGTGTGTGTGTGTGTGTGTGTGTGTGTGTGTGTGTGTGTGTGCGTCAGTGTTAGTGGCCGAGCAGCGGCAGATACCTGAAGTGTTGAACCAGCTCATTGTCGGCCATATGATCGGGCCGGCGAACGTGAGACAGTCGCTCAATGTCGGCCTGCAGGAAGGGCTCGTGATCGACGCGGTGGCGGCGCAGAAAAGTGTCGGCCGCGCTCGTGTGGCAATTGTACACCAGACACAGATACATGTGCATAAACACCGGGTACAACAACTGACCCAGCTCGTACTGACAAACACAAACACACATACATGTAGACACACACACACACACACAAATATATATATATATATATATATATATATATATATATACAAACACACACACACACACACACACCTTGTACATGTCCAGTGTTTTGTCGATGAGTCGTTTAAGTGCGGCGTAGTTGTCGAAATACAACTGCGGATCCTCCTCGGTTTCATACAGCGCCAGATCCGAATCTGCAGCGGTCGCGTTGTTGGTGGCCGGCAGCAGTGTGGAGGACGTGCGATGGTCGAGCGGCTGTTGGAAGCCGGTCTCACGTCGCAACACCTCCTCACTTCCCTGATACACATCGTCAACACACACACACACACACACATACACATACACACAGATTGTGTCCAAAATCCGCCCAACGTTGGAGTACGCAGCCGCTTTCTGGAGACCAAAATTGCCAAAACACATGATCAAATTAGAAACAGTACAAAAATGCGCCACTGGAGCAATACGAAGTCAGGAGAAGCAGAGTAGTCACCATGAGAACAGTCTTGCCAACGTTAGTAGATAGAATAAATCGAAGCGACTTGATTACCATTTATATGTTCAACACAAAAAGAAGATACAGAACACGAAATTATTTCGGTACTCAAAGTCAAACAGGTGTCATAGTTGAGGTCTCCAAAACGCAGAATCAAGATGGATGTGCAAAAATATAGCTTTCCAAACAGGGCAATAAGAGATGATTGGAACAAACTACCAAACGAAATAGTCAACTAGACCACAACACGAATGTTTAAAAAATGCGACCTTTGGAAGACCAGGAGCCACGAGTCTTGTACTGGTTTCTACGGAAACAAATCGGTGAGAACTGATATGTACAGTACGATTCACACAGGTGCTAATTTCAAGTCTATTAAAACAACGTACAAAATGTTGGCATAAATTTCACCACGTGTCTGACGATGGAGACCGGCAGCTGCGAAGGGCTAGACAATATAACGGATCGACTTATAACCAAAACTCATTTATAACCAAAACTCAGAAACTAAAATATATTACAGACAGGCGCGCATGGGCATCGCTGACCCACGCGCGCCTACAAGAGATGGCAACACAACCACACTTCGAACACAACTCCACGCTCACACCGTCACACACGGGAGCACACACGGACAAGCATACACAGTTCAGACAGTCACGCACAACAACCAATCAGCGGCGAGCTGGTCAAGTGTTCGCCGCCGCAGGACGTAAACACGTTACAGCATAGCACACATACAAAGTAAACTACACACAATCAGACACACTAACACACTCAGACTCTCACAGATAATCTCTCACTCTCTCTCGCACCATACACAATGCCACAAAATGCAAGTTGATTCAAGAACATTGCCAAGCAAAAAATACACGACATAATACAGAATTACACACACGAAAAAAGACTGAGAACACGCTGAAACACACCTGAAGGTTGTTCTTCTTGAGAAACTGCAGCACAGCCACCAGAGTGTCCTTGTCGAGTGGCTTCATCGAGTCGTTGTCGGATTTATCGTCCATTTTGCTGCTCAATATTGGCAAACAGTGCCGGATAGAAGCAGCACAGAAAATAAGATGACTTTTCCCAAATGCAACTTAAACACCTGGCGCACATAACTGCAGAGAAACGACAGAAACAATACTTTGGATCAAATACACTGTATTTTTCAGTGTATGAGACCCCTTCAATGTTTAAACAAATTGTGAAACCAAATACACACTGGTGCTAAAGGAGTTTGCAGCAACGCTCATAAAACCACTACAAGTTACTCCATGCAATATATATCTCCTATTTTTATAGTGAAAACTTGGACCAAAGAAGGGTCTCATACACAGGAAAATACGATTATATTCGAACACACCGGGAAAACCACACAACGTACAAATACCCCGAATAACCACCAACTAATTAATGATACGCATGGTGTTTCAAATCTGTCTTGCTTTGCGCTTCGATTTATCCATCTCAAACAAAAATTCACCCAAAATAACAAGTACTACACCGAGCCTAACCAACCGCCGCGCGCCGCAAAATAAAGGTTTTCGCAACAAATGAACGACTTCAACAATTTGCACGCAGATACAATAAATACAATATTAAAACATAATCAGACACCAGTATATTTTATTGAGTACTAATAAATTATAATTTAATTCAGTTTAATAATTTAATGTTAATGCACTTATAATTGCCTTGCTAAGCCATATATCTAAATCAATATTTTGTACTGCTGCTTATAAACATTGGAATCGGCGGCCGCTTGCTGAGTGTTTTGCATCAATTTCTCTCCAATCGCGTACAAAGTGTTGCCATCGATGGAGCATACAGTCGCTGGCAGAGCATTGTGTCCGGTGTCCCACAGGGAAGTGTGTTGGGTCCTATTTTGTTCAACATTTACACCGCTGACCTGTACACAACCACACGCAACCCTGTATATGCTGATAATATCACCTTGATAACTGTAATTCCATCTCCTTCGTTTGGTGTTTTTATTACAAAAACAATATTAACAAACACTGAATTATTAACACTTTTCACTACGACACCGCAATCCTTTCTTCCCGACATTGTTGATTCGTTCATTGCCATGGCAACCAACTAGTCAACGATTACACAAATACACGAACTGTTAACACAACACGCCCACCTGATCTGAAGATAAAAAATACATACACACAACAATTCATACATAATCGTGCATCCATCGAGGAGGTCTCCTTTCTCTTCTGGGATATTGCCTTTGAGGTTCTGTTGGTTCTTCATCAACCCTTTCATCATGTTCTTCTGAACGATCCGGATCAATTGGTGGAGTAATACTTCGTACGTCCAACACGTGTCGTGGCACGCCGTCAACCGATATGTTGTTTTCTGAATTGATGTCAGTAACACAGTCTCTCCTCCAGCCAGTTGTGCATCTCGCCTGAGGCGGTTTCACCCAGACCTCGTCTCCAATATTGATAGACGGATGCATTCCTCTGTGCTTCACGCTGGGCACCGATGCCGGGTGTCTCCAGTTGTAACTGAATATAGATTTGTACGGTACACTGTCTTCCTTCAAGCCATGCTTTGGTGTCATATTATACCAAAACACCGCTTCTTGTGGACGTATGCCTCCTCGCTCTGCGATAGCCTTAATACAGTTATCATACAGTTTCGTTCAATGATTCCGTTCCCACTTGGCCTATATGCTGCCCTGAACCAACTCTTGATGTTCCACCTTTCAAACAAACTCTTCAGTTGAGTAGATCTAAAAGCAGTCGAATTATCCAGTAATACTTCATTCACTGGTCCTCTCTCCAAAAATACCTCGTACACATTCTTAACGATACATTCTGCCGTCTCTCTAACTAATTCTTCCCATATGGATATGCGACTGGGTCCACAATCGATCAGCGTAAGATGAACTCCACCTCTGTAGTGCGTCACGTCGATCGCTATTCGCTTCCAATTGCCTTCAACTGATAAGTGACCTGTGTCATGGTGAGCAGGTGCTGGGTCAATAGATTGACACCTCTCACACCGTTGCACTACATCCTTGACCTCATCTCGCGTAACATTTTTACCAACTTTCCTGGCCAGATATAAGGTGCGATCAACCCCTAAGTGGTGCATGTTATGTAATTCTTGAACGCTCACTGCACCCACATGATTCACTATATTATTGTTGCCCTCCATCTCGCTGTCATTCAACCATTGCCGCTTCACCCTTGTCAGTAAATCCGCCTTATTTTTCGCAGATGGCACAAGTTTGATATCCACCTCCAACTCAAACTCATCAATCAGTTGCTTCATTGTGCACAACCTACGTTTTACAATCATCTCGACTGCTCCTTTTGTACGGGGTCTTTTTTCCTCCGTCAAAGCCCTGTTAACCCAGCCTTGGACTGTGGCTGAGTCAGTGATTAGACTGATATGGCGTAAACCCCATTTCAATGCAAGATTTAAACCCTTTAATATTAATTCTAGCTCCGCAACGTTGATGTGATTGTAATCGTTTTTTATTCTCAACCACGCAGCGTCCTCTACCACATCACCATGCAACTCCAGCACTACTCTAATCGCTAAATTACTGGCATCGCACCATACTACACCATGCGTTGTCTTGGGAACACTCCACTTGCCTCTCACGGGATCCGATGCTTTAATCTTTTCGACTGCTTCACGTATCATCTTGGTTGCGCCATCTCCAATAGGATCATCCCAGTACACACCCTCCGCTTTTCTCTTGATGAAACTGCTGGCTGTTCTCAACCAACCAGCGACTGGATAGTGCCCCACCAATTTTACACATATAGAGAACAGTTCCTTTCTCGTGACTGTATCAGGTATGTCGGGGACCGTGTTTCCTCGCGAGAATTCCAATCTATCGAAAATGTTTTTTCTCAATCTTAGCCCCAGAGCTGTTCCTCCATCTAATTGTTCCGGCTCTTTTGTTGTCAGTCCAAATTTTTCCAAATTTTCAACCACCTCATCAACACATACCATGGACCTATAAACGAGAATGTCATCGATGTATGAGCTCGTCGCGGCCTCGATTCTCTTGGACTTTGCCAGAACTGTTTTAAGATTTTTTGACATTATGCGAGGTGCGACACTCAAACCGAAGCCCAAGCGAGTAAGGCTGTATGTTTTACCGCGAACCTTCACCACTTGATACTTTCTCAGTTCGTCGGCAACACAAATTTGCAAATAAGCCGACTTCAAATCAACCAAAATCGGTTCTCCTTCTACTTGCCTCCACTCTCTAATTTTTTCTGCACATACATAAATCTCATCGCCACCCGTGTGACTTTCCACAAACTGATTCACCTCCCTGTAATCTAGCACAGGTCGTACCTTACCCTTATTTTTCTGTTCGACCGCCATCAGTGGCAAAATTCCATATTTGATTTGACTGGACCATGGCACGAGAATACATTCGTCTATCCACCTTTGTACCTCTCTCTCGTATTCTTCTTTTCTCTGGGATGGTAATTCTTTCCTATAATTACTGACGCTGTTCTTCAGTACAGGAGGACCTCTGTTATTCCAATGCCAACTGACGGTCCATCGCCTTCCATCAAATTGTCCATCAAAATCCTTATCTTTGATCTCACAAGCCGTTTCTGCTTGATTGAATTTTCTAGACACATTCGGCGACACTGTTGAACACTGGTTTCTGCAGAACACAACGTTTTCTCCAATCACGGTCACTCCACCAAGTTCGGTAATGACGTCCATTCCAAGCACAACATCTATATTATTAACAATTTTATCAATCACCATTGCCCGTATTCTCAAACGACTTCCATTAACACACACATTTAGCAATGTCTCACCCCTACATCGCACCCTTCTTCCGTCGAACGCACTCACTGTGCCCCCATTCATGTACTGTTTTATTAGTGACGTTTTCACCATGGTCATTGTACATCCTGTATCCACTAATGCACTCACTCTCAATTCATCAACAAGCACGTCAATATTAAGCATTTTACAAGATTGCGCCATTACAGAAGCGAAGGGATGACTGGTGGCGCACCAGCACCCCTTTCCTCGTTTCCCTGGTTCCTACGGCATTGGTATGACACATGACCTTCTCCACCGCACTTGAAACACCTGACGCGTTATTTTTTCGTGCACTCGTGCGCCATATGCGGCCCACCACACTCAAAACATTTCCCGCTGAAACTTGATCTTCGCTCGCCTATCTGGGTGTTGGACATTGCAGCAACAACACTTCCATCCACTTTTTCTGCGAGCACTCTCGCTCTGGTCAAGATATCGCTCATTGACAGCTCCAAGATGTCCTTAACTTGTTGCAGCTCTTTACTTGTGTGTTCTGGTAGTCCGTTCACAAACGTCAACTTCAACATCTTCTCGAGAGCTTCTCCTTTGAATCCAGCTAACCCAGCCAATCGGCGAATTTCGCTGGCAAACGCGTCCACTGGTTCGCCAGTCCATCGCACTTTCATCAGTTTCGCATGCGCCACAAACGGGCTATCAGAGAAGGCTTCTTTCAATTTGCTCTCAATTTCATCAGCATTTTTTCTGATCAGTTTCTTCCATTTCCAGATATGTAGCGAGCGCATCACCTTCCAAATATAGCCGTAAAAGACTTGCCACGTCATCAACTTTCTGCAGCTTAGCAACCAACCTCACTTTCTTTATTATTATTATTATTATTATTAACGTTTATTTGTATAGCGCACATTAAAATACACGCGAGAAAATACTAATCTTGGTGCAAAAATATAAACAAATAAGTAAGACACGCCGCTTAGGGAAAACAAACATGCGGACAATACACACACTCACAAGCACACACACTCACACAAACACACACACACACACACACACACACACACACACACACACACACACACACACACACACACAAACTTACTCATGCACACACACCGCAAAATTGAAACATGGCAGTAAGAAAGAGCATAAAAAACAACAAGAAAACTTCTAGTAAATATATCACGCGAGACGGGTACGGTATGACGGCTCAGAGCGAAGCGTAAGGAGTAAGAGAGTGAGAGTCATGATCAAAAGATTTATCAAAGAGATGATTGCGCAGAGAAGAGGAAAACGATGATAAGGATGTGGAGGAGATAACATGGGAGGGAAGAGAGTTGTACAAACGTGGATCATAGAAAGGGAAGGATTTACTAGACCAGGTAGATTCCTTGAGGGCTCGTGGACAGGATAAAGGAAGAGGATGACGGGAAAGAAAGTTATTAGAGAGTGTAAGAAGCTACGAGAGGTATGTAGGTTGCCGAGGGTCATGCAAAAGTTTATAAGCAAGACAGCAAATTTTAAAGTGGATGTGAGGGATGATCGGAAACCATCGAAGATTGTAGAGATAGGGTGAGGTATGACGAAAGTGGGAAGGAGAAAACACGAAACGACAAGATTTATTAATGAAATGTTGCAGGATTTTCAGAGAGGAGCGAGGTACATGGAAATATAAAGAATTGCAGTAGTTGACTCTTGAAAAGATGAAACAATGAATCAGTTTAATAGCTGAGGGACGGTCGAGAAAAGGGCGGATAGGATATAGCGAACGTAGAATGAGATGACAAGTGCGAGCAACAGCAGAAATATTTGCAGAAAAAGAAAGTGACGAATCCAGAATGACTCCGAGATCACGAACACTTTGAGATAGGGGTAAAGGGAGCAGCGGAGGTGTTAAGCGAGGAGGATGTAGAATGAATAATTCTGATTTGGAAGTGTTAAGAAGGAGACTGCGAGAGGCATACCAGGAAGAAATATCAGAGATAATGTCTGATAAGAACGAAGCATGGGGGAAGGGAAGATAAATAATTATTTGTATATCGTCTGCGTAGACGTGGAACTGGACAGAATAGCGATGGAGAATAGGACATAGAGAAGACATGTACAGATTGAATAAAAGCGGGGCTAGAATAGAACCTTGTGGCACACCGGAAAGTAGAGGAGTTTGCTTAGAAGTAGTGGCATTGAATTGTACCGAGTAGGAACGATCAGTAAGATAAGAATGTAGAAGAGAGAGCGCTGAAGAGGACACACCAAGAAAGGAGAGATCTCTGATTAAAATTGAATGGTCAACTAAGTCAAAGTCTGCTGACAGATCAAGGAGGATAAGCAGAGCAGATTTACCGAATGAAAAATGAGAAAAAACAGTAGTAGTAACGGAGGTTAGGACAGATTCAGTAGAGTGAGCAGACTTGAAACCCGATTGGAAGGGGTCAAGGGATTTGTTGATGAATGGCGCAAGTTGAAAATACATAGCAGAATCGAGGAGTTTAGAGGGAAAGTTGAGTAGAGAAATAGGACGGTAACTGCTACATAGCGAGGGATTGAGGGAAGGTTTTTTGAGTATCGGAAGGATGACTGCATGCTTCTCAGGAAAAAATACACCATGTAGGAAAGAGCTATTGATTAAATGCAATATAAAGGGAACCAGGAGCAAAATAGAGTCTGATAGGGCACGAAAATTTATGGGGTCCGCAGGTGAAAGCGAAATGTTTGTTGTAGAAATGATAGTGATTATATCAGGAAGCTCTAGATGTGAAAAGTGAGTAAAATGATCGTGGGATTTAGTGTGAGTCAAGCGGGAGTTAGGAGAAGAAATACTAGAAATGGCAAATTGGATTTTATCGGAAAAAAATACAGCAAGGTCGGAGGCAGAGAGAGAAGACGAAAGGCTTGGGTTTTGCAGGCCACTCAATGAGTTAAGCGAGGACCACAGAGATTTAGGACAGCGAGAGAGTGACGATAATTGAGATTTGTAGTAGGATTGTTTAGCAGAATATAGGGCAGATATATACAAAGAGCGAGATGAGCAGAAGGATGACCACGTAGCAGTAGTACAACAGCGTTTGCACACACGCTCGTGGTAGCGTTGGGCGCGTTTGATAGAGATTAGTTCGCGATTAAACCAAGGAGGAAGATTGGAGCGATTGGAGGATGAGCATAGTGGAAATATGGCTTCGTTGATAGAAGAAATAACCTTGAAAAAAGAAGAGTACAATTGGGTAGGGGAAAGTGAGTGAAATTGAGTTGAGGCAAGCATGTGAGAGAATAAAGTTGAGAAGAGGTGAGGGTCAAAAAATTTGTAATTTCTGTACGATCTGGGGGGAGAAATACGTGGTTTGGGAAAGGGAAGATTGAAAGTGAGGATACTGTGGTCAGAAGTAATGGTATCTGGGGGAAATATAAGAACATCTGGAGGGGTTAGGTCGGATGCTAAAACTGGAGATGGAAAAAGAACAAGATCAAGGGTGTGACCGGAGATGTGAGTCGGTGAGGTAACAGGCGAGTATAGACCGTAAGTTTGGATCATAGACAGGAATTCCATGCGACCACGTCGCCATTTCCACTGAACGGTTTCATCATGCTTTCTGATATTCTTGACATATTGCCGAAATAGCTTTTGGTGTTTTTATTACAAAAGCAATATTAACAAACACTGAATTATTAACACTTCTCACTACGACACCGCAATGCCTTCTTCCCCCCAAACCAACCAACTCTTCCCGACATTGTTGATTCGTCCGTTGCCATGGCAACCAACTAGTCAACGATTACACAAATACACGAACTGTTAACACAACACTTCGGACAGACCATAGGTGCGTCAAACGGTTAACGACGATCCCAGCAGCGACCTGAAGTCGTGTGAAGGGTGGAATATGATGCTGAATACTTCGAAATCTAAATGCTTGTTGGCTTCTAGGTCACGTACCGTTCAACCTTCACATGGGGCTATCCTCATAAATGACTCCCAACTCAGCTTGAGTGATGAGCTCGAAATATTGGGAGCGCATGTTGACTCAACACTGACATTTGAGAGTCACATTCGGAAGCTAGTTTGTTCGGCATCGCGGAAACTGGGAATTATAAGAAGGTCGGTAAGAGGCGAAAATCAATGGTCAAATTAGGACATATCGGATATTCGGTAGCAGCACAATCTCCAAAAGTTGTTTTTGCTGCTATTACTAGGGCTGCCATAAGTTAATAAAGTTACTTTTTCACCTAAAGGTCACTTTTTCATAAGCTACCTAAAATTGCCTGAAAAAGTTGTGTACGATAATTATAAACAAAGTTATTAGGTTACCAAAAGGTACTTTTTCATCGTTAGGTTACTTTTTTTGCTTTTAGGTTACTTTTTTATCGTCAGGTTACGTCTTTTTTTCTTTCTTGGTATTAAGTAAGTTTACCACGATGTTTGGTGACTTTTTGCAGATAAGAGGCAAAAAACGGTATATATGAGAATAAAATAGGAAAAGAGATGGAATATTAGGTCTGTGGCGTCATGTGAGTTATATTTTGTACATGTATGTTTGTGTGTCACCGTTTGTGTTTGCGAGCGTGTGTTAGTATGTCCTGTTGTGTGTGTGTACATTTCGCCCGTTTGTATGCGTGTCTGGTGTGTGTGTATGCCAAGAGAATAGTATGTCTGTGTGTAGTTAGTCTTGGGTAACTTGTGTGTTCTGGATGTATATGTCTACTGAACTGGTATGTCTGTATGTCCCGTTTTTGCATCTCTTGTATTCGTCGTTGTCTGGTCAGGCTTCGCCCTGCTACTGGTAACCGTGTAATTCCAGTACAACCAGATTCATGGTCGAGTCGTCGGCGACTAAACCGGCTCCCCCACTGTTCTGCAGTGAGGAGGGTGGCTAGACACCCGACAGGAAAAAAACAAAACCTGTTTCAAGGGCGGATGAGCTATCTGATAGCCAACGGCCATCTAGCATGTTCCAGTTTGCAAACGTGTTTTCATTTTTCTATTTGTGCCTACTCCCTGCTCGCTGTGATGTTCCTGTCGGTTGTCTTTTTCGCGCCTGTGTATAAATATGTGCGCTATATTAAATATATGTTGTTGTTGTTGTTGTTGTTGTATGTATCCACTTGCACGGTTGACTGCGTACGAGTCTGTGAGTAGGACCGTGTGAAAGGCCATGTGACCGAGCCCATATAACCCGGCACAATTCCGGTCACCAGACAATTATTCGCTGGTATTCGCTAGTATTGTGCGATCGCCTCAAGAATATACTGCTGTAATTCAATGTGGTCTACGCCACCACAGGTCTGAAGATCAAGAAATGTAATAATTTCTGCTGTTAGGATTTAGCAATTGATATTCACCTTAATATCTGTGCTACTCGATATTTTAACGTTTTTGGGCACGCAGGATAGCGTCATTCCATTTTAGGAGATGTCCACGAGCCGGAGGGTGTCGTGAAATGTTTGGATCGCGGTATAGTACGATGTATGAGCTCTCTATACCAGATACTGCACTGTAACACTTGACATTACGTATTTACTTGAACAGGAATTAGCACGTGATTTTCAAGTCGTTAGATAGTGCCATTTTCCCACGTTTGACATTTATAAGACTGTGAGCACAGGGTGCTACATATGGGAGGACGGTGGGCATTCAAACATTCAGTGTTTAAGCTTACACTAATATACAAGCTGTAGTACGTGCTACTTGATACAAAGTTCCATTGAAACAATATAAAGAACATTATTGCGACCATTACTATGAATATTTACATTTGTAATTAGTGTATTTCACTGTTGTATTAGCTTTCCTCTTTGAATTGCATTTTTAGGGTTATGCTCCTTTTTGCGATGTTAGCCAAATAATATTCAGCCACTTTCGGTGGTTTGTTGTAAATATGGTACCAGATAGGAGAGAGGATGGAAAAATAGTACCAACTCGGAAAGAGGATAGAAAAGGACTGGTGTATTTTCTTCCTTCAGAACTTCAAACAGAAATTGACCTTTTTGAAGGCGGATATTTTTACGAAGATCTGAAGAGCCTGCCAAAGAAGCTCAAGGATGACAAGGACGGAACGGCCATGCCAGAAGAAGACGACGAAGAGGGACCGCTTCCGGACCAGCTCAACGCCAAGCAGCGCGTGGCCTTCGACATGGTCAAGGAGTGCTTGGACAAGGTGGAGGTCAGTGGACTGGAGAGCACGGAACCACTACTACTCAACATCTCGGGGCCAGCAGGGACAGGGAAGAGCTACTTCCTCAACGCCGTCCGGATGTATGCCAAGTCCACCTCCCTGCCCAAGGACTTTGTCAGGTCCGCAGCTCCGTCGGGAACAGCTGCATTCCAGATCGGGGGAGAAACTCTGCACGGCCTCTTCCTTCTGCCTGTCGGGAAGAACTTCCTCGCCCCCCTGTCACCCGGGAGGCTCGCAACGCTGCAGCAGGACCTCAAGAACGTAGGCATTATCATCATCGACGAGAAGAGCATGATCGGGCTCAAAATGTTCTTCTTCATCAACCAGAGGCTGAGAGAGCTGCGTCCTCACCATTGCGACGAGCCATTTGGGGGAATGTCCGTCCTCCTCATCGGATACTGGAAGCAGCTGCCGCCCGTCTTGGACTATCCCCTCTATCACAACCCCTCCAAGGACAAGAAGGCCAAGCACAGGGAGATGACCGGTCCTGCGCACAGCCTCTACCTCCGCTTCAAGAAGACCATCATCTTTGAGAAGATCCAGCGGCAGGACGGGGACGAGCAGAAGCAGTTCAGAGAGGAGCTTCACCGCCTCGGAGAGGGAAAGTTCAAACTCCAGGACTGGAACCGCTGGAGGTCCCGTTCACTCGACGATCTCCCCACGGATGAGAGGCAGAGCTTCCTCGACAATGGAGCCCTTGCTTGCGCCTACACCAAGGACATGATCGAGCACAACAAGAGGAAGGTTTGCGACAACAAGCAGCCCATTGCCCTGATCAAGGCAGACAGCCATCCCAAGCCAGAGGCAGCCAAGGAGGGAGCGGACCGCCTGTCTGGACTGCCCAGCAAGATCATCCTCTGCCGCAACACCATCTTCCGTCTCACCTCCAATCTGTGGACCGCAGCGGGGCTGACCAACGGAGCAGTGGGCCAGGTCCACTCCATCATCTACGCGCCAGGCAAGAAGCCTCCTCAGCTCCCCGTCGCCATCATCGCGATCTTTGAGGCCTACAAGGGACCGTGGTACAAGGGCATCAAGCAGGCCGTACCGATCTGCTCCGTCTCCAGGAACTGGTACTCCAACAAGGTCGACTGCACGAGGACCATGCATCCCGTCATCCTCGGATATGCCCTCTCCATCTACAAGCTGCAGGGAGCCACCCTCGACAAGGTCATCCTGAACCCTGGGAGGAGAGAGTTTGCCCTCGGCCTTCTTCTCGTTGGAGCCACAAATGTCAAAACGTTCAAGGGTCTGTCGCTGCATCCCTTCCCCAACTTTGAACGTTTTGAGCAGATCGCCAAGTCCAAGGCGCTCAAGAAGAGGGTCGAGGAAGAGGAGAGGATGAAGAAGCTGGAGCAGATCACCCTGGGGAACAAGCCTGCAATCGAGACACCGGAAGAGGCGGTAATGGAGGTGGATGATGTTGACTCTCCGGTTACAGTCAACAGTGCAGAAGACCAAGCTGCCATGGAAGAGGAGACCACCACCGAAAAGCAGACCACCGCAGAAGCTCGCCCCGTCGGACTGGTAAACATGATCAACAACTGCTACGTCAACAGCACCATACAGTGTTTAGCCAGTCTTGGGGCCTTCTCCTGGCAGCTGGTGCAGGGCTGTCGCGAGAAGAACACCATCGCCGGCACATTTACAGCCCTCATTGAAAAGTTGCTGCGCAACGACGGGGAAACCGCATCACCTGCAGGTCTCTTAGAAGAAGCCATGTTCTACCGTGAATAATTCGACGGTGAATCGCAAGAGGACGCCCAAGAATTCCTGATGTTCCTACTGGACCAGCTAGAGATTGAGCTCAGACTCTCAGATCCCTTCCGTACTCCATAGAAGGCGAAACCGATGTTGACAGGGTATGGGACCTCTTCACGACGGGTTCCAGCAGTCCTCTGATGTGGAACATGTTCAACGGCCAGCAGATGTCCACTGTCCACTGCCACACGTGCCATGACGTCATCATCAAATACGAGTACTTCTCCAGCATCTCGGTCCGATTGGCTGGAAGATCACTAGCCGACTGTCTCAACAAGTACCTGGAGGTCGAGTCACTGGAAGACAGGATGTGCCCGAAATGCTTCACCTGCACCTCTACGATGCGGCTGCAGATCGTCCGCCTCCCTACCGTCCTCATCATCAGCATCAAGAGGTTCAACGGCGCATTCCAGAAGGCGGACTCCTTTGTGGACTTCCCCACGGGTTCCTTGGAGATCGCACCCTTCGTGACAGGCTACGGAGGGGACAATAACATCTACAAGGAGTACAGGCTCAGCGGCGTTGTCAACCATCTTGGATCGGGGGTGTCCGCAGGCCACTACACCGCCGACTGTTATTCCGAGGCAAGCGGGAAGTGGGTCAAGTTCGACGACGTGCACGTGTCCCCCATCAGCGAGTCAAGCGTGAGGACGAAGAATGCGTACCTCCTCTTCTACGTCAAGAAATGATTACTAACTAGGGGTTGAGTTTGTGTCGAGTTGAGTTTGTGTGTGAGGTACTAGACAATAAAAGCATTATATCTTATTGCTATGTATATCTTCTGGTCCAAAATTATTTCAACATTTTGCTTCTTCTTTACCCTCTTATGTAATCTATCCATAATGTGTAGTTGGTTTAGGATATCAAGGCCGAATTGGGGATATGCAGCTTTGGATCTGGTTAGTGGCCAGACAAAGTGGTGTAGCCAGTGCGCATAGATAGCAGCTGTTTTATATTAATTATGTGTGGACTAATCATGGCGCGCTGGATACGTTGATTATTTTCATTGTTATTTTTCTCTTCACTAATACATCACTCGTGTACTGACCAGTGAGGTGTGCTTGATTTTCCGCTGGGTAAAAGTATTTGGCACTTACAGCTTTTTGGTCCTCTACAGTGGTGACCCCGAATTAGCTTCCTGAAATGGAAAGTAAATGTTCTGAACCATGTTCTGCATCCCAGTCTTCGGGCGTCAGGGTTGAACTCCCCGCCTTTGACGATATTGATGTCGACACTTGGATTGTCATGTGCGACAATCTTTTAGAGGACGCAGGAATCACTGTTCAAAGCACGATGATGCGGAAGGTGCTCGCGAAATTACCGCCATCACAATTTCGCATTGTGAAGGACCTGGCCACTGCGAGGCCTCTTCCCGGTGACTCTTACACACAGTTGTGTAACCGCCTGCGTCGGCGTCTGCAGCTCACTTCAGCCGAGCGCTTGAGAAGGCTGCTGAGCATTCCGGGTGAGTTGGGTTCTCGCAAGCCTTCGCAGCTGTATGGCGACCTGGAGGCGCTGTATCCTAGCGACACCGGTCATGAGATCATTGTTGAATCTTTCCTTGCCCGGATGCCCGCAGCGCTGCAACTAATTTGCAGGGAGTGGCTTCAGACCATGCCATTAGTGGAGGTAGCCGTGCGAGCGGATGCTCACTATCAGCCGGCACAAGTGGTGGCAGCGGCTTCCGGACGGCGCGTCGCAGAGGTCCCTTCACCAGCAAGGGCAGAGTCATCAGGCGAGGAGGAATCAGCGACGGTTTCGGCGTCGCACAATCACAAAAACTGGTCGTCAGCATCCGCCCGGGGAGTGACGAGGAGGCATCCGGCGCAGCCTTCGTCAGAATCCGGCTCCTTCGTCAGTCGCTGGTGCAAATTTCATCGGCAGTGGGGTCCAGCGGCTCGCAGGTGCACCGGTTCGTGCTCGTTCCGAGCGGACATGTCGGAAAACGCGCCCGGCAGCCGGCAGTAGTGGCGCTGACCGGCTGCAGTCCAGAGTGTCACCTGCTTCACGTCGTAGATCATAGGGGGCGGCGCTACCTCGTCGACAGCGGCAGTGAGGTATCTCTGTTGCCAGCTTCGAAGAATCACACCACACCGCTCAACAGACCACTGCTCCGCGCGTCCAATGGGTCCAGAAATGATGTCTTTCAAGCAGATTTACCAATTGACGTCGACCTTGGCCTCGGTCGATCGTACAATTTCAAGTTCATTGTGGCAGCCGTTCCGTCACCCATACTCGGCGCAGATTTTCTGAGGGAATTCGGCCTGGTGCTGGACATGCGCAACAGACGCCTCATTGACAGCGTTACGCATTTGTCAACACACGCCGGGAGTCTGACGAACCGACTACATCCCGCGCTGGCGCACGTTAGTAACGTTCAGGAGCTGGAAGCAGATGGTACCGGTTTCTCCGACGTACGATCGTCGGTCGAGTTTCGTCGTCTCTGTGCACCTCCTACCGGATTCCCAGTCATCAGAACGCCGGGAGTGGAACACCGAATTGAGACGCGGAGTGCTCCGGTGTACTCGCGGCCGCGGCGACTAATGCCCGGCAAGCTGACAGCGGCAAAGCGAATGCTGAACGAGCTTCTAGAGCGTGGCATTGTCGTTCCTTCGTCCTCGCCATGGGCCAGCCCTATTCATCTGGTGCCGAAGGATGGTGGCAAAGCTTATCGAATGGTAGGATGCTACGAACGACTGAACGCGGTTACAACACCGGACAGGTACCCTATCCCGCATATTCAAGGATTTGCCGACCTTTTGGGCGGATCGCAGGTGTTCAGCAAGCTGGATCTCGCTCGAGCATACGCGCAAATTCCGGTGGCGAAACGGGATCAGCCGAAGACGGCGATTACGACACCACTCGGTCTGTACCATTACACGCGCATGCCTTTTGGTCTCTGTAATGCGGCGCAGACGTTTCAGCGATTAATGGATTCGGTGTTGCGAGGAATGCCAAGAGTTTACGCGTATATAGACGACATTCTGGTGTATTCACCTGATGCAGCGACACACCGCAATGACCTCGTCGAACTTTTCAGGAGACTCTCCAAGGCCGGACTGGTCGTCAAACCCGACAAATGCATGTTTGGCCGACGTAGGCTGCAGTTCCTCGGGCTGGAGATATCGTCTGACGGACTACGTCCCCTCCCAGACCGAGTGGTCGACCTCGGCGCCATGCGGCAACCACAAAACGCCACAGAGTGCCGTCGTTTCGTAGGCATGGTAAATTTTTTTCACCGGTTCGTGCCAGGGTTGGCCGCGAAACTGCACCCGCTGCACGCGGCGATTCACGGGGCTGGTCGGAAGTTCGTGTGGGGCTCCGCACAAACGATCGCCTTCGACGAGGTTAAATCAGCACTCGCCTCCGCCACGCAGCTGTCCTATCCGCGGGAGAACACTCCTACGCAGGTGGTCTCGGATGCTTCGAACACAGCAGTCGGAGCGGTCATCCAGCAATACCAGGACGGCAGGTGGGTCCCACTGGCCTATCACTCTCGAGCCTTGTCGCCCTCACAAGTGAAATGGAGCAAAGGCGACAAGGAGCTGTACGCTGTATTCACTGCTGTCAAACGTTTCAGGCACTTGCTCGAAGGACGCCCCGACCTCAGCCTACTTACCGACCATAAACCTCTCGTTTTTGCATTCACCAGCTCCACAGAAAAGTCACCACGGGTGCAGCGCCAATTGGCATATATAAGCGAATTTACGACGGATGTCAGGCACGTGCCAGGAGTCAAGAATGCCGCCGCCGACTATCTCAGCCGATCTTTCAACGTATCCCAATCGACATTCGCGATGGGCGGGCAGAGTATCGACCTGAAGAGGTTAGCTCGTGCGCAGGTAGACGATCCTGAAGTGGCGACGCTGGCGAAGAGTCCATCTCTGCTGGTCGAGAGACGTTCGGTTGATGACGTTCCCACCGGCCTTCTTGTCTCCACCTCGACTGGTATTGATCGACCGTTGGTGCCAGGCAGCATGTAGCGGCAGGTATTTGACGCATTCCACAAGCTGCATCATCCAAGCGCAAGGGCAACTCGTAAGTTGATTTCGGAGAGGTACGTCTTCCAGCGGCTTTCGTCCAGAACGGCGGAGTGGGCGAAATCGTGTGTAGAATGTCAGCGGTGCAAGGTCGCACGCCATCAACACACGCCGCTCAGTCGCCACCCGCTACCGACCAGCAGGTTCGAGGCACTCCACGTGGACATTGTGGGGCCATTACCGGAGGTGAGAGGCTTCAAGTACTTATTCACAATAATCGATCGCTTCACGCGCTACCCCGAGGCTGTACCACTGCGTGACATCACGGCGTCAAGTTGCGCCCAAGCGCTTCTCGGGTGGATATCGCGATTCGGTCTTTGTTTGGGTATAACGTCCGATAGAGGCGCGCAGTTTGTTTCAGACCTCTGGAAGGAGCTGTGGACGATGCTCGGCGTACAGTTGTCAACCACGTGTGCGTACATGCCTCAGCAGAATGGCATTGTTGAACGCATGCACCGGCAGTTGAAGGCGTCCCTCATGGCCGCCTTGAGAGACAACAACGATTGGCCATCAGCCTTGCCGGTAGTGCTGATGGGTCTCCGAGCCGCTCACAAGCCAGATCTTGGTTCATCGCCGGCAGAGCTGGTGTTTGGTGAGCCGTTTCGTCTGCCGGGACAGTTTTTCACGCAGTCGGCGCTTCATCCTGCCACTGAAACCGCTCGTCATCTGGCCACCACGATGTCTCGTCTGCGTCCGGTTCCCACGGCTTGGCACAACCGCTACCGCAACCGTATGTATGAACTTGTGGTGCGCCACGTGTAATTGTGCCTCGCGCCACCTAGCGGTACCTGCCAGAAACGCAGTGACCTATTCATCTATGTGTATGTTTGTGTGTCGTGTTGTGTTTGGTCGTGATTGTGCGTGTTTGATATTGTGTGTATGTTTGTCTGTACTTGTCTTGCTCGTGTCTTGTTATATGCATGAATATAGTCGGTCCAAAGAACTCACGCTGTGAACTTGTCCTGCTCCGTGGCGAGCCAAACGCCACATTGGTGACCCCGACGTGATTTGAACACGAAACCTTCTGATCTGGAGTCAGATGAGAAGGTTGTGATTTTGCGAATTACGCACATTGTGAACGTGCGTAATTCCGTGGCTGCCGTGAGGATGGTGTGATGCTGGGTGAATTTGTTTTAATCTGACTCATCTGACTGTCTTCGCCTAGCATAGTCGTCATGCCTTCGTCTGCGTCATAGTCCACTGTGACTCGCTGAGAGCGACGCACCATCAGCTACTGAATCGTGTTTTCTCCTACGGACGCCGGACGTAAAACCACCGAATAGCAAACGCCTGCGCAGCAAGAAAACAAAACAATATTGTCTCGTCTTCTTGCTGGATGCAGTTTCTGCAAACCTACGAAAACTTCGCCTCACTGAAGAAGCAACCGTCTGCGCAGCAAGAAGACAACTCAATGGAGATTGGCTCGATTTCTTGCTGGCTGCAGTCTCTGCCATCACTACTCGATTCGCCAACGGACTGCGTAGCACGAGGACGACTTGATTGTGCAAAATTCACTTGAACCCGTGCTGCGGTGCAGTATGACACCCTGGTGCATCAAATCAGCGAACAATGAATTCACCGACTCCGATTTTTCCATGACCGCTCCGCTTCTGGTGGGGGAGTCCTATGGTGCGCCACGTGTAACTGCGCCTCGCACCACCTGGCGGTACCTGCACAGGTCACTGCGCTTCTGGCAGGTACCGCTAGGTGGCGCGAGGCGCAATTACACGTGGAGCACCACAAACTTATATTTATTCTTATCTTACTCTATTTACTATTGGTTGTTGTTATTTATTAAATCATAATTTTCCTCAGTGTTGGCTGTTGTTGTTTATTGAATCCTATTTTTTGTTGTTGCTGTTTATCGAGCCATATTTATTGGTGTTGTTGCTGTTTATTGAGCCACATTTATTGGTGTTGTTACTTATTGAACCATACTTTTCTTTATTGTTGGTTGTTTCTTATTGAATCATATTTGTCGTTGTTGATTATCATTTATGACTTATTTAATAATATTCGTATTCATTGATGGTCCCCCCTGCGGTAAGGGGGTTAGAATTCTGCCGCCGTAGCTGCCGCGTGTCGTAAAAGGCGACTAAGGGCAGACATGTCTGGTCAGGTTTCTGCCTGCTACCGGTAACATGTAACCCGGTACAACCAGCCGCATGGTCGGAATGTCGGCGACTAATCCGGCCCCCCACTGGCCTATACCAGTGAGGAGGGCGGCCAGACACCCAGCAGGAAGAAAAGCAAGACCTGTCAAAGGGCGGATGAGCTGGTTAGCAGCCAACGGCCATCTGGAAAGCCTCCCCCGTCGGATCGGCAAACAGGATCCTGGCCGCTGAGTGTCACGTCACCCGGGGTATAGTGGTGGCGTGACGCAACACTCGTCTTTGGACTGCGCGTCGAACCCCGACGGGGCCGCTGTTTGGCTCCTCGACAGTGGAGAGAATGGTCCGACGCCGGCACGGGTGGCCGGATAGGGCTCAAGAGGGTCAAGGGTGAGGTGCCTGGTGCTCGAGGGGGTCCCGCACGGTGCAGTGTCCGCCGTTTGCAGTGGGGCTGCAGTTGATGGGTCCAGATGGACCGGTGGGGGTCACTGGTCCGGACCCGGTGCTGTAGCTCCCGCGGACTCGTACCGGGCGGAGCTCGCAGCGAGCTCAGGGGTATTCGGTGCCCGTACAGCGCGCACCACCACTGGCGTGGCATCCCATGCTGGCTCTGCCCGTCCCCCCAGTAGGGCCCCGTGCAGAGGTGGGTGGTCATGCGCGCAGAGACAATGCAAATATTTATGGCTTCAAAAACTCCAACCACCCCACCTGCTGGTCGTCCATCGGGCGATCGGCCACGGCCGCCGAAAGGTGGTCGTACTGTGAGCCACTTGCACGACGACAGTCGTGCTGCACCTGTGCCGATGGTGCTGGTTTTTACTAGCACCAATGAACACGTGAAATTGACCTCGCTGAACCCATTCCGTCGTCTGGATGGGTTCAAAAACATCGGAGACGCGCCTGTTGAGGCCAGCCGACAGAGAGACGGTTCTCTGTTGGTTAAATACGGCAATGAGACGGCAGCAGCCCGCGCGATGAAGGCCGACACATTCCGGTATCGCGTGGGTACGGGCGAAAACAAGCGTTGGGTGAGCACCCACATCTCGGTGTGTGCGCACTCGACATTGAACCACGCCAGAGGTGTTCTGTTCTGTCGTGCGCTAGAGGGTGTTGATAACGATGAAATCTGCGACGGTTTGTCATCCCAGGGTGTCATCCGTGTGGAGCGCATCGTCCGACGGCGTGAGGGTAGCGAGGTGCCAACGCACACTTTCTTCCTCACATTTGACGGTGCTGTTCTGCCGGATGACATCAAGATCGGTGACATCCGTCAGCGTATCCGTGTCCGCCCCTACGTACCCAACCCAATGCGATGCTACAGGTGCCAACGTTTCGAGCATACGAGCTCCCGCTGCAACCGTGCTGAGATCTGCGGACGCTGCTCATCCGAACGGCACACCGTTGCTGATTGCGACAATGAGTATTTCTGCGTCAATTGCAGGAGCAGCGGTCATGCGTCCTCGTCGCGTGACTGCCCGGAATGGCTGAAAGAAAAATAAATTCTGGCTATCCGCGCTGCCCAGCGCTGCAGTTTCGGCGAGGCGCGTGGTGTATATCGCAGCTTGCATCCATCGGGCCCGTCCTATGTCGCGTCGTCACGAAGTCGGCTCAGCCTCCACAGTCTGTCGACTCGTTTCTGGAGAAGCTGACTGTTGGAGACTTCTTGAAGCTGGCGGGACGAATGGGCTTGAAGCTGGTCGTACCTGAGGCTGATAAACATGAGCTGGAACCAACACGGGTTGATTGGCGGTCTGAGGAGGCTGCCGTGTCGCGGTCGCCAACGGCCACACCCCAGCGGTCCCAGGCGTCCGCGACCCAGCGGCCCAAGGCGGCCGCTCCTCAGCAGCCTGAAAAGGCTGCTGAGCAACGACCTCAGCCGGTCGCCGATCGGCCGATGGACCGCGCTGGCAAATCGGCAGCGATGCCGGTTAGTCAGGGCGGCAAAAAACCGGCCGCTCAGCAGGCTTCCAAGCCAGCAGAGCGGTCGTCTCCGAACCGGAGGAAATCCGGAGACTGGACGGTGGTTCAACACAAGAGCCGCCGTTCGGTCAAGTCAGCCTCGCCGAGGAGTGACCGGCGATCATCTCCCGGTCACAAAGCGAGCGCGGTCCCTACGTCTCCACGCTCGGCGGCTGCTAGCGCACCGCCTTCCGCACACGACGGAGCGACTCCCACCACTGCCATGGAGGTGGAGAGTTCCTCTAAGCGGAAGCTCTCGGTCTCTCCAAGTGGGTCCCCACCTGACGCGGAGAGAGGACGATCGGCCAAGCGATGCGATTAGGTACCTGTGCTACCTGGTTGTTAGTGTATATGTGCCTTTTTAACGGGAGTATTTATATGTATTTTATTCTATTATATGTATTTTTATGTCCATTTTACAATGGAATATTAGAGGTATTAGACCAAATTTTAATGATTTACTGCTTATTTCACACTCCCGACAACCATCGATTTTAGCAATACAGGAGACTAAGCTTTTAACTTCTTCGTATTTTAGTATTCATATTTTAATGTTTTTAGACATGATAATCCCAGCTCGACTATAGCCCATGGCGGGGTTATGCTGGCTGTTCGCACCAGTGTACCCTGTCGCCGCCTGCATATTCAGTCAGATTTGCAGGTGGTTACGGTTCGGTGCTGGCTGGGTGGTAGGAAGGTGAGTGTGTGCTCATTGTACCTGCCGCCTGGTCGCCCGTTCCCAAGGGCGGTCGTCGAGTTTTTAATCAGTTCACTTCCACCCCCTTTTTACGTGTTAGGCGATTTTAATGCTCACAGCCCTTTTTGGGGTTGTGATGCATATTGTAGCCGTGGTTTTATTATGGAGGATATTTTAACTGTATTAGACATAGGTATTTTAAACACAGGCACATATACGCATTGTACCATGTCATCGGGAAGCATGTCCACTCTGGACCTCAGTCTGTGCAGTCCCAGTCTGCAGGCATCCACGAGCTGGACCGTTGAGAACAGTCTGAATGGGAGTGACCACTTCCCTATATGGATCTGTCTCAATGAGTTACCTACGTTGGGAACACGACCACCGAGATGGAATTTCAAACGAGCTGATTGGGTCCGCTATGATTGCTTGACAAGATTTACTGAGGCTATTGTCACCTGTGCCAAACAGAGCATTCCGCGTACGGCATCGCGTACCCGGCGGCGTCCTGTTCCTTGGTGGACAGACGCGTGTTCTGCGGCGTTGCGAGAGCGACGTCGTTGCTGGGGTCGCTTCCGGCGCAATAGCACGGTGGCAAACATGCTTTGCTTTCGCCACGCTCGCGCACAAGCTCGATGGACCTTTCGCGAGGCGAAGCGGGCCTCGTGGGTGTCCTATGTGTCCAGCATTAATCGGCATTGTCCTATATCCACCATATGGGACCGTATAAAGCGCATCTCTGGGAAGTACCGTCCCACTCATCTGCCTTCTCTGAAGATCAGTGGCGTGGACGTGATATATCCGGAGCATGTTGCTGACGAAATTGGCCGATATTTAGCGGAGCGCTGTCGTGCAAACGTAGACGACCCTGATTTTGCCGAGAGATCACCCGTTGATTTATCCACCAGCTGTCAGCTGCCAATCAACAGCGATTTTTCTGCATATGAGCTGAGAACAGCCTTGCGATCGCTTCGCGATGTGGCTGAAGGCCCTGATGAGGTGCACAACCTCATGCTGAAACGTCTTTCGCCCGCAGTGCTGTCCACCTTGCTGAAGGTCTTCAATGATCTGTGGAATGGTGGGCGGTTTCCGGCCTCGTGGCGACGGGCAATCGTGATACCCATCATGAAACAGGGCAAATCGGGCGATCACCAGTCTAACTATCGCCCGATATCGCTTACCTCCAGTCTCTGCAAACTGTTTGAGAAAATGGTTTGCAGACGGCTGGTATGGTTTCTGGAACGCGGTCGGCTGTTCAATGATGCTCAGTGCGGATTTCGCCAGGGTCGCTCAACGTTAGACGACTTGGTGACCATTGACTCTCGCGTACGTGAAAGTTTCACGCGAGGTCACCACGTCGGGGCGATATTCTTTGACATAGAGAAGGCATATGACACCACATGGCGACATGGTATTCTTCGCAAACTGCATCGCTGTGGTGTCAGAGGCAGCATGGGGAGGTTCGTACACAATTTCCTTTTGCACCGCACATTCTGTGTGCGTGTGGGGAACTCCCTGTCTCGTTCGTTCGATCAGACAGAAGACGTTCCACAGGGTAGTGTGCTCAGCGTGGCCCTTTTTGCCATAATGATCAACGACATTGAAAATCATTTGCCTCCCTCGATTGGACGGTCTCTATTTGTGGACGACTTCGCCATATGGTGTTCTTCCCGCAGCACTGTTGCTGTCCAGCGTCAACTGCAGCTGGCGGTGAATAAAATAGAGACTTGGGGAACGCGTAACGGCTTCCGCTTCTCGACGTCCAAAACGGTCGGTGTACACTTCTGCCGCCATCGAGGTGCCTGCCCATGACATGGAAGTGGAATTGTACGGCAGTGCTGTCTCATTCCAACGCACGGTTCGGCTTTTCGGGGTCACGTTGGACTCGCGCTTGACCTACACCGACCATATTTCACAGCTGAGAACCACATGTCTAAAGGCACTGAATGTGCTGAAGGCTGTTTCCCGCATGCGGTATGGAGCAGATCGACAGTCCCTTCTCCTTCTGTACCGCTCATTAGTCAGGTCGCGTCTCGATTACGCAAGCATCGTATATGATCTGGCTTCGAAGTCAGCAATAAGCCGGTTGAATGTCGTACACCACGCAGGGATACGCATTGCCACCGGCGCGTTTCGCACGTCGCCAATCGTCAGCCTTCTTGTTGAGGCTGATGAGGCTCCGCTGGCGCTCCGTCGTCAATAGCGTTATTCTTGCAAGCTGGCAAGCACCCATGAAAACCCCGCGTATGATATGGTATTTTCCCAGCATGTGCCTGAGCAGCACTTTCCAGGACCTCAGTGTTCTGTGCTGTTTTGCAGCAAAATGAGGGCACTGCTGGAGTCATGCGGGATGGGTGCTAACGACGTCCTCAGACAAGAATACACGACGGAGTCACCCTGGGAATTGGTCACACCCGAGGTTGACGTCTCGCTAGCAGCTTTGCCGAAACACCGTACAGTGCCCAGTGTGCTTCGCTCAAACACACTGGAGCGAATTCATTCTTACGGGCGGTATACTGCCGTGTACACTGATGGATCTAGGTCAGCCAATGGTGTGGGTTGTGATTTTGTAAGTGGAGGTACGTGCCGCTCGAACACGCTGCCACCGAGCGCCTCCATTTACACGGCTGAACTTCACGCTATCCTGCTGGCTCTGGTTTTTTTTCGCTCATCTTCTTTTTCATTGTTTTTAGTTTTATCTGACTCTCTTAGTGCTTTAACTTCATTATCGTCTTTCTCCTTACATCCTCATATACAGAGGATTTTCATCTCCCTTGACATCATCCATCACCAGAGCAAGCGTGTAAAGTTCTGCTGGATTCCGGCCCATATTGGTATTTTGGGCAACGAGCGAGCTGACAGAGCCGCAAAAAGAGCTGCTGAACGAGACTTTTATTCATTTTATTTTAACTTTCCCATTCCGTATTCGGACTTTTATCCTATTATACATCGTTTTATCCGTTCTCGCTGGCAGCTCTCCTGATACGAATGTGGTACTAACAAACTAAAAGCAGTGAAGCCCGAAATCGGACATTGGATGTGCTCTTATCGCCGGAAGAGGTCCGAGGAGGTGGTGCTCTGTCGTCTGCGTGTGGGTCACACGTACGACACACATCGCCATCTTCTACTCGGACAACCTGAACCCACGTGCAGCGCATGTAATGCACGTCTCTCCGTGCAACACATCCTGGTGGAATGTCCATCATTCTCAGAGGCGCGTCAACGTTGTCTTGGATCCGTTCGGACTATTGACGAGGTTTCGGGACATGAGCAATCGGCGGTCATTGAGGGCCGCATTTTTGAATTCTTACGGCGTTTGCCTTTTAAAACTATTTATTGATTTTTATTCTTCTGACTTTCATATTCATATCATTCACCCTCACGCTTATTTATTTCATCGCTCCATTACGTTCATTTGCATAGTTTTAGTTTAATTTAGTTAATAACAGACTGGGGGTGCCATATGGTCCTAGAGGCCGGTGCAGCCCAAAAACTCAATAAACAATCAATCAATCAATCATTGATGGTTGTCATTTAATGAATCACATATTTATTGTTGATTGTTGTTATATATTGAGGAACGTAGGCGGATTGACATGAATCAGTGTTATCGGATTTATTGTTATTTATTATCTATTTTCTTTTCCAACTCTCTTTCTAGAATTTTTTCTTTTCAAACTCTCTCTCTCTCAACAACAACATTTTTGGGCGCTTCCAGTATGTGGCGTTAGTTTGGACGCCACTGAACGTTCTAGTGTATCGAGTGAAACGCGTGCGCTGATTGGTTGGTGCGTGTGTAGCGCCGCCTTGTAACGCGTGCGCTGATTGGCCGCGACTTGAGCCTACTGCCGGAGGCGTGTATCAGCTGGCGTGTGTGAAGGCGGCTTTGCCAGCGGTCGAGCGTCATTCGGTTGGTAGCCTGCGCGCTATACGCATCGCTGCTGTTACTTGTGCGCATTTGGGCGGAGTTTTACGGACGTGTTCTCGTCGTGAGCGTGTGTTGGACTCGCGCGAAGGTGAGAGGGCTTTGTCCCGTTTTGCTTGATAACAAACTATTTCGGCCGTTATGGCGAGTGAGGGTCAGGGACCCGTAGCTGGGGCAGCGGAGCTAGGAGAGGACGGGGACCCATAGCTGGGGCTGTAGACCCCGTAGAGGGTCGGGGACCCGTGGTGAGGGTTGCAGGTTCCGTGGTGGATGTTGGCCAGCTGGCTAACATCCTGGTGCAGGCACGAGGGCCCATTCTTGATAGGATGAGCCGTGCCCTGCCAAAATTCTCGGGAGACGGCACGGAAGACGTCTCGGAGTGGCTGTCCGACTTCGAGCGGACATGCCGAATGGAGTGGGTACACCCCATGAAGTGGTGGAGTACCTGCTTGAGGGTAACGCACGGCGCGCGTACGGACGCATGTGCGTCGCAGAGGCCTCCCAGTGGGAGGTGGTGAAGGCGACATTGCTCGCCGAATACGGTATGCCACGACAGGTGGCGTGGAGATGCTTTGTGGCTCGTCAGCTCCAATTTGGCGAGTCCATAGACGTCTATGTCGACGACCTTGAGCGGGTTGGTCGACGAGTTGGGGTGACCACGGAGGACTTTGTGTTTCGCACCAAGTTCTACGAGGGTCTCCCCGCGCCCGATCACGAGTGGGCCGTGGCGCGTGAAGGCGCGTATACTGCTGCGTTCAGCAGTATATTGTCAGCTGTGCGCGCCAGAATTGGCGCGCGAAGGGCCGCAATTGGCCGTCCTGCCGCTGTGGCCGCCGCTGGCAGCCGACAGCGGGGAACATATGCCCGGACAGTGAACGGCAGTCGGGGACGCTCTCCTGCGCCTCGAGCGGTCGTCTGCTACCGCTGCGGCGAGGGGCACAGAGTGAGGGACTGTCCGGAAAGAGCAGCGGCCCGTAGGTCGGTGTCGCGTGGCCGGATGCAACAGTGCTTCCGGTGTGGCATGCACGGGCATTTTCCCGTGACTGTTGTTGTTTATTGAGTTTTAGGGGTGTACCGGCCTCTAGGACCATATGGCACCCCCCAGTCTGTCTAAATTAAACTAAAACTATGCATATGAATGTAATGGACGTGATGGAGCGATGAAATAAATATACGTGAGGGTGAGTGATATGAATATGAAAGTCAGAAGAATAAAAATCAATAAATAATTATAAAGGCAAAAGCCGTAAAAATTCAAAAATGCGACCCTCAATGACCGCCGATTGCTTCTGTCCAAGAACCTCGTCAATAGTCCGAACGGATCCAAGAAAACGTTGACGCGCCTCTGAGAATGCTGGACATTCCACCAGGATGTGTTGCACGGAGAGACGTGCATTACATGCGCTGCACGTGGGTTCAGGTTGTCCGAGTAGAAGATGGCGATGCGTGTCGTACGTGTGACCCACACGCAGACGACAGAGCGCCACTTCCTCGGACCTCTTCCGGCGACAAGAGCACATCCAATGTCCGATTTCGGGCTTCACTGCATTTAATTTGTTAGAACCACATTCGTCCCAGGAGAGCTGCCAGCGAGAACGGATGAAACGATGTATAATAGGATAAAAGTCCGAATACGGAATGGGAAAGTTAAGATAAAATGAATAAAAGTCTCGTTCAGCAGCTCTTTTTGCGGCTCTGTCAGCTCGCTCATTGACCAAAATACCAATATGGGCCGGAATCCAGCAGAACCTCACACGCTTGTCCTGGTGATGGATGATGTCAAGAGAGTTAAAAATCCTCTGTATAAGATGATGTAAGGAGAAAGACGATAATGAAGTTAAAGCACTAAAGGAGGGAGTCGGATAAAACTAAAAACAATGAAAATGAAGATGAGCGAATAAAAACCAGGGCCAGCAGGATAGCGTAAAGTTCAGCCGTGTAAATGGAGGCGCTCGGTGGCAGCGTGCTCGAGCGGCACGTACCTCCACTTACAAACGCACAACCCACACCACTGACCGACTTAGATCCATCAGTGTACACGGCAGTATACCGTCCGTACGAATGAATTCGCTCCAGTGAGTTTGAGCGAGGCACACTGGGCACTGTACGGTGTTTCGGCAGAGCTGCTAGCGAGACGTCAACCTCGGGTGTGACCAATTCCCAGGGTGACTCCGCCGTGTATTCTTGTCTGAGGACGTCGTTAGCACCCATCCCGCATGACTCCAGCAGTGCCTTCATTTTGCTGCAACACAGCACAGAACACTGAGGTCCTGGAAGGTGCTGCTGCTCAGGCACATCCTGGAAAAAACTACGTCATACGCGGGTTTTCATGAGTGCTTGCCAGCTTGCAAGAATAACGCATGCCCAGCTCTTGACGACGGAGCGCCAGCGGAGCCTCATCAGCCTCAACGAGGAGGCTGACGATTGGCGACGTGCGAAAGGCGCCGGTGGCAATGCGTATCCCTGCGTGGTGTACGACATTCAAACGGCTTTTTGCTGACTCCGAAGCCAGATCATATACGATGCTTGCGTAATCGAGACGCGACCTGACTAACGAGCGGTACAGAAGCAGAAGGGACTGTCGATCTGCTCCATACCGCATGCGGGAAACATTCTTCAGCACATTTAGTGCCTTTAGACATGTGGTTCTCAGCTGTGAAATATGGTCGGTGTAGGTCAAGCGCGAGTCCAGCGTGACCCCTAAAAACCGAACCGTGCGTTGGAATGAGACAGCACTGCCGTACAATTCCACTTCCATGTCAGGGCAGGCACCTCGACGGCGGCAGAAGTGTACACCGACCGTTTTGGACGTCGAGAAGCGGAAGCCGTTACGCGTTCCCCAAGTCTCTATTTTATTCACCGCCAGCTGCAGTTGACGCTGGACAGCAACAGTGCTGCGGGAAGAACACCATACGGCAAAATCGTCCACAAATAGAGACCGTCCAATCGAGGGAGGCAAATGATTGTCAATGTCGTTGATCATTATGGCAAAAAGGGCCACGCTGAGCACACTACCCTGTGGAACGCCTTCTGCCTGATCGAACGGACGAGACAAGGAGTTCCCCACACGCACACAGAATGTGCGGTGCAAAAGGAAATTGTGTACGAAACTCCCCATGTTGCCTCTGACACCACAGCGATGCAGTTTGCGAAGAATACCATGTCGCCATGTGGTGTCATATGCCTTCTCGATGTCAAAGAATATCGCCCCGACGTGGTGACCTCGCGCGAAACTTTCACGTACGCGAGAGTCAATGGTCACCAAGTGGTCTAACGTTGAGAGACCTTGGCGAAATCCGCACTGAGCATCATTGAACAGCCGACCGCGTTCCAGAAGCCATACCAGCCGTCTGCAAACCATTTTCTCAAACAGTTTGCAGAGACTGGAGGTCAGCGATATCGGGCGATAGTCAGACGGGTGATCGCCCGATTTGCCCTGTTTTGTGATGGGTATCACGATTGCCCGTCGCCAGGAGGCTGGAAACTGTCCACCATTCCACAGATCATTGAAGACCTGCAGCAAAGTGGACAGCACTGCGGGCGACATACGTTTCAGCATGAGGCTGTGAACCTCATCAGGGCCTTCAGCCACATCGCGAAGCGATCGCAAGGCTGTTCTCAGCTCAGATGCTGAAAAATCGCTGTTGATTGGCAGCTGACAGTTGGTGGAGAAATCAACGGGTGATCTCTCGCACTGCTGTTTGATCGCCGCAAAATCAGGGTCGTCTACGTTTGCACGACAGCGCTCCGCTAAATATCGGCCAATTTCGTCAGCAACATGCTCCGGATTTATCACGTCCACGCCACTGATCTTCAGAGAAGGCGGTGGAGTGGGACGGTACTTCCCAGAGATGCGCTTTATACGGTCCCATATGGTGGATATAGGACAATGCCGATTAATGCTGGATACATAGGACACCCACGAGGCCCGCTTCGCCTCGCGAAAGGTCCATCGAGCCTGTGCGCGAGCGTGGCGAAAGCAAAGCATGTTTGCCACCGTGCTGTTGCGCCGGAAGCGACCCCAGCAACGACGTCGCTCTCGCAACGCCGCAGAACACGCTTCTGTCAACCAAGGGACAGGACGCCGCCGGGGACGCGATGCCGTACGCGGAATGCTCTGTTTGGCACAGGTGACAATGGCCTCAGTAAAATCTTCGACGCTGGGTCGAAGTGTGGGGTTGCCCATGGCTTCCAGTGTCAAGCAATCATAGCGGACCCAATCAGCTCGTTTGAAATTCCATCTCGGTGGTCGTGTTCCCATCCTAGGTACCTCATTGAGACAGATCCATATAGGGAAGTGGTCACTCCCATACAGACTATTCTCAACGGTCCAGCTCGTGGATGCCTGCAGACTGGGACTGCACAGACTGAGGTCCAGAGCGGACATACTTCCCGATGGCATGGTGCAATGCGTATATGTGCCTGTGTTTAAAATACCTATGTCTAAAACAGTTAAAATATCCTCCAAAATAAAACCACGGCTACAATATGCATCACAACCCCAAAAAGGGCTGTGAGCATTAAAATCGCCCAACACATAAAAAGAGGGTGGAAGTGAACTGATTAAAAACTCGACGTCAGCCCTTGGGAACGGGCGACCAGGCGGCAGGTACAATGAGCACACACTCACCTCCCTACCACCCAGCCAGCACCGAACCGCAACCACCTGCAAATCTGACTGAATATGCAGGCGGCGACAGGGTACACTGGTGCGAACAGCCAGCATAACCCCGCCGTGGGCTATAGTCGAGCTGGGATTATCATATCTAAAAACATTAAAATCCTGAATACTAAAATACGAAGAATTTAAAAGCTTAGTCTCCTGTATTACTAAAATCGATGATTGTCGGGAGTGTAAAATATGCAGTAAATCATTAAAATTCGGTCTAATACCTCTAATATTCCATTGTAAAATGGACATAAAAATAAATATAATAGAATAAAATACAAATAAATACTCCCGTTAAAAAGGCACATATACACTAACAACCAGGTTGCACAGGTACCTAATCGCATCGCTTGGCCGATCGTCCTCTCTCCGCGTCAGGTGGGGACCCACTTGGAGAGGCCGAGAGCTTCCGCTTAGAGGAACTCTCCACCTCCATGGCAGTGGTGGGAGTCGCTCCGTCGTGTGCGGAAGGCGGTGCGCTAGCAACCGCCGAGCGCGGAGATGCAGGGACCGCGCTCGCTTTGTGACCGGGAGATGCTCGCCGGTCACTCCTCGGCGAGGCTGACTTGACCGAACGGCGGCTCTTGTGCTGACCCACCGTCCAGTCTCCGGATTTCCTCCGGCTCGGAGACGACCGCTCTGCTGGCTTGGAAGCCTGCTGAGCGGCCGGTTTTTTACCGCCCTGACTAACCGGCATCGCTGCCGATTTGCCAGCACGGTCCGTCGGCCGGTTGACCGGCCGATCGGCGACCTGCTGGGGTCGCCGCTCAGCAGCCTTTTCAGGCTGCTGGGGAGCGGCCGCCTTGGGCCGCTGGGTTGCGGCCGTCTGAGGCCGCTGGGTCGCGGACGCCTGGGACCGCTGGGGTGCGGCCGTGGGCGACCGCGACACGGCAGCCTCCTCAGGCCGCCGATCAACCGGTGTTGGTTCATGCTCATGTTTGTCAACCTCAGGTACGACCAGCTTCAAGCCCATTCGTCCCGCCAGCGTCAAGAAGTCTCCCACAGTCAGCTTCTCTAGAAACGAGTCGACAGACTGTGGAGGCTGAGCCGACTTCGTGACGACGCCGACAAAGGACGGGTCTGATGGATGCGAGTTGCGATATACAGCACGCGCCTCGCCGAAACTGCAGCGCTGGGCAGCGCGGATAGCCAGAATTTCTTTTTCTTTCAGCCATTCCGGGCAGTCACGCGACGAGGACGCATGACCGCTGCTCCTGCAATTGACGCAGAAATATTCATTGTCGCAATCAGCAGCGGTGTGCCGTTCGGATGAGCAACGTCCACAGATCTCTGCACGATTACAGCGGGTATGTCCGAAACGTTGACACCTGTAGCACCGCATCGGGTTAGGCACGTAGGGGCGGACTCGGATACGCTGACGGATGTCATCGACCTTGATGTCATCCGGCAGATCAACACCGTCAAACGTGAGGAAAAACGAGTGCGTTGGCACCTCGCTACCCTCACGCCGTCGGACGATGCGCTCCACGCGGATGACACTTTGGGATGCCAATCCGTCGCATATCTCCTCGTTCTCAACACCCTCTAGCGCACGACAAAACATAACGCCTCTGGCATGGTTAAGTGTCGAATGCGCACACACCGAGATGGGGGTGCTCATCCAACGCTTCTCATTGCCCGATCCCACGCGATACCGAAAAGTGTCGGCCTTCATCAGCGTCCGCAGATCCCAGCACGGTTGCAGCGGGAGCTCGTATGCCCGAAACGTTGGCACCTGTAACATCGCATTGGGTTGGGTACGTAGGGGCGGACACGGATACGCTGACGGATGTCACCGATCTTGATGTCGTCCGGCAGTACAGCACCGTCAAACGTGAGGAAGAAAGAGTGCGTTGGCACCTCGCTACCCTCACACTGTCGGACGATGCGCTCCACGCGGATGATACCCTGTGATGCCAATCCGTCGCAAATCTCTTCATCATCGACGCCCTCTAGCGCACTACAGAACAGAACACCTCTGGCGTGGTTCATTGTCGAGTGCGCACACACCGAGATGGGGGTGCTCACCCAACGCTTATTTTCGCCCGTACCTACGCGATAACGGAACGTAGTTGCCTTTATCGCGCGGGTTGCTGCCGTCTCAGTGCCGTATTTAACCATCAACGATCCATCACGTTGTCTGTTGGTCTCGACAGGCACGTCGCCAATGTTTTTGAAACCGTCCATGCGACGGAACGGGTTCAATGAAGACAGTTTTATTTTCTCATCGGTGCTGGCAAACACCAACACCATCGGAGTCGGAGCAACACGAGTGTCGTCCTGGTCGTGTCTCAATGTACGACCACCTTTCGGCGGCCGCGGCCGATCGCCCGATGGACGGCCAGCAGTTGGGGTGGTTGTGGGTTTTGAAGCCATGTGATTTATCGTTGTCTCTGCGCGCACGACCACCCAACTCTGCACGGGGCCCTACTGGGGGACGGGCAGAGCCAACATGGGATTCCACGCAAGTGGTGGTGCGCGCTGTACGGGCACCGACCACCCCTGAGCTCGCTGCGAGCTCCGCCCGGTACGAGTCCGCGGGAGCTACAGCACCGGGCCCGGACCAGTGACCCCCACCGGTCCATCTGGACCCAGCAACTGCAGCCCCACTGCAAACGGCGGACACTGCACCGGGCGGGATCCCCCTCGAACACCAGGCACCTCACCCTTGACCCTCTTGAGCCCTATCTGGCCACCCGTGCCGGCGTCGGACCATTCTCTCCACTGTCGAGAAGCCAAACAGCGGCCCCGTCGGGGTTCGACGCGCAGGCCAAATACGAGTGTTGCGTCACGCCAACACTACACCCCGGGTGACGTGATACTCAGCGGCCAGGATCCTGTTTGCCGATCCGACGGGGGAGGGTTTCCAGATGGCCGTTGGCTGCTAAACAGCTCATCCGCCCTTTGACAGGTCTTGTTTTTGTTCCTGCTGGGTGTCTGGCCACCCTCCTCACTGGAATAGGCCAGTGGGGGGCCGGATTAGTCGCCGACATTCCGACCATGCGGCTGGTTGTACCGGATTACATGTTACCGGTAGCAGGCAGAAACCTGACCAGACATGTCTGCCTTTATTCGCCTTTTACGACACGCGGCAGCTACGGCGGCATAATTCTAACCCCCCTACCGCAGGGGGCACTGACTGCGAAGAGGCGCTGCCGGGATCAGGTAATACTGGAGGGGCTTCTGGGGGCCCGCAATTTCAATCGGAGGGCGCAGCACTGGGCGCCGCGTCCTCCGATATGGAAGTCGACCGCGTGTAGGTGGGAGGCCCTGTGATCGAGCGGAGAGAGACTGCAGCACAGTCGTAAGTGGGGCGCATGTAGCCTGAGGGGACTGCCGGGCGGTTCGGGGGATGGTAAGCGTATTGACCACGCGTCGTATGGCGATTATTCAAGCTGTCCTTAACGGCCGATGGTCCCGCTGTCTGGTAGACACGTGAGTGCACAATAGTTAGTGCACGGGACCTTTGCCCTAAAAGGGTCGAGCGCTGATAACAGCGGACGGTAGGGTCACACACGAGAGTAAGACCTGTACTGTGATAGTGGTGTTGCAGGGGCATTGTTTCAGTGTGGCGCCAATTTAGGGTGGTAATAGTGCTTACACTCTTCCCATGCTATTGGATTTGCCTGTAATTAGTAATAATAATAAGAACTAAATTTTATTCTAGGAAATATTTGAAAAATCTACGTTCTTGACAAAATTGAAAACATCTTTTAATACTGCTTATGCGCCTTCGCTTTTTATCCACTGAAATTCATCATCAGTATCTATTTATAATATATAATTCATTACACATGCGACAATAAACACACACGCGCGTGCTGTTGTATACACAGATTATGCTGTCATTCAAAGCGGGTCGTATTTTTAGAGAACAAAAAATGAGCTGGATTCGAAGCTGAATGCGCAACAATCTCGGTAAAGCCTGAAATAGTTTTTTACACAATCAATTTTGGAACAAATTGGCTGCTGGAAGATATTCCATTGTATATTCAAACACGACAACCGACACACGGTCAACAGCGCTTAGAGCTGAGTAGCATAACTTAAACTGTACTGTATTCAACAACGATTTGTATACAAAGTGCATTGCTCATTGAGCAACACCAAATTTTGTAGACCACAGAGGTCATTCGTCAGTGACCTCTGACATGTGATTGGTTGATTCTGATT
Organism: Sacculina carcini; assembly: GCA_916048095.2. Taxonomy (NCBI): domain Eukaryota; kingdom Metazoa; phylum Arthropoda; class Thecostraca; family Sacculinidae; genus Sacculina; species Sacculina carcini. The sequence continues at coordinate 3,953,595 of OU696591.1, read as the reverse complement.
CGGAAGCAGAATCGGACGATGAGTCATAACATCCCATGCCCGGTAGTACAGATTGCACTCTGGTGGGTTCTTGGATGTCAAACACACACACACACACACACACACACACACACACACACACACACACACATACACACACACACACACACACACACACACACACACACACACACACATTACATTACATTAAGACATTTATATCGCGCTTTTCACCCGAGGGTCTCAAAAGCGCTCACACACACACACACACGATCAAGCACAAGAGTCATACACATACACAATCACGAACACTCACTCACCTACACACACACACACTCACACACACACACACACACACACACACACACACACACACACACACACACACACACACACACACACACACACACACACACACACACACACACACACACACACACACACACACACACACACACACACACACACACACACACACACACACACACACACACACACACACACACACACACACACACACACACACACACACACACACACACACACACACACACACACACACACACACACACACACACACACACACACACACACACACACACACACACACACACACACACACACACACACACACACACACACACACACACACACACACACACACACACACACACACACACACACACACACACACACACACACACACACACACACACACACACACACACACACACACACACACACACACACACACACACACACACACACACACACACACACACACACACACACACACACACACACACACACACACACACACACACACACACACAACAGACTAGTACATATACGCACAAACACAAACATACACTCATGTTTACATACTCAAAAACACAAAAATACACACTCACACACATATACATATTGAATACGATAGCACAGCAGACATACAGCACGGAAGACAACACAACATACAACACATTAAGACAACACAGCAGGCATACAACGACATACACTCAGATTGACAAATCACAACACAATGGACACTAAAATACAAACCAGAAAACACAACATAACAGACACACAAAGACACACACTCAAACAAATAGACAGATAACACAACACAACATACACACAAACACAGATAACAGAGCTCAACACAACAACGCACAGACAGCATACAATGGAGAAACATACATACACAAGAACGGAAAACACACGCATGAAGCACATACACATAGAAGACAGAATTAGGAAACAATCAGACCTTATATTCAGTACTAATATATACAATATTATTAAGACAGTAGTAAGACTTAGTGAGAGAGAAATTTTTAGTATGTTTTTTGAAAAGAGATAGAGATTTGATTGAGCGTATTGAGGGAGATAGCCCATTGTAGATACGAGGTCCTAAGATAGAGAAACAACGATTGTAGTGAGAATGCCTAGAAGGAAAGGAAGGTTCAACTAGTAGAAAAGGATCGTTAGAAGACCTAAGAGAAAGAGATGAGGTTTTATATGAGAGGAGGTCAAACAGATACGCAGGCTTACGAAGATGAAGAGCTGAATGAATAATTAAACAAATACGATACTCAACAAGAGCCTTAATGGGAAGTAACCTAAGTTTTTGTAAAGAAGAAGAAACATGAGAGCCCGAAGGAAGATTAAATATCATACGACAGGCCTTATTAATAATAGATTGAAGTTTCCTAAGCTGGCGGTGGTTGAGAGATAGTAGAAGAGAACAGCAATACTGAACTTTGCTAAAGATGAATGAGTTGGCTAACTTAAAGGCAGCAGAGATAGTTATATATCTACGAATGGAATAGATACGCCTTAGGTGAAAGTTACAGAACCTGATAATGTCAGAGATGTGAGAATCAAAAGAAAGAGAGCTATCGAGAATGATACCAAGACTACGTACAGAGCAGGATAGAGGTATACTAAGAGAAGTAGTACTATTAGAAGATGGAAAGAGAATATACTTAGTCTTATACTTAGTCTCGCTTGTATAATTCTCTTCCCTCTCATATCACCCGCGCCTCTTCATTCCGGTCATTCCGCCATCGGCTTCGCCTGTACCTTTTTGACATTTCATTTGATCCGGTCTCGCACTCTCTCTCTCCTTTCGCCTCTCTGTGATATTGTTTGAACTATTTCTCCGTTTTATGATTGTTCCAATTCTCGTTGTCTTATTTTTCCCTGTCTTGAGCACAGTTACTGCTTCCTTTCCTTCCTTGCTGCTTTATTTATTCTATTGTGAATGTTCTCTGTAATAATTCTCTGTCGATTTTATTGTTCGAACATACCACTTGATTTTTTGGAACTGTGCCCTTTGTGCTTGTGCTTGCTATTTACCAATTTTGGTTGTTTTGTGACTTCTCTTTCTTTTACTTGCTCATTTCTCCCATATTCTTTACAATTGTCGTTTTATCTCAATTGATGTTTTCCGTTTTTCGCGCTTGTGTTTTACCGGCGCTATAGCAAATACACGTTGTTGTCGTTGTTGTTATCAGGATTAAGTTTGAGATGACGAGTGTACGCCCATCTTTCTATATCAGATAAGATGGTACTGACTAACGACTAACGAGTGAGAAATAGACTCAGACGAGAGAAGGATTTGAATATCGTCAGCGAATATCTGGGAGGACACATCGTGAAGACGAAGAACTTTCCCTACAGAGGTAAGATACATATTGAAGAGGAGAGGACCTAAGACAGAGCCTTGAGGTACACCACAAGTTAGTGGGCAAGGGTCACTACAAGAATCAGCAGAGGTAGAAACAAACTGAAGTCTATCAGAAAGATAAGAGCGAAAGAAAGAGAGAGCTTTGCCGCTAATGCCTAAATCTAACAGAGTACCAATAAGAAGCAGATGATTAACAGTGTCAAATGCAGCAGAGAAGTCAAGTTGTATAAGTAGAACATCATTACCAGAGAGAGTAGATTTGAGAATAGAATCATAGAGAAAAATTAAAGAAGTTTCTGTAGAGTGAAAGTGACGGAAGCCAGACTGCTCAGAAATAAACAAATTGTTAGATTCAAGATATTCAGATATTTGTATGTAGGCAGCCATTTCAAGAACCTTAGACAGCCAAGGAATTCTAGAGATTGGTCGATAGTTAGAAAACGTGTTAGCATCCAGATCAGATTTCTTAAGTATAGGGAGAATACTGGCAGTTTTAGATGCAAGAAATTCCCCAAGAGTGAAAGAAGCATTGCTGAAATTAGCTAAGAAAGGAAGGAGCAATTCAATGGAGTGAAGAATCCTGGAAAGATCAATGGGGTCGAGAGATGAATAATTGATTTTAACATGCCTTAAAATAGTTCTACAGTCAGAAAGGGTAACTATAGTAAAAGAGTGAAAAACAGAGGAGGGTAAGGGCGGAGAGTATAATGGTAGAGCAGCAGGGAACAAGCAGCGAATCTTATCGATTTTAGACTGGAAGAAATTCATAAATAAAGAAGGTAACTGATAAGAGGCAGAATCTGGGAAAACAAGACTACGGGAATTACCTAAGAGACTGTCAAAAAGCTTCCAAAGTTTCTTAGAATTGAGACAGGAAGAAATTTTAGAATTATAGTAAGATTTTTTGGCGGAATCACAAAGAAGATGATGATGACGGCGGGCAGAACAGAAAGATTGCCACGAAGAGTCAGTCCTGAGACGACGCCATTGGCGTTCAAGACGACGCAGGGAGGTTTTAGAATTTTAAATATCAGAGTTAAACCAAGGACAGCGAGTTTTAGTGGAACGGAAGACTTTAACAGGAATAAAGGTTGATTTGAGAGAATCGAGGGATGAGTTAAAGTATCCTAAGAGAGAACTAGCTGGTATATGAACGAAACATTCAGTAGCAAAAGACAAGTGCATATTGACATAAAGAGAGTCCAAATCAGCGTTACGATAATCCGAGAAACTAATAAGTTTGAAAGATTTGTAAGTGATAGGGAGGCGGGCAGAAAATTCAACTAGTGAGTGATCAGAAATGAAGGAATCAATAGGAAAAACAGTGATATCTCTAATAAGAATAGTAGAATCGGAGAGAGAAAGAAGGAGATCAAGTGTGTGACAGGTGAACATGAGTAGGGCAGCATATATGATTACGAAGACCTAAAGAATCGATTAATTGTAAAAACATAGAAGAACAGGACTTGAGATGGGGCGCATCAACCCAAAGGTTAAAATCACCACAAATCACTATTCTAGAAGAGAAAATGGGAAGAAGTGTGTCTATAAGAGAAGAAAACTCATCAAGAAAAATTGAGGAAGAGAAAGAATTAAGACGGTAAATGTTGACAATACATACAGGCAGAGTAGTTTTACCTATTACTTTACAACATATGTATTCAAATGACTTAATAGGAATTTCTACACTACATAGATAGGCATTAATGATGTTAGAATTATAGACAAAAGAAACACCACCGCCAGAGCATTTAGTAGGATTAGAGACATTCATAGGGCGACAATTATGAAAAGCTGAGTAGCCAGCAGGAAGAGAGCGGTCAAAGGAGAATATTTCAGCAACAGAGCCATGATTCAATAACCAGAAAAATATCATACGTAGGAAGGATGGACGCAAAAAGTGATATTTTAGACCTAATAGACCTGAAATTCAAGAAAGCACATTTTAATAAACCAATTGCATTATTAGATTTAGACCGAGAAATAATAGAAAATGAATCAGAGAGAGAAGAAAGACACTTATCAGCGGATGAAGTGCTGATTGTAGGAAGCAGAACTGAAGATCCAGCATCTCTTTCCGAAGTCGACTGCTGAGCACAATCAGTCAGGCCGGAGGTCACATGACGAGATTGAGAATGAGAAATAGGCTCTTTGACGCTGGAGGTGGACGAGGCTGGATCTGGCTGGTCAAAATTCACGTCTAGTTTCCCGGACGGAAGTCATCGCTGGTCTTGGTGCGGTATATAACTCGAGTTCTCGCCAAGATTAAGCAGGGACACGAGGGGTCAAACGAAGAGTGGCTGGCGTTGCTACGACCAGCTCGCGAACAGTTGGCGCATTTGCTGGCAACTTTCAGAGAACAAGATTTAGTGGCGTGCTTGCCTGCACACCAGCCACAGGTGTTCTTTCGGGCCGAGCACTGGACAGCCATGTGACCGTGACGCTGGCACTTGGCACAGCGGGTGACCCAGTAGCGGTCGTGCACCACGCACCGTCGGTCACCCAGGTACAGGTGTCCTGACTTCATCACGATGTCACGGATGGCAGGAGAGACGGCGGCAACAACTGTCTTTGAGTGGCTTGCAGACTTCTTTGAGAAAAGCACTTTGAAGTCAGTAGAGTGCTTGATTGTCGTCTTGACTTGAATCATTTTTGCGGCAAACACAGTCGAGGATGTCCTCGTCAGAGATGTCAGAGCTGACCGATGTAATGGTCAGTTTAGGCATGATCTTGCCACGATAGGAGGCATTGAGCTGTGTGTCACTCTTCATCGCCAGCATTGCACAGTCTACAGATTTTGAGTCTGGAAGACTGATTTTGACAGCACCATGCTTGGTTTTTGTCATCTTGACAACTGGCACATATTTCAGCGCCTCTGAGACACGCTTTTTGTCCACTGGAGCTTGATCATGTGAGTGCACAATGATCTCCCGTGACAGTGACAGTGATCATCAGTGGCGGAGTCGGTATCAGTGGCGGAGTCGGCATCAGTGGCGGAGTTATTGACATCAGCGGAGGTTTGGGGCAAGCCATCCGTTGTAGCTGAGCCTTGATTTCGCTGACGGTTTTAGTCAGCTGCACCAGAGATTGGCTCTCGGTCGGTGACGATTGGATCATGTCCACCATGGTTTTTTTGTCGGCGGTTGTTATGCCGACAAGGATGTCCAGCCACTCCTCCATTTCTGCAGTGTTGCAGTCACGAGCGAGAGTGCAACTTTCACACGTGAAGGAAGCCCTGGTGGTGAAGAAATTCATGGCCATATACTTGGGCATACGGCTGCATCTCACATGCACATGTTTTTTGTATTGTGAACAAAACAACGCACAGGCAGTCACGGCCATTTTGCACGTGGTACAAGTTGAGCCGTCAGGAGGGGAAGCAACGCAGGACGGTTGAAGCCCGGCAGGCTTGGTGATCGCGGCCATGACGGGCACGACAAGATCACAAGCACACGGTCTCACACACAGACACACACGCACTCACAGACACACGCGCACACAGACACACGGCCCGCACACGCACACACACAGGCAAGCGGGCACACAAACACACGATCTCACACACGGACACACGCGCACGCATACACACACAGGCACACGCCACACAAACGCACAGATCCAGCACTGAGAGGCCGTCCCCAACAAGGGGGGACGCGCCAGGCACACACACACACACACACACACACACACACACACACACACGGAGGGTCGGACCAGGCACAGAATTTAGCACCTAGCCGCGAAAACCTCAACCACTATAAGCAGCACAAATCACCACGAAAACGCAAATCGCCGGAGCGACACAAAAACACATCCGCAAAGGACAAGCTCTCAAACAAGAGTGAACACACACACACACACACATTACATTACATTACATTAGGTAGATATTTATATAGCGCCCTACACCTAGACGGTCTCTAGGGCGCTGTACACACACACACACACACACACACACACACACACACACACACACACACACACACACACACACACACACACATGTATATACAGAAGCACGCGCGCGTATATATGAATATTTATGTCAATTCGAAAATATGTATACACACATACATACGCATTTACAGGCAAACATACATAGACAGTAGTATATACACATATGAATACACACACCAATACATACACAAACACACTGCGATATACATACAAATACCTGTTGTGGGCTCTGGCTGATGGTCGGACGGCGGCTGAGCGTGGTCACGTGACCGCTTGCTGGGCAGCTGAGCGTGGTCACGTGACCGCTTGCTGGGCGGCGAGTGAGCGTCACGTGACTGTCGTGACCGACATCGCTGATTGGCTGTGAAAACAGCGGCCGCCATCAGCCTGCTCTGAGTGCTGTGGCCACGCCCCCTGCTACTGCCGGCAGCGGTGGTAGCGGCGCGGCCAGTGGTGGCGGCTGGTGGCGCGGCCAAGTGCTGAATGCTGCGTGTCATTGCCGAGTCATCGCACAACATCTGTGCCTGTCTAACATACACACACAAACACACACACACACACATACAGATAGACTCACAAACACATACCATACAGTGTAATATGACATTTATATCGAGCATTGATTCCCATTCAAATATCTATATAGCACTCACACACACACTACTAGATAGGCAAAACACGCATATACACGTATATGCACAGATACAGGCAGACAGACACATACACACACACACACACACACACACACACAGACACCTACATTCACAGAGAGAGGCAGACAGACACACATACATACCTGAACTCGGCCAGTTCGCGCCGTTCTTCGTCGGCAATGCGCCGCGATTGTATCACTTTGCTATTGTCGACTCGCTCGAGAAAGGTGCACTCATCCTCGTCCAGATTCTTGATCAGATTTTCTGACATACATACACACACACACACACACATGAAACACACCAACATATATATGATGTAAGAGAAAAACACATGGTAGCTATGACAGTCGAACGTCTCGGGTTGCCCCTTCTTCAGTGACTTCAGTAAGATTAGTAGACTGACCTTACTACAGAAACGTAAATATTAAATTATCTCATATATTCAGTAAGATGAGCAGACTTACTTCAGTAAGTCTTCTCTTACTTCAGTAAGATGAGCAGACTGATCTTACAAAAGTCACTGAAAAAATTTTAGTCACCGAATATTTGAACAATTTTCTGGGGTTATGAAACGTTTTGGTGCACTCAATTAAGAAAGACGCACACTGGTAGATTATAAAGGGATTATTGTGGAAATTGGATCTGTTGCAGAGTGGGTAGTAGTGGCTCCATGACGACAATGCATGAGAATGTGAGACAGTCTAGGACCACAAATGGCATGACCCCACTTACCCTCCCTCCCTATGCATCCGATCCTGCTCCCTCTGGCTTATTTATCCCCAGAATGTAGGAAGCCCTCAAAGGAAAATGTTTTGCAGATGTAGATGTTCAGAAGAAACGAAACGAAGGAAACGAAGGACTCATTGAAAACCATAACCATTCAAGAGTTCCAGAATTGCTTTTAACAGTGGAAACACGTCTGGATAAGTACATTGTTTCAAATCGAGAATACTTTGGAGGTGATACGACTACAAACATACAACAGTATACAACTGTATACATGTATCAACTATAACTTACTACAATTTTATGACACAATTCCGGTTAAATTTGGACACCCCTCGTACCGGTGTGTGATATGCAGTTTGTGAATGTATTCAACAACGATGTGCAGAAGAATAACGTGATGAAAAGCGCAATATGTTAATGACCACGAATCCACGCACGAATCTACAGGATCCCGCAACAAAGCGGTAACTCCGCACAAAACAGACACCCTCTTGCCAACGCACTCGCTCGCCCCACACTCCCAGTTCACACCACTGAGCCAACTGCCCTCGAACGCTCCACATTTCCCCTAGTTACCAACAAAATACAGTACACGCGCGCTCCCACACACACACACACACACACATGCACACCATCTGCCTGTACAACCAGTGCTACGCATACAGACACGCACGCATTCACAAACAAACATCTTGCATTCTACTTCACCATTTGCCTTACAAAACTTCCTTGATGCATTCATCGTGTCTGCCATAGCATGTGGCTTGCAGGTATCCGCCACTAAAAGTAGAATCTACAGTCCACGTCCTGTCGAAAGTCTACCGCCATTTCAACTCGGTGTGTTACAATTCCTCACTGCACCCAGTACCACTATCTCAGTGCCCGTTCACATCTCACGAACTAGTAATCGAAGCCAGCACCCTTTCATTGAGCAGCTGGTTGCACGACTAGAAAAGCGATTGGCACCCCTTCGTTGGCTGACTCACAACATCAACGGTATTTCGATCTATATAGCTCGAACCATATATATTTCATTTATCCGTTCTGTCATTGACCATCTCACTCCTATGCTTATGCAATTTCCGAAGGCTCATATTCAGCCCCTTGAAACATTTCAAAATCGAGCTATGCGTGCAATTATTGGCTGTCCTATAACCACTCAAGTTGCAAACCTTCATGCTGAATTGAATCTGCCTTCAATACGAGAAAGAATTGCTACCAACATGGCCTGTATCATTGCTAAATGTCTATACTACCCGCTTCGCGCACCCTATTATACAACCGATATTCGCCAAGCCATTACTCACACGTGCTACAACCTTAACCTCCGCCCAGACGGTCAACTACTCATCCGTACGATGGCTAATACACTTCGTGCGCTCAACATGCCGCCACTATCGCCTACAAGCCCTAAGCCTCCACGATGGCTTTTGCCCGTTCCTTATGTGACATACACACCTGTTCACACTTCTGAATTGCCAGAATATCAACGGCAAGTTACCCGGGAAACTATCAACTATGTATTGGTCTCTCAATCAGTGACAGTTCGCGTCTATACCGATGGCTCCCTACAATCCGATGGCCGTGCTGGGTGTGCGGTGTATTCTCCAGATATGGCGCCGCCACCGGAATGCTGGGTTATTGTGATATTGTAATATATTGTGATGATGATTGTAACATGATTAAACATGTTATGATACGCTCGAACAAACATATAGGTACTATAACGCCAGCAACTTTACCAATACAAATACAGCAAGGTTTCTGATTGCTTTTTAAGTCCGGACGTCAAGAACATCGCACGGTATTATTATATCCTTATTAACTACCGTATAGTTTGTGTGCGTGTGTGGTTTAATGGATGATCATGTTTTACTGATCCTGCAAGTGGGCATAATAGCTGTCAAATTGGTAATATGTCCTTTTGACTTTACACCGTCGTAACTTCTTTAAGGTACACTTTGGAAAATCAACAATTATACCGCATTGTAGAAAACAAAATTTCCAGCACGATGGTATAATATATTTTAAAGTGTGACAAATAGTTACTGAGAAATAGGTAGGAAAATGAATAAATTTTAGTCGCCCGGTGTTCAAGTGCAATTTTGGATGTATTTGAGAAATTTGCCAATTTTACATGTTTTTGTATCATTTGTGGGTATAAATTATAACTTATTTTGTAGAACACAAAATTGTATACACAATAGTATACTTTTTATAGTTGTACCATTGCTGGTTTATGAGGAATAGATAACGGAATATTGACCAAGATATTCACGTTTTTAGTGCTAATTTTGCCTTTTTGACTTTGTCATTTTGACTTCACACCGCCGTAACTTTTTTAATACACTTTGGAAAATTAAAAATTATACCGTGTTGTAGAAAACCAAATTCCCAGTATGATGGTATTATTTATTTAGATGTGTGATTATTAGTTCTTTAGAAATAGAGAAAAAAGTAAATAAAATCGGACGCGCGGTGTATAAATATAATTTTTAATGTATATTGAAATGTTGTCATTTTTAGATATTTTATATTTAATTTTTTGATATAAATTATAGCCTATCTTGTAGAACGGAAAATTCTCTACACAGTGGTATAATCTGTATTGCTGTACCATTTCTGGTTTAGGAGATCTCGATGACAGAATATTGACCAAAATTTTCGCATTTTTCAGGGTTCATTTAGTCTTTTCACCGCTATAAATTTTTTGGGTTTCATTTTTAAAATCTAGTGTAAAATGTAAAGTGTAGACAAGAAAAATTCCAACGTGATGGTACAAATTGTTAGCGAGTACGTTTAGTGGTGGCCGAGTAAAAGCTGATAGAAAATGGACCAACGAGGGTGGGACACACAGACAGACAGACACACACACACACACATAGGATCTCTTTTATATATATAGATAACATCAATAAAAGTCTGAACAATAGCCTATTAACTTGCACCTTTGTCATTTCAGTGCCTAAACATCCGGTGTTTGGTTATGAGTACGCAAAAATGCAGACACAACACATGTATATTCATACAATATATACAACACACAAGCAACAACAACAAACAACCGACAACCATGTATTTGATATAGCGCACTAATCAACAAAGGCGCGACAAACATGATATATAGGGATAGAAGAGCAATAAATACATCAAAACGGGAGCTCAAAAAGAAGAAAACCAGAGATAGCAAGAACAAACATATAACAGGGAAGATAAACACCGAATTATTATATGCTGAAAAACAAACAAAACAACCACAAAGACAAGAACTGACAAATACGAACACTGGCGCACATCACATCCAAGCACGATTAGCACAAACATTAGATCAGGAGCTGTGAGCGGAATCAAAAGCACAACAGGAAAACAAAGCACAAAGTTCAGAATTGTTAGTAAGAGTATATACATGGCGAGAATATGGAGATATATATACAAATGCAGTGTCAATGCAATCTATAAGGAGGTGTAAGCGGTGACGGAAGAGAAAGCAGGTACTTTTGCAGCGCAGAGAAAAAGGAAGAATATGATTTATGATGAAGGATATGAGGAGGAAGATAGTTGTATAACCGGGGGACAGGAAAATAGAAAGACTTCCAGGACCAATTTGATAAGTGGTCGGCGGGAGGGCAAACAAGAGGTGCAGGACGGCTGCTGAAAGGACGATCAGGAAGGCGAGAAGTGAGAGCAAGTACGAGGGAGGAGAAGATGTATGGAGGAGTTTAAATTCAATGCAGCACAGCTCATGTTGTATCCTTGAAAGAGCTGGCAGCCAGCCGAAATCTCGGATATGAGCGGAGGTGGGTGTCTTAAGAGGAAGGCGAAGAACGAAACGACAAGAAAGATTGATGATAGATTGAAGAGAGCGAATGGACTTCTTAGGAAGATGAAAGAATAAGGAGTTACAATAGTCGAGTCGAGAAAAAATAAACGAGTTCACTAAGAGGAGAGCAGACGCAATATCAATATGAGAGTGGATCGGGTAGAATTGGCGCAAGGTGAAACGACAGAGGCGGGTAACTTTTGAAAGATGCTGAGAGAAAGTTAGAGAGGGATCGAGAACAACACCCAGATTACGTATATGAGATGAAAGAGGCAAGTTGACAAAACAAGGAGCAAAACTGGGAGGGTGAAATAACAAATATTAAGTTTTTTTCAGGATTTAAAAGGTGATTTCTTGAGGACGCCCAGGCAGCGGTGTGCGATATAAGTTGAGAAATCAGACCAATTTTTGAGGAGGAAAAGGGGAAGTAAATCTGTATATCGTCTGCATATATATGTAACGATATGGGGCAAGACCGGAGTATGGGACAGAGCGATGAAATATACAGATTATACAGAAGAGGGCCGAGAAGAGAACCATAGGGACACCGAATTCCAATTGAAGAGGAGAAGAAAACTCTGAGTTGCAGCGAACTGTATATGAACGATTTGTAAGATAGGAAGTTAGAAGAGATAGTGCTGAAGAAGATACACCAATATGGGCTAGATGTTTACAAATAATCGAGTGATCAACTAGATCAAAGGCGAAAGAGAAATCTAGGGAGATGAATATTACAGAGTTGCCTGAGGAAAAGGAAGCGAAGATGTCGTTCAATAAAGAAAGAAGGAGAGTCTCAGTTGAGTGATTAGAAACGAAACCGGATTGACAGGGGTCTACGGCAGAATATATGCAAGAGCGGAGTTGAGGAAGGATGGCAGCCTCTAGAAGCTTAGGAGGTAGTGGAAGCAAAGAAATAGGACTGTAACTACTTGGAATGCTAGTATCCAGGGAAGGCTTTCTAAGAATAGGAGAGACAACAGCGTGTTTAGAGGCTAGGAAAGTACCGTGGAGTGAATAAGTGTTCACCAGATGAGTAAGGAATGGAGAGAAGAGTATGATGGAGTCGGAAAGTGCCCGGAAGTTTATTGGATCAGATGGACACCTGGAGGATTGAAGTTTTTTAAGAAATTTGGCAGTCATGGCTGGAGAAATTGGAGAGAAAGAGGATAGAGAGGTGTTTGAAGAAGGAAAAGATAGTGGAATGGAGGACGGAGGTAATTTGGATTTGGCCGTGGCAATCTTGTCTCGAAAGAAGGATGAAAACCTGGAAGCAGATATCGAGCAAGGGTTAGAATTCGATGACCCAGTGATACATTTCAGGGTCCACCAACTGGAGCGGGAGGAATAAGTACACGAAGAAAGCTTAGAACGATAAAAAAGGGACTTTGCGGCATCAAGGGCTGATAGGAAGGATTTACGAGCCTGGCAAAACATAGACCGGTTAGCGTCGGTCCGAAACCGTCGCCAGGAACGCTCATGAGCTCGAGAGTTGGCACGAAGGCGGCGCAGTTCGGGAGTCAACCACGGCTGAGGAGAAGATGAAGGTTTGGGGGTACAACGACGCAATGGGAATAATGTGTCATTAAAAATGGATGGAGGGTAACAGCGATGGAGGGGACAGGAAGTGATAGTTGCTGGGAGCAAGAGAAATGGACACGAGATAACTGAAAAGGGATGAGTCGAAGTTTTAGTAATCACATGTGAAAAGAGTTATCGGTGAAGGATTTGTTTCTTGGCGTTTAAAAACAATTTAAATGATATCAGACTGTGGTCGGAAATCGTGGGATAGGGAGGATGAGTGAGCAAACCAGGAGGAATAAATTTAGCAGGAGCTTCGGTGCAGATGATAAGATCGAGGGAATGACCGGATAGATGTGTGCTACCTGAGTTGAGGACTGAAAGATCCCAGGAATTTAGCAGGGAAAGAAAGTTTTGAGTAGGAGTATGAAGTGAAGAAGAATCTGCCCAGAAATTGAAATCGCCAAGAAGAATGAAATTGTCGGAAATTTTTCAAATATAATAGAGATGAGAGTGTCAAAATCTGAAATGAATTGTGAAGAAGAACCTGGATTGTTGTGGAGGTATATAAGGATTATGCCGAGCCTATGTGATGCAGGTAGTGAAAGGCAAAGTGCAATATATTCAAAAGACAGAGAGGTAAATGACATATCAGACAGTTGATTAAGGTTAATGAAAGAACTGAAGATAATGCCGACGCCACCCCCAGATTGTTTGAAAGAATTCAAAGGGGAGCGACAGACATGAAGGAACCTGAAAGAAGCTGGAATATTGGCAGAAAAGGTTGGCACACATAAACTTTTCTGTGAGAAAGAGAAGCGAAAGACCTAGGTGTGATAAAAGATCGGAAATAAATGATGTTTTGTTACGGGCCGATCGGATATTAAGGAGATCAACGGAGATTAAGTGAGAGGTGGTTTGTGGGGGAATGTGGCGAGGAGAACACAAGAGTGTAGGAGGTGGGGTTAGATCAGTGGGCGGCAACGCAGGACAACCATCTAGTCATTGCTTGCTAGGTGAGGGATTAGTGGCGGAAAAAGAGAATGAGGGGTAATGGGGAGCGGAAGGGGAGATGTGGTGGTAGAAGTAGGGAGAGGAGTTGCGGATGGCGGAGAAACAGGGGCGGCAATGGTGCGTGCACGGAGAGATGCGCGGACCGCAATGAAAGAGGGGCAGTTGGGTGAAAAAGATGAGTGGCTGGAGGGGCGGCAGTGACGGACGCAGTTTACACATTGTGCTCTGCCGCGAGCTTGACACTCGGAAGAAAGATGAGCTCCCGCGCAGTGACCGCAAGACACTTTGTTGGTATCGTGACATCGGTCAGTGCGGTGGCCCAAACCAGCGCAGCGGTGACAACGGACCACCCAGAAGCGGTCATAGACCGCGCAGCAGCGGAGGCCGATGAACAGACGATCGCCGACTGCTTTGATCACACGACGAACATCCGGTGAGACGGCGAGAGCGGCGTGAGACAGGCCTGATTTAGCTCTATATATGAACAGCAGTTTGAGCTGAGATGCAGGGGCGTCAGAAACAATGGGTTTCTTCAGGCGTAGAGACGAAATTAGTGTGTCGGGGGCTATGCCTGCGGGAATATTGGCGAGGGTGATTTTCGGCGAGATTGTCGGAGTGGGCTTGCGGACAGTCAAAGCGACATTGTCCAGTTTGTTCGACAGCTTCGTTGCAGCGTCTTTGACGGATGCTTCAGAGTGGCGAGTGAGCACGACTCCCACCGACGACGATTGACGTGCCTGAGTCACTGGGACCGTGTCAAGTGCCTTCTCGACGGCGTCTGTCTTCACCGGCGAGCTAGACTTGTTACTCACCACAAGAGCGTAAAAATACCTAGTCTTCGCCATGACGTTCGGGGATGGAGCTGAGGTTGATCCAAGGGAGGGCTTGATTTCGGTGAGGAGCTCCTCTTTCAGCTGGACGAGTTCGTCTCTATATTGCGAGAGAGCTCAGTGATAGAGGAGCAGCTGCAGTCGCGCCTGGCAGTCGCAAACTCAGAGGCGCACTCAGGGTACACCCAAAAGAGTTTGTGCTTTTTCACGGCAGAGTGAGCCGCCGAAGAAAGACAGGCGCATGATGGATGGAACGTACGGTCACACCCCGGACACTTGATGCGAGCGCCCGTTCTCACCTCATCGCCGCAGGAACACGGCCGGACATTATCGGTCGATCTTACCGGCATTGTCACAACACACGAGTTCAAGCTACGCGGGAAGCAAACAAGCGGGAACACAGAAAAACACGACTGCACAGGACAAGGGCTGGTACAAGACTGAACACATGATATGGGCGAGAGGGACAATTAAAAACAAGAACCAAAGAAAAAATCTGATTTATGTTCACCCAGAATTAATCAAACAATATATGTAATATGAAAAAACGTACCGAACACTACGTTAAACACTGCGGATGTACTACTATTTCAATACACCACGCGAGTAGCTACAAATAGCTTCTACAATTGAACAACAACAAAACAACAGCAAAACAACAAACAATACAAAAAAGAACAAACGCAAATATAAATTCATTCAAAGCTCGCCACGAGCTTTGCGCATTCGGCGCATGCTTCGCAGCGCCCTGAACGCCTCGCTGCGACTCATTCCCTTTTGCAACATCTCATCAAATGTCATGACGGCAGATGAATCATTGGCCATGACCTCAGAGTGTCCTACTCCCTCGCCTATACGTACCATATTTAAAATATGGTCCACATACACTTCATCAACATCACCATTCACATCAATATCATTATGCACAACAAAATCATCATTCACAATATCATTATTCACAACAAAATCATCATTCACAATATCATTATTCAGAAAAAAATCACCATTCACACCTAAATCATTATTCACAACAATATCATCATTCACAACAAAATCATCATTCACACCATAATCATCATTCACAACACCATCAACACCAATATCATTCACAACAACACCATTC
This sequence comes from Sacculina carcini, assembly GCA_916048095.2. Lineage (NCBI taxonomy): Eukaryota > Metazoa > Arthropoda > Thecostraca > Sacculinidae > Sacculina > Sacculina carcini. The sequence continues at coordinate 3,937,280 of OU696591.1, read as the reverse complement.
ACAACAACACCATTCACACCAGCAACATCATCATTCACAACAACACCATTCACACCAGCAACATCATCATCCATACCAGCATCATCATCGCCGGCCTCAATCCCTGATGCATCTTCAAAGTCGTAGACAATTGAGGAAGTGTTAACAATGTTCCCAATCTGACGAAGATATAACCTCATCTCTTCGTCACTACCGAGACCATTGATCAGCGAGTGGTCGTACGCCTCCAAAAGTCATCGCTGGATCTGAAGCCTGCGTCGACTTGCCCTGACTTCTGGCTCGTTTCCGCTCCACGTGGACGACAGTTTCTGGTAGCCCTGCAGTTACTGGTGGCGTATCAGTTGTACGAGCTGCAGTACACCAAGCCGTCCATGGATTGAACACAGTAGGCGGCTGTGGAAACCTTCCACGGCATTGTTGGTTCTGTATGTAAGGCCAAAATATCTCAATGTATCAGGGCCAACTATGCGGAGCCAGCATCTGGCGATGTAGTCCAAGTAGCTGCGCATGACGCCTGATGGGTGCGTGACGTCACCTGTGAAGCAGGTAAGCGTTTATATTAATATAAACGCATTCAATATTAATATGTACGAAAATAAATAAATCAAATATAATATATGTCGTTTGAATGGGAAACTTGGTGCTGATGAAGTGAAAAAATAAACGGGATTTAAACGCATGTGTCAAACATTAATTCAAACATATATTTTAGATATATGAGAAGAACTTACGAAACATAGCGTGAATAAATTGGTGAGCATATAGTTATTTGTTTACCTGCGATGATGTTCAATCCTCACTGGATCAGGTGCGCTGGAAGGGCTGGCAGAGCGCAGAGCTGACTCTGAACCTCCGTTGACATAGTCAGACGCAGTGATTTCCTCGTGCGCAATAACGCTTGAGTATAATGGAATAAACATCCACTGACCGCGATATTCGGGAAGACAGCTGCTAATGATGTGTCAAAATCGCGAATGGCAGTCTCAAAATCCGCCGTCGCACGGGACGGATCGAAAAGAGAAGTCGTTATTTTGTGTCATCTGTACCAGTCTCCGCCACAAAGCTGTGTACAACGGAGCCTTCCGTTTTGTCATCAGCACAAAACCGTCGGTACAAACGTGCCATTATACAGCACATGGATGATGAATAGCTGTCGAAACATGGCAGGACACACGTGAAAAGTGCCACCCACGAAGATATCACAAGCAGTGCGCAGTAAAAACTGCATACGCTCCACCACAAATAAGAACGCAATGTCGTCACCCACAGTGACGCTTCCGTGGTACAGTCGGCACACACGCGGCCCGAATTTGACAGAAAGTGTTTCGCAGTGGTCTAGAGTTTCTGCGAGAACACTCGGCGACGACGGATTCACCGGTGTGACGGCGTGGCTGGTGAGTGCCATCATCCGCCTCATGTTGGTGTAGCACCGCGAGGCGTGTGGATGCACAGCGAGTGCGTCGTTGTAGTGTTGTAGGGGTCGCCTGGGTTATGTACGAGCTCGCGTGTAGCACCAGGAGCGTAGCCTCAACGAGTCCAGGCTACTGTCACTCGCGGCGTGATTGTGAGGTCGCCCGAGCCGTACATTGCTGCCACTCAACACCGCAGAGCCTCGGCAAGCGGGCTCTTTGCAGCGCAAATAAACGCGCTGATTGCGCTCGTACCTTTTTTACTTTATCCGACCAGCTGAGAATCCATCCAAACCGACCACTGAAAAGCGGAGGGTCCAGCTCCCGATTCTGACATGTCCACCTGTTACTGTTGGTATGTGCCGACCTGGTAGGTCATTAGACAAGTTCTTTGATTTTGTATCCGATCTTAACTACAGACCGATCTATCGCATGGCCGCATCGGGGAATAAATATATAGAAGTTCTATCGTATGGATTTTGATCGTATGAGCCCAACGTCATCATATCACTCGCAGATGAGGCAGGAGGAGTATTATTATCCCTTGAACATATGTATCCTCGTGTAAGGCTTGTTTACATTTTTTTGTATAGTCAAGCAGGGATGTCAATGGAAGAAAGGAATCCATATTACTCTCAACCACTGGCCTCTATTGGAGAACCGTGTTGCTGGTTATCTTATATAGAGACCATTCCCCACCCATCTGATGATCTCTCTGATGAAACATTGTATGATGCCTTAGGTAGGTACATGATTCCTGGCTCATCTGTTCTGATGACTGTTGATCCGGAGAGTATGAGTCAAATATACTACAAGATCATTGATAATCTCAATCGATTGTTCCGATCGAAGAGGGTGAGTTGACAAATGGTCGTAATTTTTAAGATGTTCTGTGACTTCAATATAATTAAGTATATATGGGACGAAACATCATGTACAACAGACAAGTTGAGGATGTTTGAGCCTTTCTCAAGTTCACCGTGGAATTCAGAGTTCTTATTGGGTTTCAGAGTATCTGGTCACGTGGACACTATGGTTACTAATGACGACATGTATAATTGCTATGCCGGTGCCCGATTGGAGATAATCAGTAGGTTGAGGTTACGGGTACCATCAACAGAGTTCGGGCAGTGGTACCTGAGAGTCCAAAAATAACTCACTTGTCCATCATATCATTATTTGTGTGACTGGCTTGGAAGTAAAACAACTGGATGTTTCTGCAGGATTCCTGCTGAAAAGCTGACAGGCCTAGTCCTGGAGTTGACAACCAATTGCTCACGTAGTGACAAACTCGCTGTACAATTACCGAATTCACATACGCATCAGCCATTTCGATCTTTTTAAGGATCATATCGCCCTCACAGCGTTTTGCCGGTAATAGATTGTACTCTGCCGCCTATCTTGGACTGAATACCGTAGCCGGTTATTCCTCCGAGGCAGACACCCATAGAGGTAGGCATAAACACCTTCAATTCTGAGGCGACAGGCGTTCGCTTTGAACCGTCGAGTCTGGCTGGTGTCATTTAGCCGTGCACTCCCAGCTCAGACGTCTCTTAGCTAGACGGAAGGTTTTTATACCGAGCGTCGCGCTGTAGGGTAGTCGATTTCGGGTCGACAGACAAGGCCCAGCCTGTAGCTCCCGTGCGCCGCAGTTGGCGTTAGTGAGTGACTGGGTCTCGTCACTCGTACACTAGTACACTCGTACACTACGCCACTGGTTCACGACACACCTGCTGCCACAGCCACTGGGACTGTTCGCTAGCGGCGACATACCGATCAGCGACACTGGTGACCCCGTGCTGAGCACGACAGAGCCTGGCGCTCAGCCTCATGGCTCCGAGCAAGCGGTACCCAGACCCAGTACCTCATTTCGATTGCCATTGGTCCTACCGGAGGACCCTGAAGTCTGGTTGGTTCAAGTGGAGTGTGCGTTTGATGTGACCTGCATAGAGAGCGACGAGACGCGCTTCAAGATTGTTGTGGCGAATCTGCCGCCACACATCACCACGCAATTGAAGGACCCGCTACGCGGACCCAAATCGTTCGCTGCCTTGAGCATTCAACTGCAGGAGCGACTCGTGCAGTCAAAATCTAGCCGACTGGAGTCGAGAAGCCCACCGTCCTGCTGCGCTCTATGCGGCATGAGCTGCGTTCAGCTGGCGATGTACCTGCAGACACAGGTCTTTTCCACACACTGTAACTTCAGCGCTTACCACAGGAAGCACGTGCTGCTTTAGCGTTACTGCCAGTTTCCAGCACATTGGACGAGCTCGCCAGCGCCGCGAATCGATACCTGGAGGCCAGCGGTTTTTCATCTCGACCCACAGCAGCTCACACGTCAGCTCAGCACGTCACAGCCATCTAGCAACAATGCTCACCTGCTTTGGAGCAAGTGATTTCCATACTCGTGGAAGCAGTGCAACGACTGGAGACGCCCAACAAGGAGCTATGCACAAGACTGCATGCCCGCCCGACGTCACGTGATCGGCAGCAGTCCGTTGCCTACACAGTCACCGGCGATCAGCGTCACCACGAACTATACCTTTTACAATTTCATTTGTCCCAACTGAAATCAAAGTTGTCCCAACTGAAATCAAAATTGTCCCAGCTGAAATCAAAGTTGTCCCAACTGAAATCAAAATTGACCCAACTGAAATCACAATTGTCCCAGCTAGAACCACAATGTATGTTATTGATTTTACATTAAATATCAAACTTAATTGTTATCTGTATATTTTATTGTATTTCATATGAAAAATTGAGCATTAGTCGTAAAACATAGATATGTACTACTTACTATGTACTATACAATTATGTGCTATGGTATGTACTACAATTACAATGCAGATATGCACCGTATGTACTTACTTTATGGGGAACTCTATCAGCCAATATATCAGTGTCAGCGTATAGAGTCACTGTTCTCGGAGAGCACTCGCGAGCAAATCATGCACTCACACACACATCTACAGAAACATCACACTTTCAGAGACGGTACATTCCGTCTTATGGCAAGTGTTCAGGGATCACGTGCGAATAGCGCTTGTCGTTACTAGCCATCTGTACTATGTTTAATATTGTACGGTATATATATTTGTGTATGGTGTCTATTTGTGTGTGCGAGGTAGTGTGGGTGTATGTATGTTGTATGCACGTGCTATGAGCGAGCATGGATGCAGGGGGTCGGGCAGTGCGCGCCATAGGGCAGTTGTTTGCGCAGAACGTTCGTGCGTGTTTGTTAGTGAAGGTGTTTTAGTGGGCCATGTTGCGTTGTGATTGTGTTGAGTTGTGATATCTTGCTTTGTTGCTAGAATTTTAGTACACGCGCTGGTGGTATATACGCTCTATACGCTGACATTGATATATTGGCTGATAGAGTTCCTCATAAAGTAAGTACATACGGTACATATCTGCATTGTAATTGTAGTACATACCATAGCACATAATTGTATAGTAAGTACATATCTATGTTTTATGACTAATGCAAAATTTTTCATGTGAAATACAATAAAATGTACTGATAACAATTAAGTTTGATATTCAATCTAAAATCAATAACATACATTGTGGTTCTAGCTGGGACAATTTTGATTTCAATTGGGACAACTTTGATTTCAGTTGGAACAATTTTGATTTCAGTTGGGACAACTTTGATTTCAGTTGGGACAATTTTGATTTCAGTTGGGACAAATGAAACAGTAAAAGGTATACACGGCATCGTCAATCCTTCCGTAGAGGTGAGACGCACCACAGTGAATCACGCTCACCACAACCGCCAGCACATTCACAACGACTGCGTATCTCCCATTACCACGCTAGATTCAGGGCAGATGCTCGCCTCCCTGCTCCTGGACGTTGAAGTGAAGAGCTCCCAGCACGTAGCGCAGTGTCTGGGAGGCAATGCAGCGTCAGTGCCATTACCGTTTGTGAGTGATAGGGCGACACGTGCCAATTATATCATAGACAGCGGCGCACAAGTGAGTGTCTTGTCATACAAAAGCAACAAGCACTGTTTTTCACGTACCGAAAATCGGACACGACTATGAGCCGTCAATGGGTCTGCCATTGAAATGTACGGCACTAGACACCCACCGTTACCTTCGGCAACTGCGCAACGTGTCCGTGGACATTTCTGGAGGCTGACGGGAATATGTCTATTATCGGCGCGAATTATCTGCGAGCACACATATTAGTCGTGGACATCAACCAGCAACGGCTATTACAAGATGGCGTCGTCCTCAATAAGGGCTCAATCCTACGGATGACAGCACCAGTCATTCAGGTTATTGCAATGCCGCGCACCGCCTACCAACGCGTCCTGGACGAGTTTACGGACCTGACAGTTCCTCCCGCTGCGCCGTCACCATTCAGTAACACAAGCACCATTTCGTTAACCATTCAGTCACACATTACATCGTGACCACCTACCAGCCAGTGTTCTTCAGGCCCAGACGTCTGCCAGAGGGTCGTGATGACATTGCCATTGGGCGTCACCACTGTATCTCGTGCCGAAGAAACCCCCAGGTGAGTGGCGCCCATGCGGCGATTACCGTGGGCTGAACGCACGCACTGTGCGCGACAGGTACCATCTGCAGTACCTCAGAGGTATTTCAATTGTGTATGCATGTTGTTTGTAGATTGTTTTACATAGCTGTATATTATTCACAAAATATTAGCAGCGCATGCGCGTCAGACATTCACACACATATTCATCCTGTTGCACACGGTTGCAGTGACGTCACGTGCAACGCTACACCGTACGTTTGCAGCGTGCTGTATATAAAGCGTGCACTTTCTGCAAGTACGAGTCGTAGTCAGTAGTCATTTTCGACAGGTGGTTAGTGGAAATGATTGATGATTAGTGTTCTATATAACAAGGTTTCGTTTCGAATCCAGCCAGACCATGCTGTATTTTGTCATATATTATAATTAATGTTTCTCTTCCAGTCTCCTGTATATTTTTGTATATTGTTGTATCTGATGGTAGATTGTTTTCGTGTTTGTGTCTGAGTGCGCTTACCTAACTTGACGTATACCATTAATTATACACACATGTTCGAATGGAGGATAGCAGCTTTCACGCTGAGCGCTGATAGCGCGGATAGTTATTGAGTTTGTTTGTACACGCGCGTGTTGTGCCATATGAGCGCTTCACCGCCAAAGCTATGATTGCAGCAGTAAGGTATATTACCAATGTGCGACCGCATGCTGATTGTGTTGTGGAGCATTGTTCCTCCCCCTTGGTAACGACGGATATTGACTCTCATAAGTATATGAACTCTGTTGAACTTGTTGTTCTAGTAACTGCGTCCATGCAGAGTGCACTTTCTAAGCCCCAGGCGCGATGCATGTTTTCCTATGGGCGATTCGCACAGTGCCTGCGATACCCTTCTCTGGCTTGAAAGGTATTCCCCTAAAGTTGCGCATTCCTCAGAGACGGGGAGATTACTGGAGAGAGTAGGACTAGATTAATAGGGAGCGAGTAGGACTAGGGAACTTGGACATAGTAAGGCTAGGCTGCTGCACTATCTATTCTAGTTTAACTTGACTCGTATTTATCGACTCTGGAGCATCAATACAGTTGGAGCATTTCGAACTGTTTGTTTCTAACCGACGGCAAGTTATCGCGGCACAACATTTAGAGGTCCTTCTCCAGCGACAGCACGGCGTAGCTACTAGACAACACACGCCACAACATGTATCCCGATGTAACAGGACCAATTGGCTGTTACATTCTAGTGTTTAGTGATGTGTGATTCGTCCGACTTATCTCTGCTATTTTGCAATTAGAATCTTTGAAAAGTGTGGGTGGTATGCAAACCCAAACACGCCACTACGTGCACGGCCATAGATGGGTGGATCCAAACCCACCAAGCGCAGCGGAAAACGCAACCCTTGACGTCTCCACCCGTGCGTATCCAGCGTACACGGCAATGGTCTGGAGAAAGCAACTTCTCTAATCATGATTCAAAAGTAGTCGAAACAGGTGACTACTCCCTGTTTGTGGCGCTGGATAATATCCCAGCGTCAATGCTGAAAAATGCAAGCATCAACCGCATCCTATCGCAACCGGATCTGCGCCGACACGTCGTACGCGCACGTATTGCCCACAACAAAAAACTTTGTTGCTCATGGCGAAAAGTGCAAAGTCATGCCAAGTGCTTCTGGAAGACCACTTCTGGGAAAATGAGTCCAAGTTTGCAGACAGGGCGCGACCGAGTCGACAGTTTGACCCTGTCAAACGCACGTGGACGGCTGAGTGGAAGTGGTCAGATGCTGGAGAGCCCGGAGTGTTGTACAATCGTGTCGGGCAGTATTCTATGTCGCACGATGTCCGGTCTGCATTTGAGGAGGAACTGGAAGAGTGGATACGTGAGGAGTGGCTGATTCCATATGATGAGCGGAAGCATGGTCCTGCAAAAGGTCTTGTCCCGCTGATGGCGGTGCCACAAAGAAACAAAGTGAGACCAGTGATGGATTTAAGGCAAGTGAACGAGCACATTGACGTACACACTAGAGACGCTGATGTGTGCGCAGATCGAGTGCGTGAATGGAGACGACAGGGCAGGAACGTGTCAACGCTTGATTTGAAAAAAGCGTACTTGCAGATTCGGGTGTCTGATAAGATGTGGCCATATCAAACGGTGATTGTGAAGGGTCAAAGATATTGCCTAACGCGTCTGGCGTTTGGATTGAACGTCTCACCGTTAGTCATGAGAGCTGTGCTGCACTTTGTGTTGTCAGCCGACCCCGAAGTTGAGAGAGGCACTTCGGCTTACGTCGACGATATCTTGGTCAATGAGGATGTTGTCAAAGTGGAGCGAGTTGAGAGTCACTTGAACCGATATGGACTCGTTTGCAAGGCAAGTGTGAAGGTGACGGATGGTGCGCGACTCTTGGGAATGAGAGTCTGGGGAGAGGGTGGTGCGCTGTCGTGGAGGAGAGACGGGGAGGTTTGTGAAATGCCCGAAATGATAACAAGAAGATCTGTGTTTTCGTTTTGTGGGAAATTAGTCGGTCACTACCCCGTGTGTGGATGGCTGAGGGTGGCAGTAGCTTTTATCAAGCGGCTCACGAATGCGCACACGAAGGGCTGGGACGATCCAGTTGTGAACGATCACGTAAAGACTTATTTAAAGGAGGTGCTGAGAGTTGTAAAGGATAATGATCCAGTTTGTGGCAGATGGAATGTGGAAGGACACGAGGCGAAGGTGTGGGTTGACGCGAGCTCGCTCGCCATGGGTGTTCGTCTTGACGTTGACGGTAACATAATTGAGGATGCAAGTTGGCTGAGATCTGACAGTGCGACGCACATCAACATGGCGGAATTAGACGCACTGATAAAAGGACTGAATATGGCCTTGGTGTGGAAGATGCGGAAAATCGAAATTGTTACCGATTCTTTGACTGTTCATCGATGGGTCACTGATTGTTTGTCAGGTAAGAGACGACTGCGAACGAAGGCTGCAGGAGAACTGCTGGTGAGAAGGAGACTTGACATTGTGGCCGCGTTGGTGGAAGAATACAACCTGGATCTTTCAGTTACGTTAGTGGCTTCGGCACTAAACAGAGCGGACGGCATGACGCGCGTGCCTCAACGGTGGCTGAAGCTATCAACTGACTGCTTCAGTGACTCAAAAACGTCGTTCGTCGGGTGCGGAATTGCTGAGTGTGAAGACGATGGGTGCTCGTCAGCAGAGGTGATTCGTGATGTTCATCATCTGATGGGACTCCTGGAGCTCGGAGGACGTTACAGTGTGTCAGACGGACGCGACGGAATGTGAGCTCGCGAGAGGTACGGGAGGCTCTAAAGCGGTGCCAAATATGTCAATCGGTAGATCCAGCGCCGGCAAAATGGAGATCTGGTCATCTGGAGGTGGAGCGCGTGTGGCAACGCGTTGCTATCGACATTACCCACTGGAAAGGATTGTCGTGCTTGACCATGGTGGATTGTGGACCGTCACGGTTTGCAATATGGCGGCCGTTGCGCATGCAAAACGCCGCGTGTGTCATCGAGCAACTTGAGAGTGTTTTCTGCGAGCGTGGACCTCCGGAAGAGCTTTTCGGCGATAACGATACGGCTTTCAGAAGTAAGCTCTTCGCGGCTTTTGCTGAAAGATGGGGAGTCAGACTGAGGTTCAGGTGTGCGTATGTACCAAGTGGTAACGGGGTGGTGGAGCGTAACCATCGCACCGTGAAGGTTATAGCGGCTAGAAAAGGGTGTTCTCTGGCCGAGGCAGTATACTTGTATAACGTGACGCCGCGTGGTAGCGGATCAGACAGTTGTCCAGCCGCTGAACTGTACAAATACGCAGTCAGAGTGCGAGGCATTGATAAGGTTTCAACGCTGACGGGCGAATCAGAAGATTGTGTGTACAAGAAGGGAGACTTGGTGTGGGTGAAACCACCAAACGTGCGATGTGATCAGAGATACGGTAAGGGTGTGGTCACTGGTGTGGTTTCGCATCAATCTGTGGAGGTGGATAACGTTCCGCGCCACGTGCGCGATCTGCGACCTCGTGATCAGTCTCATAACGAGGCTGAACAACCAGAAGTTCCAGATGACAACGCGGATGATGAAATGTTGTGTTTAGTGATGCAGACATAGTGAAGGACCTTACAACGGACGTACGCGACACCCTCTCCGTACTGCAGAAGAGCGAGGCGGGTAAGGTCAGAGGAGTAGTAAAGGCCGGCAACGCGGTCTTTAGGAAGATGGACTTCTTAAGCCAGGTCGTGGAGGGCGGGTTCTACGGCAGCAAAACATCTACCCTGTTCGCCGGTAACCGCGGGAACGAAGAGATAGACCAAGAATTGGTGAGGTTCATGCGAGATGCCAGGTGGATGAAAGTGCCTCTGGATCAGTCCCGATTCGATTATAATCAATCGAAGTCTACCATCTTACGAATGCTTGAGACGTTGAGAGATGAAACCTGCAGGAGAATGGCAGTAGACGGAGTGGAGTTGGCTGGGTACCGACCTGTGTGGGATAGTCTCATGCGGAGCTTCACGGACCTATGCCCGTCGGTCAAGCTTGGACCTGCTCTGTGGAAGTGGGGGAATGGCATCCCCAGCGGCTGGCGGTGGACTGCTTCATTGGATACCCTGCTCAACATATGTTCCTTTCGGGCCATCCTGCGGATCATCAACGAACGCGAAGGGCGCCAAATAGCCGTGTGCAAAGTAGTGGCGGCAAGGAGACGATATATTGTTCGGGGTGCAGAAGTTGAGTGACGCAGCTAAGATCTGCGAGTATTATGAACTCTTGGGCTATGAGGTCAATGCTAACAAAACGCATTTTAGCAGATCTAGAGGAGAGTTCTTGAGACGAAGTTTTGACCACGACGGCGTGGTAGGGTACATTCAGAGGACGGTTTTGGCGCTGAGGTTTCGCAACCCTATCAAAGACATTCCGCCCTCCGCAGCGATGAGAGCGGCTAGCCGGTTCAATTTGTGGCATCTGGCTACAGTGCGCGGTGGTGACATCCGTGCTGCTGCGCGCCTCTTCAAGGAAGACATGGTCCAGGGCGGGTTGGACGGGCAGGACTGTGCGGACACGGCCCGAACCCCAGTTGCCCTCGGCGGCTGGGGCGTGTGGCCCGGGACAGGATGGTGGCATGCACTGGGCCCATTTGGCGGAAGGAAGAGGCTGCGAATAGACGAGGACAGTCCCCCCGACCTCAACTTGAAACTCGGTGAGTGGGAGTCCAGAATGGGCTCGGACTGGTGGAAGTCCTTAAGTGCTGACGATCGACAAAGCATCTTCAGGAACCTTGCTCAGACGTGGGGACTAAGAGAAGCGGACTGGAGAGGCAAGATGACAATCATATAACGTCACTTTTACGGCGCTCATGAAGACAGTGTCGACGAAACAGAAACGGAAATATTCGCCTCAGCACACCAACAGCTGGATGGAGTCACTCATGTATCAAGGGTGTTCAACCGGGAGAAAAAAAACCCATCAACATTGTGTAGGTGCACTTTGCGAGCAAAGCGCAACTGTGCAAATTGTTCTTATGACTATTTATTGCGGTCTGTGTTTGTCTCATATTGCGTCGACGTGTAGCTGTTCTTTTTTGTCTGTGCTATTTTTGCTCTTTTTAATCGCGCCATTGTTGTTATTTGCGCTTTATCAAATACATGTTGTTGTTATAATACAATTTCAAATTCATTTGCGCTTTATCAAATACATGTTATTGTTATAATACAATTTCAAATTCAAATTCAACCTCATGTTGTTACCGCATTTGAAGTGGACGCGGTGCATTGTGTTGCTTCGTTTTTATATGTAGTGTGGTTGTGCCCTGGTTGTTTCTGCGTGAACCACTGCAGAGCAAGCAAGGCCTGAAGGCCAGCCTTGGAGCTTTTCGTGGGTGTCTCGGGGTTTACCGGTGAGTGGTTTGGCTGAAAACGATTCATTCCGTTGTCAGCGTTCATCGAGCTAACAGTGCATTTGGTTCAGTGGGGTTTTCATTGGGGTGTCTCAACGGCGCGTATTTCGGACCATTATTCATTCGGGCAATTGTTTTGTTTGTGTATACGCCGCAGATAGCGTGAAAACTCCTATCCCATTTTTCGCTAGGCCGGCCAAGCCCTGTGTCAGGGGTGAGTAGCGATTCTCGTTTGATAACTATTTGACAGCCATAAACGGGGAGTCATTTTCAGATGTCCGCCGCAGAGCCTTGGTTTCACATTGCGTTGGTGCAGAGGCACAATGAACATTTTGGCAGTGCCCGCATCTCCCAAAATCGAGGGGAAAACGGAGTATGATAGAACCATGCGTCTTTTGTAGGAGAGTTATGCTCCAAGAGCAAATACCATTACATAGCGTTTTGCATTCCGTCAACGGCGTCAGGTGCAGTCAGAAACGACCGCAGATTACGTTTCGGAGGCGCACGTAGCACAATCAGCCTGTCGGTCAGTCCAAACACACACCGTCACACGCTGAATGTACGCAATGTAGTTGACATCATGACGTACCAAGGATACAATTCTGTCCTGCACGCAACACCAAGTGCAGCGCATGCGGCCGTCAATGTCACTGGAGCGTCATATGCAGGTCGAGAGGAACGGAAGTGACACATGCAAGGGCTCAACGGAAGTCTGTGAGAGAAATCAATATCTTGATGTGCAACTCTCGCCACCGCCGGAAACTGACGTGTAGCGCCCTCGTTTCGAGGGTGGCAAGAGCGTCAGCATGTGCTTCCAAGTCGACACAGGAGCCAACGTGGCAGTGATGAACCTTACACTAGCGCGACATCACTTCCGCGACTCCAAGGTGACACCCAGCCACACGCGCTTGTACGGTGTGGACCGGCCGTCACCGAACGTGGTAGGCAAATTGCCCGCATCCGTCACAGTAGAACACACGGTGAAGACAACGTTTTTCATTATTGACACGCCTACCGAAGAGGGCCTGACGGGGAATGCCTATAACGTTTGACTCACTATCCGCCTGAGCACGAAAGTCGTTTCCCAAGTCCAAGCCGGGCAGAAGACTAGGCTGCCGACCATCAAAGGCTACTGTCATCGCATCGTACTGCGACCGGACGCGAGACCAGTGCGGTGTACACTATGATGACTGTCCGTTCGAGACGCCGTCTCTGCCGAGTTGTTGCAGCTACAACAGGCGAGGGTGATCAAACCAATCGACAATTCGCTGTGGATCAACCCGTTCACGGTGGCTAACCGGAAGGACGGCCGAATTCGTCTGTGTCGATCCTCGGGAGCTGAACGTGCAAATCATTTCCGATGCACACAATCTTAGCATCGGAGTCCCGCCAGCTGACCGAATTCATTACGCACGACGGACTATTCCATTTTCGCCGGGTTCATCAATCTGTGGAGGTGGATAACGTTCCGCGCCACGTGCGCGACCTGCGACCTCGTGATCAGTCTCATAACGAGGCTGAACAACCAGAAGTTCCAGATGACAACGCGGATGATGAAATGTTGTGTTTAGTGATGCAGACATAGTGAAGGACCTTACAACGGACGTACGCGACACCCTCTCCGTACTGCAGAAGAGCGAGGCGGGTAAGGTCAGAGGAGTAGTAAAGGCCGGCAACGCGGTCTTTAGGAAGATGGACTTCTTAAGCCAGGTCGTGGAGGGCGGGTTCTACGGCAGCAAAACATCTACCCTGTTCGCCGGTAACCGCGGGAACGAAGAGATAGACCAAGAGTTGGTGAGGTTCATGCGAGATGCCAGGTGGATAAAAGTGCCTCTGGATCAGTCCCGATTCGATTATAATCAATCGAAGTCTACCATCTTACGAATGCTTGAGACGTTGAGAGATGAAACCTGCAGGAGAATGGCAGTAGACGGAGTGGAGTTGGCTGGGTACCGACCTGTGTGGGATAGTCTCATGCGGAGCTTCACGGACCTATGCCCGTCGGTCAAGCTTGGACCTGCTCTGTGGGAGTGGGGGAATGGCATCCCCAGCGGCTGGCGGTGGACTGCTTTATTGGATACCCTGCTCAACATATGTTCCTTTCGGGCCATCCTGCGGATCATCAACGAACGCGAAGGGCGCCAAATAGCCGTGTGCAAAGTAGTGGCGCAAGGAGACGATATATTGTTCGGGGTGCAGTCCTGGAGTTGACAACCAATTGCTCACGTAGTGACAAACTCGCTGTACAATTACCGAATTCACATACGCATCAGCCATTTCGATCTTTTTAAGGATCATATCGCCCTCACAGCGTTTTGCCGGTAATAGATTGTACTCTGCCGCCTATCTTGGACTGAATACCGTAGCCGGTTATTCCTCCGAGGCAGACACCCATAGAGGTAGGCATAAACACCTTCAATTCTGAGGCGACAGGCGTTCGCTTTGAACCGTCGAGTCTGGCTGGTGTCATTTAGCCGTGCACTCCCAGCTCAGACGTCTCTTAGCTAGACGGAAGGTTTTTATACCGAGCGTCGCGCTGTAGGGTAGTCGATTTCGGGTCGACAGACAAGGCCCAGCCTGTAGCTCCCGTGCGCCGCAGTTGGCGTTAGTGAGTGACTGGGTCTCGTCACTCGTACACTAGTACACTCGTACACTACGCCACTGGTTCACGACACACCTGCTGCCACAGCCACTGGGACTGTTCGCTAGCGGCGACATACCGATCAGCGACACTGGTGACCCCGTGCTGAGCACGACAGAGCCTGGCGCTCAGCCTCATGGCTCCGAGCAAGCGGTACCCAGACCCAGTACCTCATTTCGATTGCCATTGGTCCTACCGGAGGACCCTGAAGTCTGGTTGGTTCAAGTGGAGTGTGCGTTTGATGTGACCTGCATAGAGAGCGACGAGACGCGCTTCAAGATTGTTGTGGCGAATCTGCCGCCACACATCACCACGCAATTGAAGGACCCGCTACGCGGACCCAAATCGTTCGCTGCCTTGAGCATTCAACTGCAGGAGCGACTCGTGCAGTCAAAATCTAGCCGACTGGAGTCGAGAAGCCCACCGTCCTGCTGCGCTCTATGCGGCATGAGCTGCGTTCAGCTGGCGATGTACCTGCAGACACAGGTCTTTTCCACACACTGTAACTTCAGCGCTTACCACAGGAAGCACGTGCTGCTTTAGCGTTACTGCCAGTTTCCAGCACATTGGACGAGCTCGCCAGCGCCGCGAATCGATACCTGGAGGCCAGCGGTTTTTCATCTCGACCCACAGCAGCTCACACGTCAGCTCAGCACGTCACAGCCATCTAGCAACAATGCTCACCTGCTTTGGAGCAAGTGATTTCCATACTCGTGGAAGCAGTGCAACGACTGGAGACGCCCAACAAGGAGCTATGCACAAGACTGCATGCCCGCCCGACGTCACGTGATCGGCAGCAGTCCGTTGCCTACACAGTCACCGGCGATCAGCGTCACCACGAACTATACCTTTTACAATTTCATTTGTCCCAACTGAAATCAAAGTTGTCCCAACTGAAATCAAAATTGTCCCAGCTGAAATCAAAGTTGTCCCAACTGAAATCAAAATTGACCCAACTGAAATCACAATTGTCCCAGCTAGAACCACAATGTATGTTATTGATTTTACATTAAATATCAAACTTAATTGTTATCTGTATATTTTATTGTATTTCATATGAAAAATTGAGCATTAGTCGTAAAACATAGATATGTACTACTTACTATGTACTATACAATTATGTGCTATGGTATGTACTACAATTACAATGCAGATATGCACCGTATGTACTTACTTTATGGGGAACTCTATCAGCCAATATATCAGTGTCAGCGTATAGAGTCACTGTTCTCGGAGAGCACTCGCGAGCAAATCATGCACTCACACACACATCTACAGAAACATCACACTTTCAGAGACGGTACATTCCGTCTTATGGCAAGTGTTCAGGGATCACGTGCGAATAGCGCTTGTCGTTACTAGCCATCTGTACTATGTTTAATATTGTACGGTATATATATTTGTGTATGGTGTCTATTTGTGTGTGCGAGGTAGTGTGGGTGTATGTATGTTGTATGCACGTGCTATGAGCGAGCATGGATGCAGGGGGTCGGGCAGTGCGCGCCATAGGGCAGTTGTTTGCGCAGAACGTTCGTGCGTGTTTGTTAGTGAAGGTGTTTTAGTGGGCCATGTTGCGTTGTGATTGTGTTGAGTTGTGATATCTTGCTTTGTTGCTAGAATTTTAGTACACGCGCTGGTGGTATATACGCTCTATACGCTGACATTGATATATTGGCTGATAGAGTTCCTCATAAAGTAAGTACATACGGTACATATCTGCATTGTAATTGTAGTACATACCATAGCACATAATTGTATAGTAAGTACATATCTATGTTTTATGACTAATGCAAAATTTTTCATGTGAAATACAATAAAATGTACTGATAACAATTAAGTTTGATATTCAATCTAAAATCAATAACATACATTGTGGTTCTAGCTGGGACAATTTTGATTTCAATTGGGACAACTTTGATTTCAGTTGGAACAATTTTGATTTCAGTTGGGACAACTTTGATTTCAGTTGGGACAATTTTGATTTCAGTTGGGACAAATGAAACAGTAAAAGGTATACACGGCATCGTCAATCCTTCCGTAGAGGTGAGACGCACCACAGTGAATCACGCTCACCACAACCGCCAGCACATTCACAACGACTGCGTATCTCCCATTACCACGCTAGATTCAGGGCAGATGCTCGCCTCCCTGCTCCTGGACGTTGAAGTGAAGAGCTCCCAGCACGTAGCGCAGTGTCTGGGAGGCAATGCAGCGTCAGTGCCATTACCGTTTGTGAGTGATAGGGCGACACGTGCCAATTATATCATAGACAGCGGCGCACAAGTGAGTGTCTTGTCATACAAAAGCAACAAGCACTGTTTTTCACGTACCGAAAATCGGACACGACTATGAGCCGTCAATGGGTCTGCCATTGAAATGTACGGCACTAGACACCCACCGTTACCTTCGGCAACTGCGCAACGTGTCCGTGGACATTTCTGGAGGCTGACGGGAATATGTCTATTATCGGCGCGAATTATCTGCGAGCACACATATTAGTCGTGGACATCAACCAGCAACGGCTATTACAAGATGGCGTCGTCCTCAATAAGGGCTCAATCCTACGGATGACAGCACCAGTCATTCAGGTTATTGCAATGCCGCGCACCGCCTACCAACGCGTCCTGGACGAGTTTACGGACCTGACAGTTCCTCCCGCTGCGCCGTCACCATTCAGTAACACAAGCACCATTTCGTTAACCATTCAGTCACACATTACATCGTGACCACCTACCAGCCAGTGTTCTTCAGGCCCAGACGTCTGCCAGAGGGTCGTGATGACATTGCCATTGGGCGTCACCACTGTATCTCGTGCCGAAGAAACCCCCAGGTGAGTGGCGCCCATGCGGCGATTACCGTGGGCTGAACGCACGCACTGTGCGCGACAGGTACCATCTGCAGTACCTCAGAGGTATTTCAATTGTGTATGCATGTTGTTTGTAGATTGTTTTACATAGCTGTATATTATTCACAAAATATTAGCAGCGCATGCGCGTCAGACATTCACACACATATTCATCCTGTTGCACACGGTTGCAGTGACGTCACGTGCAACGCTACACCGTACGTTTGCAGCGTGCTGTATATAAAGCGTGCACTTTCTGCAAGTACGAGTCGTAGTCAGTAGTCATTTTCGACAGGTGGTTAGTGGAAATGATTGATGATTAGTGTTCTATATAACAAGGTTTCGTTTCGAATCCAGCCAGACCATGCTGTATTTTGTCATATATTATAATTAATGTTTCTCTTCCAGTCTCCTGTATATTTTTGTATATTGTTGTATCTGATGGTAGATTGTTTTCGTGTTTGTGTCTGAGTGCGCTTACCTAACTTGACGTATACCATTAATTATACACACATGTTCGAATGGAGGATAGCAGCTTTCACGCTGAGCGCTGATAGCGCGGATAGTTATTGAGTTTGTTTGTACACGCGCGTGTTGTGCCATATGAGCGCTTCACCGCCAAAGCTATGATTGCAGCAGTAAGGTATATTACCAATGTGCGACCGCATGCTGATTGTGTTGTGGAGCATTGTTCCTCCCCCTTGGTAACGACGGATATTGACTCTCATAAGTATATGAACTCTGTTGAACTTGTTGTTCTAGTAACTGCGTCCATGCAGAGTGCACTTTCTAAGCCCCAGGCGCGATGCATGTTTTCCTATGGGCGATTCGCACAGTGCCTGCGATACCCTTCTCTGGCTTGAAAGGTATTCCCCTAAAGTTGCGCATTCCTCAGAGACGGGGAGATTACTGGAGAGAGTAGGACTAGATTAATAGGGAGCGAGTAGGACTAGGGAACTTGGACATAGTAAGGCTAGGCTGCTGCACTATCTATTCTAGTTTAACTTGACTCGTATTTATCGACTCTGGAGCATCAATACAGTTGGAGCATTTCGAACTGTTTGTTTCTAACCGACGGCAAGTTATCGCGGCACAACATTTAGAGGTCCTTCTCCAGCGACAGCACGGCGTAGCTACTAGACAACACACGCCACAACATGTATCCCGATGTAACAGGACCAATTGGCTGTTACATTCTAGTGTTTAGTGATGTGTGATTCGTCCGACTTATCTCTGCTATTTTGCAATTAGAATCTTTGAAAAGTGTGGGTGGTATGCAAACCCAAACACGCCACTACGTGCACGGCCATAGATGGGTGGATCCAAACCCACCAAGCGCAGCGGAAAACGCAACCCTTGACGTCTCCACCCGTGCGTATCCAGCGTACACGGCAATGGTCTGGAGAAAGCAACTTCTCTAATCATGATTCAAAAGTAGTCGAAACAGGTGACTACTCCCTGTTTGTGGCGCTGGATAATATCCCAGCGTCAATGCTGAAAAATGCAAGCATCAACCGCATCCTATCGCAACCGGATCTGCGCCGACACGTCGTACGCGCACGTATTGCCCGCAACAAAAAACTTTGTTGCTCATGGCGAAAAGTGCAAAGTCATGCCAAGTGCTTCTGGAAGACCACTTCTGGGAAAATGAGTCCAAGTTTGCAGACAGGGCGCGACCGAGTCGACAGTTTGACCCTGTCAAACGCACGTGGACGGCTGAGTGGAAGTGGTCAGATGCTGGAGAGCCCGGAGTGTTGTACAATCGTGTCGGGCAGTATTCTATGTCGCACGATGTCCGGTCTGCATTTGAGGAGGAACTGGAAGAGTGGATACGTGAGGAGTGGCTGATTCCATATGATGAGCGGAAGCATGGTCCTGCAAAAGGTCTTGTCCCGCTGATGGCGGTGCCACAAAGAAACAAAGTGAGACCAGTGATGGATTTAAGGCAAGTGAACGAGCACATTGACGTACACACTAGAGACGCTGATGTGTGCGCAGATCGAGTGCGTGAATGGAGACGACAGGGCAGGAACGTGTCAACGCTTGATTTGAAAAAAGCGTACTTGCAGATTCGGGTGTCTGATAAGATGTGGCCATATCAAACGGTGATTGTGAAGGGTCAAAGATATTGCCTAACGCGTCTGGCGTTTGGATTGAACGTCTCACCGTTAGTCATGAGAGCTGTGCTGCACTTTGTGTTGTCAGCCGACCCCGAAGTTGAGAGAGGCACTTCGGCTTACGTCGACGATATCTTGGTCAATGAGGATGTTGTCAAAGTGGAGCGAGTTGAGAGTCACTTGAACCGATATGGACTCGTTTGCAAGGCAAGTGTGAAGGTGACGGATGGTGCGCGACTCTTGGGAATGAGAGTCTGGGGAGAGGGTGGTGCGCTGTCGTGGAGGAGAGACGGGGAGGTTTGTGAAATGCCCGAAATGATAACAAGAAGATCTGTGTTTTCGTTTTGTGGGAAATTAGTCGGTCACTACCCCGTGTGTGGATGGCTGAGGGTGGCAGTAGCTTTTATCAAGCGGCTCACGAATGTGCACACGAAGGGCTGGGACGATCCAGTTGTGAACGATCACGTAAAGACTTATTTAAAGGAGGTGCTGAGAGTTGTAAAGGATAATGATCCAGTTTGTGGCAGATGGAATGTGGAAGGACACGAGGCGAAGGTGTGGGTTGACGCGAGCTCGCTCGCCATGGGTGTTCGTCTTGACGTTGACGGTAACATAATTGAGGATGCAAGTTGGCTGAGATCTGACAGTGCGACGCACATCAACATGGCGGAATTAGACGCACTGATAAAAGGACTGAATATGGCCTTGGTGTGGAAGATGCGGAAAATCGAAATTGTTACCGATTCTTTGACTGTTCATCGATGGGTCACTGATTGTTTGTCAGGTAAGAGACGACTGCGAACGAAGGCTGCAGGAGAACTGCTGGTGAGAAGGAGACTTGACATTGTGGCCGCGTTGGTGGAAGAATACAACCTGGATCTTTCAGTTACGTTAGTGGCTTCGGCACTAAACAGAGCGGACGGCATGACGCGCGTGCCTCAACGGTGGCTGAAGCTATCAACTGACTGCTTCAGTGACTCAAAAACGTCGTTCGTCGGGTGCGGAATTGCTGAGTGTGAAGACGATGGGTGCTCGTCAGCAGAGGTGATTCGTGATGTTCATCATCTGATGGGACTCCTGGAGCTCGGAGGACGTTACAGTGTGTCAGACGGACGCGACGGAATGTGAGCTCGCGAGAGGTACGGGAGGCTCTAAAGCGGTGCCAAATATGTCAATCGGTAGATCCAGCGCCGGCAAAATGGAGATCTGGTCATCTGGAGGTGGAGCGCGTGTGGCAACGCGTTGCTATCGACATTACCCACTGGAAAGGATTGTCGTGCTTGACCATGGTGGATTGTGGACCGTCACGGTTTGCAATATGGCGGCCGTTGCGCATGCAAAACGCCGCGTGTGTCATCGAGCAACTTGAGAGTGTTTTCTGCGAGCGTGGACCTCCGGAAGAGCTTTTCGGCGATAACGATACGGCTTTCAGAAGTAAGCTCTTCGCGGCTTTTGCTGAAAGATGGGGAGTCAGACTGAGGTTCAGGTGTGCGTATGTACCAAGTGGTAACGGGGTGGTGGAGCGTAACCATCGCACCGTGAAGGTTATAGCGGCTAGAAAAGGGTGTTCTCTGGCCGAGGCAGTATACTTGTATAACGTGACGCCGCGTGGTAGCGGATCAGACAGTTGTCCAGCCGCTGAACTGTACAAATACGCAGTCAGAGTGCGAGGCATTGATAAGGTTTCAACGCTGACGGGCGAATCAGAAGATTGTGTGTACAAGAAGGGAGACTTGGTGTGGGTGAAACCACCAAACGTGCGATGTGATCAGAGATACGGTAAGGGTGTGGTCACTGGTGTGGTTTCGCATCAATCTGTGGAGGTGGATAACGTTCCGCGCCACGTGCGCGATCTGCGACCTCGTGATCAGTCTCATAACGAGGCTGAACAACCAGAAGTTCCAGATGACAACGCGGATGATGAAATGTTGTGTTTAGTGATGCAGACATAGTGAAGGACCTTACAACGGACGTACGCGACACCCTCTCCGTACTGCAGAAGAGCGAGGCGGGTAAGGTCAGAGGAGTAGTAAAGGCCGGCAACGCGGTCTTTAGGAAGATGGACTTCTTAAGCCAGGTCGTGGAGGGCGGGTTCTACGGCAGCAAAACATCTACCCTGTTCGCCGGTAACCGCGGGAACGAAGAGATAGACCAAGAATTGGTGAGGTTCATGCGAGATGCCAGGTGGATGAAAGTGCCTCTGGATCAGTCCCGATTCGATTATAATCAATCGAAGTCTACCATCTTACGAATGCTTGAGACGTTGAGAGATGAAACCTGCAGGAGAATGGCAGTAGACGGAGTGGAGTTGGCTGGGTACCGACCTGTGTGGGATAGTCTCATGCGGAGCTTCACGGACCTATGCCCGTCGGTCAAGCTTGGACCTGCTCTGTGGAAGTGGGGGAATGGCATCCCCAGCGGCTGGCGGTGGACTGCTTCATTGGATACCCTGCTCAACATATGTTCCTTTCGGGCCATCCTGCGGATCATCAACGAACGCGAAGGGCGCCAAATAGCCGTGTGCAAAGTAGTGGCGCAAGGAGACGATATATTGTTCGGGGTGCAGAAGTTGAGTGACGCAGCTAAGATCTGCGAGTATTATGAACTCTTGGGCTATGAGGTCAATGCTAACAAAACGCATTTTAGCAGATCTAGAGGAGAGTTCTTGAGACGAAGTTTTGACCACGACGGCGTGGTAGGGTACATTCAGAGGACGGTTTTGGCGCTGAGGTTTCGCAACCCTATCAAAGACATTCCGCCCTCCGCAGCGATGAGAGCGGCTAGCCGGTTCAATTTGTGGCATCTGGCTACAGTGCGCGGTGGTGACATCCGTGCTGCTGCGCGCCTCTTCAAGGAAGACATGGTCCAGGGCGGGTTGGACGGGCAGGACTGTGCGGACACGGCCCGAACCCCAGTTGCCCTCGGCGGCTGGGGCGTGTGGCCCGGGACAGGATGGTGGCATGCACTGGGCCCATTTGGCGGAAGGAAGAGGCTGCGAATAGACGAGGACAGTCCCCCCGACCTCAACTTGAAACTCGGTGAGT
Source organism: Sacculina carcini (assembly GCA_916048095.2). Classification (NCBI taxonomy): domain Eukaryota; kingdom Metazoa; phylum Arthropoda; class Thecostraca; family Sacculinidae; genus Sacculina; species Sacculina carcini. The sequence goes on along the minus strand of OU696591.1, from coordinate 3,914,833 downwards.
GGGAGTCCAGAATGGGCTCGGACTGGTGGAAGTCCTTAAGTGCTGACGATCGACAAAGCATCTTCAGGAACCTTGCTCAGACGTGGGGACTAAGAGAAGCGGACTGGAGAGGCAAGATGACAATCATATAACGTCACTTTTACGGCGCTCATGAAGACAGTGTCGACGAAACAGAAACGGAAATATTCGCCTCAGCACACCAACAGCTGGATGGAGTCACTCATGTATCAAGGGTGTTCAACCGGGAGAAAAAAAACCCATCAACATTGTGTAGGTGCACTTTGCGAGCAAAGCGCAACTGTGCAAATTGTTCTTATGACTATTTATTGCGGTCTGTGTTTGTCTCATATTGCGTCGACGTGTAGCTGTTCTTTTTTGTCTGTGCTATTTTTGCTCTTTTTAATCGCGCCATTGTTGTTATTTGCGCTTTATCAAATACATGTTGTTGTTATAATACAATTTCAAATTCATTTGCGCTTTATCAAATACATGTTATTGTTATAATACAATTTCAAATTCAAATTCAACCTCATGTTGTTACCGCATTTGAAGTGGACGCGGTGCATTGTGTTGCTTCGTTTTTATATGTAGTGTGGTTGTGCCCTGGTTGTTTCTGCGTGAACCACTGCAGAGCAAGCAAGGCCTGAAGGCCAGCCTTGGAGCTTTTCGTGGGTGTCTCGGGGTTTACCGGTGAGTGGTTTGGCTGAAAACGATTCATTCCGTTGTCAGCGTTCATCGAGCTAACAGTGCATTTGGTTCAGTGGGGTTTTCATTGGGGTGTCTCAACGGCGCGTATTTCGGACCATTATTCATTCGGGCAATTGTTTTGTTTGTGTATACGCCGCAGATAGCGTGAAAACTCCTATCCCATTTTTCGCTAGGCCGGCCAAGCCCTGTGTCAGGGGTGAGTAGCGATTCTCGTTTGATAACTATTTGACAGCCATAAACGGGGAGTCATTTTCAGATGTCCGCCGCAGAGCCTTGGTTTCACATTGCGTTGGTGCAGAGGCACAATGAACATTTTGGCAGTGCCCGCATCTCCCAAAATCGAGGGGAAAACGGAGTATGATAGAACCATGCGTCTTTTGTAGGAGAGTTATGCTCCAAGAGCAAATACCATTACATAGCGTTTTGCATTCCGTCAACGGCGTCAGGTGCAGTCAGAAACGACCGCAGATTACGTTTCGGAGGCGCACGTAGCACAATCAGCCTGTCGGTCAGTCCAAACACACACCGTCACACGCTGAATGTACGCAATGTAGTTGACATCATGACGTACCAAGGATACAATTCTGTCCTGCACGCAACACCAAGTGCAGCGCATGCGGCCGTCAATGTCACTGGAGCGTCATATGCAGGTCGAGAGGAACGGAAGTGACACATGCAAGGGCTCAACGGAAGTCTGTGAGAGAAATCAATATCTTGATGTGCAACTCTCGCCACCGCCGGAAACTGACGTGTAGCGCCCTCGTTTCGAGGGTGGCAAGAGCGTCAGCATGTGCTTCCAAGTCGACACAGGAGCCAACGTGGCAGTGATGAACCTTACACTAGCGCGACATCACTTCCGCGACTCCAAGGTGACACCCAGCCACACGCGCTTGTACGGTGTGGACCGGCCGTCACCGAACGTGGTAGGCAAATTGCCCGCATCCGTCACAGTAGAACACACGGTGAAGACAACGTTTTTCATTATTGACACGCCTACCGAAGAGGGCCTGACGGGGAATGCCTATAAGGTTTGACTCACTATCCGCCTGAGCACGAAAGTCGTTTCCCAAGTCCAAGCCGGGCAGAAGACTAGGCTGCCGACCATCAAAGGCTACTGTCATCGCATCGTACTGCGACCGGACGCGAGACCAGTGCGGTGTACACTATGATGACTGTCCGTTCGAGACGCCGTCTCTGCCGAGTTGTTGCAGCTACAACAGGCGAGGGTGATCAAACCAATCGACAATTCGCTGTGGATCAACCCGTTCACGGTGGCTAACCGGAAGGACGGCCGAATTCGTCTGTGTCGATCCTCGGGAGCTGAACGTGCAAATCATTTCCGATGCACACAATCTTAGCATCGGAGTCCCGCCAGCTGACCGAATTCATTACGCACGACGGACTATTCCATTTTCGCCGGGTTCATCAATCTGTGGAGGTGGATAACGTTCCGCGCCACGTGCGCGATCTGCGACCTCGTGATCAGTCTCATAACGAGGCTGAACAACCAGAAGTTCCAGATGACAACGCGGATGATGAAATGTTGTGTTTAGTGATGCAGACATAGTGAAGGACCTTACAACGGACGTACGCGACACCCTCTCCGTACTGCAGAAGAGCGAGGCGGGTAAGGTCAGAGGAGTAGTAAAGGCCGGCAACGCGGTCTTTAGGAAGATGGACTTCTTAAGCCAGGTCGTGGAGGGCGGGTTCTACGGCAGCAAAACATCTACCCTGTTCGCCGGTAACCGCGGGAACGAAGAGATAGACCAAGAGTTGGTGAGGTTCATGCGAGATGCCAGGTGGATAAAAGTGCCTCTGGATCAGTCCCGATTCGATTATAATCAATCGAAGTCTACCATCTTACGAATGCTTGAGACGTTGAGAGATGAAACCTGCAGGAGAATGGCAGTAGACGGAGTGGAGTTGGCTGGGTACCGACCTGTGTGGGATAGTCTCATGCGGAGCTTCACGGACCTATGCCCGTCGGTCAAGCTTGGACCTGCTCTGTGGGAGTGGGGGAATGGCATCCCCAGCGGCTGGCGGTGGACTGCTTTATTGGATACCCTGCTCAACATATGTTCCTTTCGGGCCATCCTGCGGATCATCAACGAACGCGAAGGGCGCCAAATAGCCGTGTGCAAAGTAGTGGCGCAAGGAGACGATATATTGTTCGGGGTGCAGAAGTTGAGTGACGCAGCTAAGATCTGCGAGTATTATGAACTCTTGGGCTATGAGGTCAATGCTAACAAAACGCATTTTAGCAGATCTAGAGGAGAGTTCTTGAGACGAAGTTTTGACCACGACGGCGTGGTAGGGTACATTCAGAGGACGGTTTTGGCGCTGAGGTTTCGCAACCCTATCAAAGACATTCCGCCCTCCGCAGCGATGAGAGCGGCTAGCCGGTTCAATTTGTGGCATCTGGCTACAGTGCGCGGTGGTGACATCCGTGCTGCTGCGCGCCTCTTCAAGGAAGACATGGTCCAGGGCGGGTTGGACGGGCAGGACTGTGCGGACACGGTCCGAACCCCAGTTGCCCTCGGCGGCTGGGGCGTGTGGCCCGGGACAGGATTGTGGCATGCACTGGGCCCATTTGGCGGAAGGAAGAGGCTGCGAATAGACGAGGACAGTCCCCCCGACCTCAACTTGAAACTCGGTGAGTGGGAGTCCAGAATGGGCTCGGACTGGTGGAAGTCCTTAAGTGCTGACGATCGACAAAGCATCTTCAGGAACCTTGCTCAGACGTGGGGACTAAGAGAAGCGGACTGGAGAGGCAAGATGACAATCATATAACGTCACTTTTACGGCGCTCATGAAGACAGTGTCGACGAAACAGAAACGGAAATATTCGCCTCAGCACACCAACAGCTGGATGGAGTCACTCATGTATCAAGGGTGTTCAACCGGGAGAAAAAAACCCATCAACATTGTGTAGGTGCACTTTGCGAGCAAAGCGCAACTGTGCAAAATGTTCTTATGACTATTTATTGCGGTCTGTGTTTGTCTCATATTGCGTCGACGTGTAGCTGTTCTTTTTTGTCTGTGCTATTTTTGCTCTTTTTAATCGCGCCATTGTTGTTATTTGCGCTTTATCAAATACATGTTGTTGTTATAATACAATTTCAAATTCATTTGCGCTTTATCAAATACATGTTATTGTTATAATACAATTTCAAATTCAAATTCAACCTCATGTTGTTACCGCATTTGAAGTGGACGCGGTGCATTGTGTTGCTTCGTTTTTATATGTAGTGTGGTTTGCCCTGGTTGTTTCTGCGTGAACCACTACAGAGCAAGCAAGGCCTGAAGGCCAGCCTTGGAGCTTTTCGTGGGTGTCTCGGGGTTTACCGGTGAGTGGTTTGGCTGAAAACGATTCATTCCGTTGTCAGCGTTCATCGAGCTAACAGTGCATTTGGTTCAGTGGGGTTTTCATTGGGGTGTCTCAACGGCGCGTATTTCGGACCATTATTCATTCGGGCAATTGTTTTGTTTGTGTATACGCCGTAGATAGCGTGAAAACTCCTATCCCATTTTTCGCTAGGCCGGCCAAGCCCTGTGTCAGGGGTGAGTAGCGATTCTCGTTTGATAACTATTTGACAGCCATAAACGGGGAGTCATTTTCAGATGTCCGCCGCAGAGCCTTGGTTTCACATTGCGTTGGTGCAGAGGCACAATGAACATTTTGGCAGTGCCCGCATCTCCCAAAATCGAGGGGAAAACGGAGTATGATAGAACCATGCGTCTTTTGTAGGAGAGTTATGCTCCAAGAGCCAATACCATTACATAGCGTTTTGCATTCCGTCAACGGCGTCAGGTGCAGTCAGAAACGACCGCAGATTACGTTTCGGAGGCGCACGTAGCACAATCAGCCTGTCGGTCAGTCCAAACACACACCGTCACACGCTGAATGTACGCAATGTAGTTGACATCATGACGTACCAAGGATACAATTCTGTCCTGCACGCAACACCAAGTGCAGCGCATGCGGCCGTCAATGTCACTGGAGCGTCATATGCAGGTCGAGAGGAACGGAAGTGACACATGCAAGGGCTCAACGGAAGTCTGTGAGAGAAATCGAGATCGAGAAAGCATGTGCTTCCAAGTCGACACAGGAGCCAACGTGGAAGTGATGAACCTTACACTAGCGCGACATCACTTCCGCGACTCCAAGGTGACACCCAGCCACACGCGCTTGTACGGTGTGGACCGGCCGTCACCGAACGTGGTAGGCAAATTGCCCGCATCCGTCACAGTAGAACACACGGTGAAGACAACGTTTTTCATTATTGACACGCCTACCGAAGAGGGCCTGACGGGGAATGCCTATAATGTTTGACTCACTATCCGCCTGAGCACGAAAGTCGTTTCCCAAGTCCAAGCCGGGCAGAAGACTAGGCTGCCGACCATCAAAGGCTACTGTCATCGCATCGTACTGCGACCGGACGCGAGACCAGTGCGGTGTACACTATGATGACTGTCCGTTCGAGACGCCGTCTCTGCCGAGTTGTTGCAGCTACAACAGGCGAGGGTGATCAAACCAATCGACAATTCGCTGTGGATCAACCCGTTCACGGTGGCTAACCGGAAGGACGGCCGAATTCGTCTGTGTCGATCCTCGGGAGCTGAACGTGCAAATCATTTCCGATGCACACAATCTTAGCATCGGAGTCCCGCCAGCTGACCGAATTCATTACGCACGACGGACTATTCCAATTTCGCCGGGTTCCGTTTGGTTCAAGTTGTATATTTTTTCACAAGCAAAGAATAAGTAGCATAAAAAAATATAGAAAGAGGATATAGAGTTTGCTGAGACATTGTCTCCTTTGCAGACTTATGTAAAAATAATTTTGTTCCAACATGAAACATTGGCAAGTGATTAAATAATGATGATTATATGGTAACGTGGATAAATAATGTTATATATATATGAGTGATTAAATAATGATATCTATAATAATTATGTAATACACGATGTAATATTGGTCTGGCTTCGGCTGACTACGCTTTCTAGAAGCTGCTCGACCGAGTGCTGCACAACATCCCTGGCATTATCTGTACAGCATTATCTGGACGATATTGTCGTATCAGGATCTTCCCAGCAACAACATGATGCACGTCTCAATCGTGTTATATAAGAGTTGCATCAAGCCGACGTGACGGTGAGCACAGAAAAGTCGATGTTTTCAACATACACCATCAATTTCTGCGGATATCACATCAGCGGGAGTGGTATTTCGCCTCTGCAGAGCCTCACACGTGTCATGAATGACGCTCCTACGCCATCATCTACGCCAGGACTGCGTAGATTTATGGGACTTTGTGGGTGGCTCTCACATGTTGCACCGTCGTACTTAACCATTGCCTCGCCGCTGTTTTTCTCAAGAAATACGTTCAGGTGAAACGAGCGTCAAGTGTCGGCATTCGAGCAGTTGAGGTCCGCCATTGCTGTAAGCCGAGCGCTTCAACCATTCGATGCCGACCAAGAAATTCTGGTCATCCCGGATGCTAGCACCAAGGGGGTCAGAGCCGTCCTGTCATGAGGCGACGAGCAGAGTCGTGAGCACGTATTCACGATGTGCGCAGTGTTTGTTGCTTGTCCTGATTTAATGGTAAACACACTTGCAGCGTGCCGATGCTGTCACTAGTCACTGTCACGTCTAAATGCGGCAGTCCAACTCCGGGCCTATTTACTCAGCGTCTTCTGAATGTCGACACCTGATAACTCTGGTCGATTATTATTCAAAATGGGCAGGAACTCGCATGGCGGCGGTATATGGAGTACTTGAGCTATAGTTGGTTTCGCGAAGGAATGTCGGCTGAAATCGTGACGGATAATATACCCCAATTTACTAGTTCAACATGCGACGAGTACCTCAACCATCACAAAACTCCTCACATCCGCGCTGCACCATACTGGCCTCGAAATAACGGAGCAGTTGAACGCTTTGATCACACAGTTAAGACTTGGCTGAATGAGGACATGATGGGAATGCAATTGGTGGATTTGTTCCCTTTTCGTCTCGCATAGTACCGAGCAACTCCCAATTACACCACAATAACGTCGACGGAAATGTTGCACGGACAGCAAATGCGTCTCATGCTCCCTCTGTTCGAGCGTGCCAAAACGGCAAAAGACGTGCGCCGACGGGTAGTCTCAACATAAAAGGAATTCTACGCACAATAAAAGACGACTGTCGAATAGACGGCACTACCCTATTTGCGCGTCGATCCAAAGTGTGCGTAGCAAAGTGGAGGCGGAGCTAACAGGCGCGCTCCGTCCACTGCGATACTAGCGCTCTCTAATGGCAGAAAGTATAACTAGCCTAACCAACCTAACCTAACAACGAAAATGCATGTGTCAAATATATCACTAGAACAGTGCGTTGATTAGCTTTGATAAATATATCTTTCATAAAGTAATATTGCTATAATAAATATTACTTATATATTATTTATTATTGTTTTGTCGGCGGAACATACTTCTGAATAAATCGAAATAATTCTAAAATATCAAAAGTTGCACGCTAGAAGAGCCTTAATCATCTTTGAAAAGTTGTTTTGTCGGAACGTCATTTTTGAATTAGTACATTGGAAAATATCGGAATCCAAGTACAAATATCCATCTAAGCCAGCATATTTCTGGTTCGAAGTGAAGAAATGAATGTCTAAGATTTTATTAACACTCCAATTAAATCAATAAACATATATCTCTAAAACACTGTCTAAAACACGTCAAGCAGCCTCAGAAATTATGTTTAGAAAAAAGCCTAAACGATCATCTCAAAACGAAAAGAACAGTCTAGGCTACTTTGCGCCTTGAAATTCACTGAATTCTAAGCAGCGCGCAGCGAAATTGAAGCGTTGCGCTAATTCTCTGAAATGACGGCTTACAAATATTTCTTGTCACACTGAGCGGAGCCCCATCCCTCTCGGCGCGCCTGGGCTAATCCGGTGGGCGGAGCCTATTAAGCGTACGCTCACTTTGGTGCGACGCGCAAAACGGTGGGTCCCGAATAGACAACAACTACAACAAGCATGTAGTTAATATAGCACACAGAATAATTACAAGTGCGCGACAGGCAAAATACGACCGGAGCAAGTGGAAAAATTGGGTCGACTGCGCAAATTGGGTAAAGTGTAAACATCCAGCGCAGAACAAAAACACACACATGTAGCAATTATGAGTTCGGAATATGTAACGAAATGTGCAAAAGAGAGATAAATAATTAAATCAAAGAAAAAAGCAATTAAATCAACATCAATAGGAAAACCAATCAATCATATCATTGCAAACAAGAAAAATTATGAAGACTCTGAGGCCAAAGATAGGAAATGTTTGAGGAGTTCAGAGGAGAAATATGAGAAGGATTTCATTCGAAGGAGGCGAGTAGGAAGTGAATTATAAATGCGGAGTGCAGAAAAAAGAATGATTTCGCAGACCAAGTGTAATGGTTCAACGCAGGGGGACAGATCAGAGGAGTAGGATAGCGACGTTAAGAACTCTCTTGAACCAGAATTAGTGAGCGTAGATAGGAAGGGGGTGGAAGGCAATGAAGGATTTTGTACGCCAAAGAGCAAATTTTGAAGCGAATTAGGAAATGAGCAGTGAGCCAACCAATGCGGTGGAGATGAGCTGAAGTGGGCGTTTTGGGAGGAAGTTTAAAAGCGAAGCGACAGGCAAGGTTGATAATGGAATGTAGACGGCGGATACTTTTGAGGGGAAGGTGAAAAAACAAGAAGTTACAGTAATCTAGGCGAGTAAAAATGTAAGAATTGACGAAAACAGCCGAATATTCGTCCAAAAGAGGAAGTATGGGATAAAAAATTTCGGAGAATGAAGCGGCAAGAGCGAGTGAGTTGAGAAAAGTTTTGAGAAAATGAGACGTGTTGCGGATTTGAGAAGCTAGAGGCAAGAAGACAGTGGTAGGGGTTATCCTTGCAAGATGAAAAGCTAAATAGACAGTTTTGTCGTGATTAAGGAGGAGGTATCTGGAGGCGGCCCATGACGAAATATGGTCAAGTAGTTTAGATACCAAAGTAGAATTATGTAAAGATAGGGGAAAGTAAATTTATACATCGTCAGCATAGACGTGAAAGGAAATAGGATATTCTCTGAGGATAGAACAAAGGGGTGAGACGTAGAGGTTGAAAAGTAGTGGTCCCAGGAGAGAACCCTGTGGGACGCCAGAAGTCAACGAAACATTAACAGATCCGGTAATTACAGCGGACAGAAAAGGAGCGTTTATGAAGGTAGGAAGAGACAAGAGAAAGATCCAAATAAGAAAGACCAATATGGGCGAGATCTTCACAAAAATGGGATGATTGACGAAATCAAAAGCAGATGAAAAATATGATATTAGCAGAACAGATTTGCCGAGAGAAACGCTGGACAAAATGTCATTAGTGAGGCGAATAAGAAGAGTTTCAGTTGAATGATTTGACAGGCACTACCCTATTTGAGCGTCGCTCCAAAGTGCACGTAGCAAAATGGAGGCGGAGCTAGGCATCCGTCAACGCCACCTATATACCTAGTCTAGGTGGCATTGGCTCCGCCCACTGTGCTACTAGCGCCCTCTGACGGCAGAGAATGTAACTAACGTTAGTCTGGCAGCACTGTAAAACACCGTTTGGTGTCTTTAGTCTTAGTCGTTAACTTATTTGGCAATTGCTTACTTCGAACGTATTGTGAAGAACTGCCAAGGTTTTCAAGGAGGGAATTATACATCAAGGGTGTCTTATGTTCAGGTAAGTATTCGGTATTTTCGTACAATGCTATATCATATACAGTTGGAAATATGTGTGTGCTTAGTTCGTGATACTGTTATTACTAGGGTGACCTATTGTTGCAAATGCAACTCCTTTTTATCATAGACTCTACTCATCCTGAAATGTCCAAAAATACGTTTATTTTTTATCTGAGGTAAGTATTGAGTGCAGTTGAGTTACAAATGCAACTTTTTGCAACTTTTAATTTTAACGCAACTTTTCGTTTTCAGCGCAACTTGTGCAATTTATGAGTTTTTGAGGGCAAGTTTTTTGGTTTGAGAACTTTTGAACTTTATGATCAGTTTTTACACTTCCAATACAGTTTTTATTTCTTGAAGCTGTTTAATACAAATTAAATTGACGCATTGTCAATGTAAACTAAATACATGTCTTTGAAAGGCGTGTGACGTACCCGTGTGAGTTGCTAGGCATTATGTGTGCGCGTGAGTGTGGCAGTATGTGTGCGCACACATCGACAAAGAGGAGGGCTCTGATTGACATGGGCCCGTGCATTTTTCCATCTAAAATTCACAATGGTTTGGTGGGGCAACGGTTGAATGCTGGTTAGTGCGCTGGCGATAGTTTGTGGGTGTGTCTGTTGATTGTTCATAATGCCTAAGTGTGCTTCATCCAAGAAAGCTAAATGCCAATCCATTGTGCAAAGGTATCCCGAGGAATTCCAGCTTACGCCGAAAGGATATTTGTTTTGCAAATATGTATGTTGTGTATGTTCGGTAGACGGTATGAGTATGTGTATGTTCGATAGACGGAGAGAGAAAATCTGCAGTGGACAAGCACAGATGATCATCTAAGCATCAAACGGAAATGAGCAAAAAATCATTGCAGAATGAACAGTTATTCATTCCGAAGCACAGAGATGATATTATTGATCGATTTACACGAGCCTTTCTCTCGGTCGATATACCACTGAAAAAATTCCGCGATCAAAAGGTGCGAGAACTGTTTGAGTTCATGGGGCATTGTCCACCATCTGAATCTGCATGTGGTTCTCGTGTGATGGAGATGGCTGACAAGGAACTGCAGGACATGATCGACAGACTGTCGAACTTTCGTGCTGTGAGTCGTTTTTCGTGGCCGATGAATCAGAAGTGAACGAAGTCGACGTTCAACGAAGCAAGGTTGCCCTGCCCATTTCAGATGCTGCCATATACATGGTGAGTGCCGGCAACACACTGAAGACGCTTTACCCGCGCCTTTCTCGTGTCACCTGTGTTGCACACCTTTTACACAACTGTGCTGAAAAGATCCGAGCCAAGTTTCCCAGTGTAGACACACTCATCGCTCGAGTGAAGGCTGTTACTACGAAAAATCGGAGTCGCCAAAACGCGTTCAATGCCATAGGATGTCCACAGCAGCCTGTTGTCACACGATGGGCAAGTTGGTTGAACGCGGCGTTCTATTACGCAGAAAATTTGCCAGAGGTTCAAGAGATTGTTTCTGGCTTCGAAGGAGATTTTTTGGTGTCTCGAGCCAAGGAGACACTTGGGAATGCAACAATCATCGAAGACCTGGCTGCAATCAAGCGAAACTACGTTGAGCTCGTTCATTTGTTTACCAGAGTCGAAATCCCCTATTACACTGTGGCGTGTGTACTGAGAAATGCAGACGACTCATACTATCACAAGAACTGCACGCAATCTTGCGTCATCGAGTGTCCGCTGCAATCAATTCACACTTTCCACGAGTTGTGTCATCAACACACACGCACACACACATCAAAATATGTTATATAAGGACCTCTTGGTATCGGGACGGGGGACGGAGTGTGTGGCGGTGTGTGGCAGTGTTTGGCCGTCTGTATCAGTGTTTGGCCGTCTGTGGCGAACGCGTGTTTATAGGTCGCGTTTATCAATACATCAATTGTGTTTGGTAGGGTTATTGGTTACACCGGAGCCGAAAACCAATAACACTACAAGTGGTGACTCCGACGTGATCTGAACCCGACGTGATTTGAACCCGTCTCTGCTGCCTTATCGCCCACTGTGCCCGCTGCCATGTCGCCCGCACCGCCCTGCCGCTCTCTCCGTCCCAGCTGCAGCCAGCCACCCGACAGCGTGCGCAACATGCGCATCTACGCGACAACCTTAGCAACAAGCGACAACTTCGCAACACGCGACAACCCTCGCAACACGCGACAATCTTCGCAACGCGCGACAATATTCGCAACAAGCGAGAACCTTCGCAACACGCGACAATATTCGCAACGCGCGACAATATTCGCAACATGCGACAGCATCATCGCATCTACGATCGCATCATCGATCAACATCTTCGCAACTACGCGACAGCCTTCGCAACACGCGACATTCCTGGCTACACGTGACCTCTTCGCAACACGCGACAATCTTCGCAACGCGCGACAATCTTCGCAACACGCGTATCTACGCCACGACTTCGCAACACGTGACAACATTCGCAACACGCGACAATCTTCGCAACACGCGACAATCTTCGCAGCAGGCGATAATCTTCGCAACACGCGCAACTCCGCGACAATATTCGCAGCACGCGCGACTTTGCACAACGCCACAAACAATCTCAAGTAATCGATCAGGCCGAGTTCTAAAACCTGTGTCTCGCCCTGATCTGAGATAGCTAATGTGGCGTGTGTACTGCAAAATGCAGACGACTCATACTATCACAAGAGCTGCACGCAATCTTGCGTCATCGTGTGCCCGCTGCAATCAATTCACACTTTCCACGAGTTGCGTCATCAACACACACACACACACACACACACACGCACACGCACACGAAGGCGCTACTACTATATACGTCATTCTTACGCATATCAACATTGTTTTGTGTTTTTAAGGGTTTTTTCTTTTAAGTAGATTTTGTGGTGTCGTATTGTACCCGCGGTCATTATGACTGTTGCCTAACGGTTACAGAGTGTTGAGTGAATGGGAATGTATGACAAAGTGTGAATGTGTATGAATGTTGATGTTTTAGTAGTCTAGTATGTACATGTAAGATGCAATTCGAACATGGTCAGTCCCCACCGAGTCGGTATATCCGATCGTGAAATGGTGTTCGATCGGAAATTCTATGTTGATTTGAGGGCCACAACGGTGGAGTCATGGATAACTCGAGTAAAGCAAGGTCAGACGAAAAAATATGACGGATGGCTGGGTGAGGACATTGTTAAAGGTGTCGACACGGTTGTATACACTCCTGAGGCCTATGCCAAAATTCTGTTGCTAATATTGGACAATGCTACTGTTAGCGGGAAACATGAAGTCAACGGGCTAAAGAAATTCAGGTCGGCGTTCACACACGCAAAGACACTGACCGTTCTGCAGTCTAATTATTTGACTCAGAGCCACAACGATCCAGAAATCACAAAATGAATTGGTGAAACATTTACGCGACAGAGACGTCGAACCTGAAATGGGGAAAATCTCAGCCGCCGTATCGTTCATGTGTGAGATCGTCGAGGTGTTACGACGTATGGAATCAAAGCGATTCTGGCGCATGTCAAACTTGGAGAAAGAACTATGGATTCGAGACAACTGCAGAAAGAACTTCATGGCAATGAGCAACACACAACAGATTCGGAGCAAGAGGCGACCAGCGCAACCGATGAGGATCAACCGTCGTTGTTACCGTGCCTGCGTCAACCCGCACAACGTCGGTTTCGCCAGCTCACGATTCCCGACATGCGCGGCCTACACACGCTACCGCCATAACCAAGTTTTCCGCCACATGTCCGTAACATGTTAACGAATGGCCTGCGGATGACCGTCGCCCCCAGCGCACGCGGCATATGGAAACCGACAAGGCCGACGTCTTTCCTGGATCAACTGATAACCGCACTCGTGCAACATAACATTATAGCCGAAACCACAGCACGACATGGTCCAGCTTTTCGGCTATTCACAATTGCCAAGCCGAACGGGACGGCACGAGTCTTATATGACCTGTCACCACTCACGCCCTATATTGCTCATTACAACATACGCCTTCCACGCCCCGTCGAGGTAGTGGCATTGCTGGCAGCCAACCCTACGTGGCAGATGGTCAAATTTGACCTTCGCCATGGGTTCTTCCAGGACGATTCACACAGGGTGATTCTTTCTTTTGGACGGAGAGTATGATAGTGTACATACATCTCGTAACAGGCGATTTCTAACATTTGTGGCAACCCGAGTTTCAGTGATTCATGATGGTTCAAATGTCGATCAGTGGAGGAGTCCTCAGAGAACCCTGCTGACGACGCTTCTCGAGGATTTGGCGCAACTGTGGCTGTGAAGAATGAGCGGTGGATGCATGGACCTCCGTTTCTGTGGTTGGATGAATCTCAATGGCCCGCGACTCCATCTTGTTCAGGTATATCGGAAGAGCTCGAAGTAAAGAAACAAGTCAAGAGTCATCTGGTGGTGGTTGAAGAACCAGACGGGTTCGGAAGGATGCTTTCGAGTGTTTCGTGCTGGGACAAACTGAAGCGAAAGGTTGCTTACTTGACACGTTTTGTCAGCTGGCTAAGTAAAGACACACCAAAGATCGAATCCAAACATCCCCTCACCGTTGAGGAGATCGAAACGGCAGAAGCTGCGGTAGTGAAATATCTACAACGGAAACATTTTCCTACAGAACTCAATGACATTACAGGTGGTAAAGCAGTGTCGCGCAGAAGCAGCATATACAAGTTGGAGCCGTTCAAAGACGATCAAGGTGTTATCCGTGTTCGTGGTAGGACTGGGAACGCTCCAGTAGCGTACTCTACCAGACATCCTGTGATACTACCCAGAGACGACAGCGTTACAGAAGCAATTGTTAGAAATATTCATGAACGACTGTCGAGACACTCAGGCCGTGAATACGTGCTTTGCAGACTGCGAGAACGATATTGGATTCCCAGAGCGCGTGTAACTGTTAAAATAATACTACGATCGTGTGTATTGTGCAGAAGATTTAAGGGACCGATGTGCAATCAACGCATGGCTGATTTGCCTGCAGGCCGGACGACGCATCATGAGCCTCCTTTCACGTATACAGGGGTGGACTGTTTTGGCCCTTTCTTCGTCAAACGAGGTCGTGTACAGGAGAAACGTTACGGGTGTCTGTTTACCTGCTTAACTGTACGGGCAATTCATTTAGAGGTGATAAATTCTCTAGACGCTGACTCATTCATCAACGCTCTGATGAGATTCATTTCCAGACGAGGAACGCCGAAAAAGATCCGCTCTGCCAACGGAACGAATTTCGTTGGAGGCAACAGAGAACTCCGTGAATCTAGGCAGAAATGGAACAACAACAACAGGGTAAGTCGGGAACTCCTGACAAGAGAGATAACGTGGGAGTTCAATCCTCCCCTGACATCGCATATGGGGGGAATTTAGGAAATACAGATTAGAACGGTGCGCCGAATTTTGAACGTTGTATTACGAGGACAAGTATTGGATGATGAACGTCTGACTACTATCCTTTGTGAGGTTGGGTGTATTGTTAATTCGCGCCCATTAACTACTGTGTCCGATGACTCTAATGATGCTACACCTCTCACTCCTAACCACATTCTTCGTGTTGAGTCTGGTTTCAGTGCCGTTTCAGGTTCTTTCAAGAAAGAGGATGTGTACAGGAGGCGTTGGCGGCACGCTCAATATCTCTCGGATCTGTTTTGATCGAGATGGCTGAATGAATAGCTTCACCCATAGGAAGCTGGCCCCTTGGTCGTGTGGAACATACGTTTTCAGGCAGATATGGCCTGGTACGCTCGGCAAGGGTGAAGACGCTTTTGAGAAGGTATTGTTCGGCCCATTACTAAGTTGTGTTTCTAAGAGTGTAGTGGAGAAGATTCTGATGACACTGCTCAATGATTGTCCGCTTACAACTGGATTTTGCTTACAATGTATTTGTGTCAGTGCTGTTTGGTTTAAATGATCTGTGTTTGACCTCGCATTTGGGGGCCGGGGTGTAGCGGCTATGTGCGCAGCTACACATTCACAAGCGTTAGCGAGACAGTTTGTTAAATAGATGGCGCTCATTTGCGCTCGTCTGAAGTAATTTATGGCTCAAAATTTGAATGAATATGTTTTATGCGTTTTTCTGTGTTGATATACGATCGTAATAATTTGCGTGTGCGCGTTACGAGAACTGAGCGAATGCTTATCATTTTCTTTGTTTATTGCGTCGTAGTTTTAGTTTAATGTGTGGCGTAAGTCAGACGGCATACGGCGGTCGAGAATTAGTGTTTGGTGGGGAAGAATTGTGTGTGTCTGGTGTGCAAGATTGTTGTGTAATGTAGCCATGGGATCTTCACCTTTTTGTACAATGCTGATCATTATATACTAAGATTATGTATGAGATTACATACTGAGATAAGACTGCGTTGAATACAAGCTCAAACGTTACGGAAGTTGATTTTTTCCCAGGGCGGCTACAATGTGTACAGGCTGAGGACTACTATTCGTGGCCAAAAATACTTATTATGCATTCACCCAAGATGTCGTGCAAGTCTCGTAGTATCGTTGGACAGAGGGAATATCGGAGTGCTGCAACCGCATAACCATGAGGAGGACACGAACAAAATATTGGACCTACGTGTTAAAGCAATGTCCTATCAGCTCGCAAGAAACTCGCACCTCAAGCTGTATCAAATATACGTGAAATATGTTTAACAATTCCCAGGCCACCAAATACCATACCCCAAGCTGGAGAAAGACATGTCGAACATACGCACAAAAACACGAGCCACTGCCATCTTCGCCAACTGAACTCGCCGATGAATTAGATGGAAACGACGGGTATGGTATTGGACAAGACGGACACATATTTTACCGAGGATGTCTCGTTACAGGCTCGCACATCCACGTGCTCTTTCTCTCCGAGAACATCAAACACCTTCTTAACAATGGTTGCAAAATCTTCATTGACGGCACTTTCTACACACGGTCCGTGATATTTCAGCAACTGCTCACAGTCATTGTTCGCGCGCATGATAATTTCTTCCCAGTGGCCTTTGTACTGATGTCTTCTAGTGATGTTTCTTCGTACACAGCCATCTGGGAGAAATTGAAGGAGCTTTGTGTGGACTTCAACCCAGCCAGAAGCATGTCGGACTTTGAGAGTGCCATACATATGTCGTTACGCCGAATGTTCCCCTCGGTGTAAACTGCAGGGTGTGTGTTTCATTACTCCCAATCAGTTATTCGCTACACTTCACAGCATGGCCTAACCACAGTGATTCGTAGGGGCACTTCCTCAGCGGTAAACATAGCGAGATTAGTCTGTGCACTGCCATTCTTACCACCCAATATGTTGCGTCGCGGCTACACATACATATACATACACACTTCATTTCAGCGAACAAGGGGCGGCGCGGTCACGTTCTGGTGAAGCTAGACGTGGCCAATGCCTTCAATTTCGTCAACCGCCGCACCCTGCTGGATGAGGTGAGCCACCGCTTCCCCGTCGCACTCCTGCTCGTCGTACAGGCATACGGTCAACCTACACCGCTGTTCCACGGTACCACACGTATCTGGTCGTGCCGGGGCGTCCAGCAGGGAGAACCCCTCGGTTCCGCACTGTTCGCCCTTGCGGTCGTTCCGGTGGCTCAGCAGCTCGAGTCACCGCTGAACTTGTGGTACCTCGACGACACCACAATAGGAGGGCCTTCAGACGTCGTACAATCAGACATCAGACGTCTCGTCCCAGCCCTGCACGACATCGG
The DNA here is from genome assembly GCA_916048095.2 of Sacculina carcini. Classification (NCBI taxonomy): domain Eukaryota; kingdom Metazoa; phylum Arthropoda; class Thecostraca; family Sacculinidae; genus Sacculina; species Sacculina carcini. The sequence goes on along the minus strand of OU696591.1, from coordinate 3,897,669 downwards.
CCTCATACTGAACACCACCAAGTGCGAGGCCCTCGGGATCGGACCCTCCGATGACGACACGGCCGACTCGCTGATCCAGAGGCACCTGCCGGGAGCCACCTCCACACCAGCGGCAATGGCGACACTTCTGGGCGCACCCCTCGAATCTGGAGGCATACCGGAAGCCCTGAACAAAACCTACCACCAATTTGAGCTGCTCATCAGGCGCACCACCAGCATCGGCTCGCACCCGGCGCTATTCTTCCTGAGCAGATATGCGTCGGTACCGCGGGCCATGTACCTGATGAGTGCAGTCCCAGTATACAGGGCGACCCCTCAGCTCGTCACCATCGACGAGAGCCTCCGATCGGCCATCGGCAGCTGCTGCAACGTCGACCTGGACGAAAACCAATGGGAGCAAGCGGCGCTGCCCGTCCGTCTGGGTGGCATCGGGGCTAGGCGGCTGATAGACGTGGCACTACCTGCTCATATCGCCTCAATGGAGGCCGCTGGGGACCTGGTCAGTCATATAATTGACCGCCAACGTGGTGACAGACCTGGTCTCCCGGCGCCCCCCGTGGAGGATTTTGTGAGTAAAATGTGCACGGCCTTCAGCCAAGATCAGCCCCTCACTCAGCCTCACCTTGACACGAGTGCGTCAGAGCTCCGCTGGAATAATCTGCTCCAGAGAGCTTACCAGGTCGACCGAGCTCGCCTTATGGCTGCGGCCGCACCTCATAGCGGCGCCTGGTTGACCGACCTTCCGTTATCCAGCCTCGGCCTGCTACTGCCTGACGAAGCCGTTCGCGTCGGCGTGGCGCTGCGACTGGGATCCGCCATCCAGCAGTCGCACAGGTGCCGTTGCGGCTCAATGACCGCCGATGGGGCCACCACAGTCTGTCGTGCTGCCACAACGTCGTCGGTTGAAGGGAGTCATGCAGAAGAACAATGGGAAAGAGGAGACTAGGCTGGAGGAGCTACAATGGTGCGCTGTCGGATCGAATTTTTTACGGCAACGAAGGAGGGACACTGAAGCCAAAACGATGAGTGATTGGTGGGGCGACCGTGTCTTACACAATTGGCGCAGCATTTTTGAGTCTTATCCGAACATTGCGAAGAATGGTGTGCTCCAGCACAGTGGACGCATGTGATGGCATTGGAGGGGACACAGCGGTTTATCTTGTGGCCGAGGCCACAGCAGTGTGAGCAGCGCCCTACCCAGAAACGATCATAGACAGCGCATCTGCACAAATCCACGAACAGGCGATCTCAGGCAGTTTTGATGGCCCATCGAGCCTCTGGAGAAACACCCGCTAGATGCCCCGCTTTCAAAGTTGGGGATATTGTGCAAACTCGTATCCAATGTTTGTTGTTCAAGGTCTCTCGACGGTTCAGTCCGAAGTTGAAAACTGCGAATATCAACGGCAAAATACCCTATGTTCTGTCAGACGGTAATATTCGCAACGCAGCCTATCATACTCACTCATCGGGCTCGTCTGAGTCAATCTCACAAAATTCGAGTGACGTCGTTTTTACGTCCACTATACCGACCCCAACGACTTCCAAACATGAATCAGTTAAGAATTATCCAGACGCTTTACCGTCAGGAGAGCAGCACTGGTTTAAGAATCGCCTGAAGACTCTCCTGACGGTCGCACCCTACGGGTGGCCCGCTGCCATACACAGCGAACAGTCGGCGGAGGCCCGGTTGCTGGATTTAGATGTATCCACGAAGCATCTCCAGCCGGGATCGCGCCGCTACCCGACGACGGCAGCCCCGCTCACTTACAAGACGTCTTCCACGTGGACGGGGACGAGGTCTCAAGCCCAGTGCTAGACCCCGCCTGTCCCCAGGCCGCCCTTGAGGCGGTCTGGGAGCACCTGGCATGCCTCGCGCCACTCACCGACGGCTTGCCTTATGGCCAGCCAGATACTACGCTGCTGCGCTCACCACAACGTTCGTCGCCAACGCGACTCTTGCAACGACGTCAGCACAATGGCTCGACGACCTTCTTGATACCGCTCTTTCAGACGATGCAGTAGCGGACGCGGCGACTGCATTAGAAGACCTCCAACCGGATGACGTCTTCCCGGTGGACAGGGACAGGGCCATAACAGATCATGGGATGACCCTGTCTCTTCAATGGCATGAGCAACAAGCCATCGCCAACAGACAACAGCCAACAGCACTAGACCAAGAAAAAAGCAGCACAACAAGCGGAACAGAGCAACCGTTATTATTGCCAAGCCTGCGACAACCAGCACAAAGACGGTTTCGCCAGCTCAATCTCCCAGATATGCGCGGCCTGCATACCTTGCCACTGCAGCCAAGCTTCCCGCGACATGTGTGTAACATGCTTACCCATGGCCTGCGGACAACAATTGCTCCCAGTGCTCGGGGCACGTGGAAACCGACAAAGCCAACGGCATTTCTGAACCAGCTGATACCGGAATTAGTGCGCCATGACATTATGGCCAAAACTGACGATCGACATGGGACGGCGTTCCGGCTATTCGCGATCGCCAAGCCGAATGGCACTGCAAGAGTGTTGTACGATTTGCCCCCGGTAACACCACAAATTACAGCATACGCCTTCCGCGGCCCGTCGAAGTAGTGACTTTGCTGGCAATAAACCCCACGTGGCGTATGGTCAAATTTGTCCTGCGCCACGGGTTCTTCCAGCTACCACGACACCCGGGCCTCTCGACGTTGATCAACATCGCATACCGGGGACGCATGTATCGCTGGAAACGACTACCGATGGGCCTGGCGTCTGCTCCGGCTTTGATGCAAGCCGTGAGTATGGCTATCGCTCGTGCCTTGGAAAGCCAGCTATCTCCCAGGTGCCTGGCATACCTAGACGACTTCCTGGCGGTTGGCCCGGAACCACAATAGTGGCAAATACAGACTCTCTTAGGCCAATGGAAAGTACAGCTGAACCTGGAAAAATCCATCTTTACGCCAACTACATGTCTCGAATTCCTGGGCTTCGTCATCAAGGGGGTCGCCAGAGCTACGATTGACATTGCGCCGCTCGTCAAGCCACAGCTACAACAGGCGTGTCAGCCAGCACCCACACAACCATGGACACGGCCCCGACGACTGGCGGGAGTATTTATCCTTCTTATGTAGGACATTGTGTATCCCGACTACATACGCTACGCTTGCGCTTTATCAGCCAACGCGATTGGCAACAGCAGGCCACATGCTCTCTCGCATACAACCGGAGGCAGTGGTGCCACAGGTGGATTGAATCGTTGCGACCGATGTCTAAGGGCATGCCCTTGGACTAGCTACACCAACCCAGCAATGGACGTCGATGCACACATCCAGCCCACACATATACGACGCGAAGCAACGAGCTGCCTTATGGGGGCTGTTTGCAGCCTACGCCAGCGGATACATGTGCCCACTGATTCTGACAGACAACGTAGCAGTCCTCTACAATTTGAGTCGCCGTCGCGTTACACCGGCATTACTGCCAATATTCAATATGCACGCGCCTTTCAACGCCCGTTACGGATGGCCTACCTGCCTACACGACTGAACCCGGCTGACGCCCCGTCACGACCTACAACAACGCCACGCAGTGGCGATAGGCCGTTGGCCCGCAAACCCGCCTAAATACATTCGAGAAGCGTACCAGAGATAAACGTCAATGCAGACTAGCCAATATATGCCTAGCAACTCTGAATCAGTCATGTGAATACGAAAACAAGCTTAGCTGTATCGTCTCTATGTACTCATATTTGTAAACTCAATTTACTTGAAATCCTTCGATTTATAGGCTTTTGTATATAGATAAACTAGACAATATTTTGACGAATTAGTAAAATAGGCATTTATCTGGAAAACCCCCTAAACTAGGCAAATATAGGCATTTATGGCACCCTGAATATCCTATCTATTAATTACAGGCAAATCCAGTAGCATGAGAAGAACGCAAGCACTATTACCACCATGTGGTGGTCCCATGTACCAGAAGCGCCCAAAAAATCTAGATAGCTTGAGAAAAACGAGCTTAGTATGTGAGCCCAATCACAAGCCAAGAGAAACCCAAGAGCTAAACCAGAAAAATTATACAAGGCAGGCCACGCAATCACACAAGTCAAATCATTCACAGATAAATTCGCACACACTACAAATACCCACATCCGCACGTTCACGTACACAGCAACGCTCTACGTATAATACGCAAAACGTTACATAAAAGGTATACAAGCTACGTACAATACATAAACACATACAGAATAACAACCACACAAAATACATAAAGCGCATACGCCCTACATAAATACATATAACTTGTTCGTTTTTCTTCAGTTACCCGTAGTGTCGGACGATGACGGTTGTGCTCTAGCTCCTCCATGTGCTGGCGTGTGATTGTGGAGTCAAATACTTGATCCGCATGATGTTAAATAGCGAAGGCAGGTTGTCAGATTGTCTGTTTGTTACCGGTTGTGGTCGTCTGGTAGTAGCTGTTGAGCGAGTTTGTCTACACTGTTGGGTGTGCTGGACACGCTGTAGTTTTGCTAACTTTTATATAATATATATACATTTCCTGGAAAATGGATGGGTCGTCGTGGTTCACACGAATGGCCAGCCTTAACACCTTGTGACTTTTTTCTTTGGGGTTGGTTAAAAGAACAAATCTACTCAACCAAACCAAGAAATTTGGAAGAACTTGAAGAGAGAATACGTGAAGTTATGAGTTCCATCCCGCAAGATTTTCTTGTGAAATCAGTTGATGCAGTTCATGATCGACTTGTTAAGCTGTTGGCGAATGATGGTGCCCATCTTGAATTTTAAATAAAACTCCATGCAATATATTTTCTTCTCATATTCATTAATTGGAGAAATTACGCTTCAAAAATAAATTATTGATATCTTAAAATAAGGAGTTACTTTCGGATCAGCCTGTAGATAATTCTCGAGATCAAGCAAAAGTGGCCTAGTACCGAGAGTGGCCTAGTAGCGGGGTCGCGTAGTAGCGAGATTTGTCTGCACAAATGCATCGTAGACTATTGATGTGTTCAACACTGATGAAACTTGGTGTGCTGCAAACTGCAGCCTACCAAATCCGCCCAGCGTAGCGGAGAATACTGCGCTGCTGTATAATTACCTGGGGTTATGGAAACTATTGGTGGAATCGCTTGAAAAATACGCAAAATGGTAGATCATAAAGGATTGTTTTGGGTGAAAACTGGACGATTCACAGTAAGAAGGTTCACAATCACTACTGCAGAGCAAACCTCCAAATAAGAAATTTTTATCGATCCCTTCGAGTCCGCTATTTGGAGGACCGACTGAATATACGTATACGAAGAGAGGGAAAAATGCGAATATATACACTTGCAAACACGCACATACACACATGCTCGCGCGTGATTTTGCTCGTGCTTTTGTTATTGTGTACAAACTCGTGTTGATATGTTTTGTCCATCAAGGAGCTGTTGGCTCGATGGACCGATGCCAACTTGTAATGTTACCTCATAATGTTACGTTATATATGTGTGTGGTAAATAAACAAACACACACACACACACACACGGAGTAAACTCACTAAACTTGCGGCTCTCCTCCCATTCTTCCTGCTTCTTGGTCTTGGCGTCCTGCAGTTTGTCGTACAACGAACGACAGTCCTGCGGCTCCTCGGGCGCCTCTGACTCATTAAATACACAAACACAAACACACACACGCACATACACAAATAAACATATACACACACAAAACTACGCACAAAAACACAAACATATATATACCGTATATTTGGGCGTATAAGGCGACCATCAGATAAGACGAGGTACAAAATTAAAGCAAATTTTTATGCATTCATCATATATCGGTTATATAAGACGACTGCTAAATGACGAAGAAAGAAGAAAGTAAACAAAGAAGAAAGTAAAGACTTCAAAGCTATAGTGGGATGGTACAGTAGGTTTATGAACAGAAGAAATTTAGTAATAAGGGAAAAACAAAAATCGCTCAGAGACTACCAAATCTAGATCAATCTAGATAAGATCTAGATGACTGAAGACTACCAAAGATGAGGATGATATATTCTATGAAAGCGAAGATGAAGCTGAAGTCGACTTGCCAGAACCAGAATGGAATCCCTACGATGATGGCATCTGTGATGAATCTCGTGATGTATTCGAAAAACTTTTCGAAACAGACAGTGATGATGGAGATGAATTTGATGGGTTTTAGATATACATATGGAGCAGATTTGATTTTTGATATTGATGTTGTACTGTAATACCTACTCTTATTGAGAAATAAAGGTGTTTTTAATCAACCATTTTTATTTAAAACCAAAATGATACTGATTTTTTCATGTAAAATTGAAAATTCTGTACGCAGAATTCAAGGTCTGACTTTTATATCGGTTGTATAAGACGACCCACAATTTTTAAGGGTGATTTTTTTACTTTAAGGGTCGTCTTATACGCCGAAATATACGGTATATATATATATATATATATATATATATATATATATATATATATATATATATATATATATATATATATATATATATATATATATATATATATACACGAATACACAAACAACCACATAAAAACACACAGACACTATTACACATTATTTGCTCGATTTTGTCGCAATTTTCTCTGTTTTTTGATGATCATAAAGATGCATGTCGATTGCAGTCTTGCATTTACAGCGCTGGTGCTCCAACAATTTCATCTTGGGTATTGATTTGAATAACAATGATGATATTGATAACAGTGGGCGAGGGAGAGGGAGAGAGAGAGTACTGACCCAGCGGTTGTTCGGCAGTGCGTACTCTCTCCCACTCTTTCTGACGCTGTTCGCGCAGTTTGAGCGCATCAGCCTCGCTGATAAAACCGCTGCTCATGATGCCACACTTTCTCTCTGCCTCTCTATCTCTGTCCAGATCTGCTTGACAAGAACACACGCACACACACACACACACACAAAGAGGATGCCGCTCTATTTCTCGACTGGCTGGTCAGAATTTTAAGATGGGTGAATTTTGACGGTAAATTTTATGGATAAAAAATAAACCAGGTAACACATGCATATCTATATAACAAGACACGAATATAGGGTGTCACTAATAAAAACTAGTCATAGCTTTTACCAAAAGGGAAGGATTCATCAAAGTTACGTATAATTAAAGGATGCCGTTCTATTTTCCAGTTGCTTCCCCAAGGTGCCGTTCAAATAGACGTTTTACAGTATGTATGTACGTCAGTGTGTTAATATCATAGTAAAGCAACAATGTTATTGCGATCAATGACATATCAGATAAGATAAAATAAAACAAATACAATACAACAACACACACGCACGCACAATCGCATATCTCTCATTGCGATTACCTGCTTGTTATGTAATCATAGAGTGCTGCTCTGTATGTGTGTATGTATATACGCGTGATTGGATGATGGCGTGTGAACACACACACACACACACACACACACATAGCGAGGCAAATTGGCCGGCGAAGCGCCACAAATCCACCACACTGACAAAGTCATATGAACTGCATATGACCTCAGCTCAAACCTGCGAGCTCATCAAAGGCTTCATACACACACACACACATATGGTCAGTGAAACGACGATAGACTCACACAGCACAGCGTACGGCCAAGCACACACCAGTGCATAACCATCTGCAGCTCACGCAGCCAAACTCAAGTGATGACAGCGAGAATAAGCCTGCTGTGTGCAGCGGCGCCGATGCCTGGTGTCGTGGCCACAGTGGTGTTGACGCTGCTAGCGATACCAGGCGGGTGGCAGGCAACTGGCAACTCTCGTCAGGCCAACGGAACGTCGATGGCATTGAGCGATGATGACCAACTGACGACCGAAGAACGTTGGCTAAATGTACAGCGCCACGTGACGCAGCTACAACGCCACGTGGCACGACTCAGCAAACAGGTAGGCCGTAGGCCGGAAAAACAATTCAAAGCAGTGGTTCCTAACCACTCCCCACCCCAGCCCCCTGGTCGCGACCCAAAGTTGGCTCGCCAAGTTGTTTTAAGTTGAGTCGCCATGGAGTCGTAGGAAATCACGTTGCCATAAAATATTTTATAATTATTTATGGTAATAAATAAAACGCATAATGCCTAGTCTTAGGATTGTAAGCAGATCATGATTTTGAGCAATTATGATTTGATCGAAGCACACCATGATTAAACAGAATTAGGATTACAAGCCTAAATTACCTATTACATGCAGATATATGCGTCCGTTGAGCAGCAATATTCGATTTCCAATCGCTGTGCAGGTGCGCAACTTGGAGCAGGCTAGCTGGCACGTGGCACACGGCGACACCACGTGGCAACGCTGCAGTCAGGGTCCGTGTCACTGCCATCGCTCGACCCGCGAGCTCAGCTGCAAGCGGCTGCCGCACGCTCGTCGGCTGCCACGTAACCAGCTGGTGCCAGTCGACCTACGACGGCTGGTACTGAGCGGCACACGCATCGACGCCGTGCACGAGATGGCCTTTCAGGGCCTCAGCCAGCTGCGGCAGCTGCAGCTGTCCGACAATCGACTAGAAATGCTGCCCGACGACCTCTTCTACAACCTGCAGCTGCTCGAGTCTCTGCAGCTGTCCGGCAACCGGCTCCTGGAGCTGGGCGGCGAGCTGCTGGCCACCAATCTGCAACTGCGCCGGCTCGACGTGTCGCATAACCGACTGCGCCAGCTGCCCGCCCGGCTGCTCGACTCGGCCGGCGAGCTACGGCAGCTGCAGCTGTCGCACAACCAGCTGCAGCTGCTGCCGGCCAAGGTGTTTCGGTTTCAGACGCGGCTGCGCACGCTCGACCTCTCACACAACCGGCTGCAGCATCTGTCCGGTCACGTGCTGCGACCGCTCACGGCGTTGTACTCGCTCGATCTCAGTCGCAACCGGCTGGCTACGCTGGCACCACAGCTGTTTGACGGCAACACAGCTCTGCATACACTCTACCTGCAGCACAACCGGCTCGCCAGTCTGCCCGTGTCGACACTACGCAACCTCACAACGCTCGCCTCGCTCGATCTCTCGTCGAACAGGCTGCAAGCACTGAACGCCGACGCCTTCCGCTCGCAGCGACCGCTGCAGAAGCTACTCATCTGCTACAACCGCATAGAGCATCTGCAGAACAACACGTTCATCCACCTGACCAATCTGCACAGCTTGTTTCTTTTCGGAAACCGCATGAAGACGGTGGACGCCGGCGCATTCGAAGGCCTGCGAGATCTGCGTTGGCTGTTGCTGAACGACAACAACATCGTGCAGCTGCCCGACGGCGTGTTCGACCAACTGCCGCGACTTCAGCGGTTGCAGCTCAACAGCAACCACTTCTACAACCTGCCTCCGGCGCTGTTTGCGCATCTGCATAATCTTCAGCAGGTGCAACTGGGCAAGAACCCGTGGCACTGCGACTGCAGCATTCTCTACCTGGTGCGATGGTTGGAGGCCAACGCCGAGCGCCTCTGGGACCGCCAGCCCAAGTGTCGCGGTCCCAGCAGCCTGGGCGGCCGCACTGTCGTCAACATGACCTTCTACGATGCTTGCGACGGACAGTGGGACTCGATGACCAAAATAAAAGGGCGGGTGTAGCACCAACACCGTGCACGCCTCGTGGCTGAGTGGCTAAGGCACATGCTTTAAGAAGACAAGCAACCCATCCGCCACCACACGCTGTATTTGGCACTGGAATGCAAGCTGGTATGATTAGCGAAGCATTTAGGAAAAAATCAAACGGTAATGTCGTTGAATGATAATGCCAATGGATGGTACCCGCTTCCTATAACACACACAAGGGGCGCTTCATGTGAAATTGCGTCGAACTACACGCAATTGATGTCCATCCAGTGTTGCTCTCTCTAGAAGGTTAGCAAGATGAAGTTGACTCCTTTGTCATGTTCAATCGCAGCGGCAAGAAATGACTGGCCGTAGTGAATGTTCAGGTGGCATCATATGTACCTCCGACAAATAACAGCTTGCTGAAATATGCTATTGCGTCGATGCCGACTTCACACCAAGTCGGTAAAAACACGTGGCATTTAAGTAATTAGACCAGAAAGTACACAGTATCAACACATTCACCAATAACACTCATTAATACCACAGCCAAATTTAGCGAGGCATTTTACATTCTACAGGTGACTGTAGAGTTCAATTCAATGTTCAGTCTAGTGTAGTACAAAATGTAGTACAAATATATTTAGTGTTGAAAGAACAGTGCCGCTGAAAGGGGAAGTTATAGAATGTGTATCCAGGAGCAGCAAGCAACAAATAGCATACAAAAATCCTACATAAAACATTAAGAGTAAGCTCACCTGAAATAAGTTCGAGTTGAAACTATGAAAAACACGACGCACAACCAGCGACACAAACGATATACCACACTTATTGAAATAGTAGCATGTGCGTTGATTTAACTCAAACATCTTCAAATGAATTAATGAGTGTTCATTTTACGGAATATTTAGTGTGGCCAGCAGAAACACGCATCATTACAAAACTTATTGTTACTCACGAGCAAAAATGCGCATGTGCTTGTATGCAAGGAATGATTCACATTGAAAAAACTAATTACCGGAGTTGGAAATTACGTCATATTTTTTGGCTTTTTATGTTTTAAAATGTGACAAGAAATGTCATAATATGTTGTCAAAGTCCCAAAATATGTCATTCTTATCTCATTTATTTTGTGATTTTTGCACTTTTTCGTAGATTATTTGCATTTTAAGCACGTATCCATCTAAATTCCATTGGGAAGCCACCCTTAGGGAGGGGAAGTTTTCGTAGTACGTGGTTAAAGCTCCATCCTGACTGGAAGAAGGGTCCAGACAGGTGGGGGTGTAGTGATGGCGCCACGATTTTTCCGGTAGGGGCAAAAAAGGCTATGGAAAATGCTCAGGGGCTTTGCTAAACATGCTGAATTACACTCGAAATGTTCATGGTAGGGGTATCACTGTAGTGGTGCTATTATGGATTTTAATTTTGAGGCTCAATGATCCCATCATTCTATTCTGCATGCTTATTTGCATTTGATGTTTTTCGAGTGAGCAGCCAATTCGTTTTGTTGACCGAGCTGCGACTTTCGACCAGCAGACACGTTTTTCTTATATGCAACGCAAAACATGTTCTTCCAATCAATCATGGAAATTCGACTTCGCATTGTACTCCTTCAATCGTTTATGCGTGACAATACAGACGTATATTGAGCGATTTGTGTTGAATAATTTCAGATAATGCAAATATGAAATACATTTATGCATAATTATAAATTCCCAAAAGACCAATGGCACGTGTGCCTAGTTTGAAGAGATTTAACCGCACTACTTAAGCCACACACACGGTATACGGTAGTTAACTAATGATATAAGACCGTACGACGCTCTTGGTGTCCGGACTGTATGCAGTGTGAAAATGTATCATAACGTGTTGAATCGGTGATCTGTGTAATTGCAATTACGAACATAATATATTAATGCCAGGCACAACCTTTAGAATAATATATTTTGATATTTTTTCAGTGGAAATGATATTTCATGTTTTTTTCGCTTAAAACATTTTGTGTGCTCACATACAATTCCCCATTCTGCTCATTACAGAGAAAATAGCGAGCAATTCTTCAATAAGAAACGTATCAGCCTGTTCACTGGATGTGTATGCATGTGTATGTATGTGTATGTAAGTGAGACCATATACACAAACATACGCACTTAAAAAGCCGTATGAATATTTTTTTAGCAAATATCTTTTTGTGTCAAAAAGTTGTGTGTATTTGACCCATTGCTTGCACACAAGTTGTACTACAACGCTGTTTCATACCCAGCCAGCCTGTCGTGCCTAACTTGCACCAAGCCTTGCTGAGCAGGTAACTTCCTACTGTTAGCACCTGGTACTTCCTCGTACTTCCCACGTCCACCTGGACTTCCCGTGAGCACGGCAGCCACACAATGCAGCGCACTGGGTGTGTCAACAGAGGCGGATGCAGAGATATGGTCTGTAAGCAAGGGCGTAGATTTGTGTCGAGGCCTGGGGGATAACAACCATCATGCATTAGTTTTCAAAGTTGACTGAATTGATAAATTGCATGCAGCCTTCAACTATTTTCAGCCTATTCAATTACAACACACATACCTCAATGAATAGTATATTGCGTAGAGTGTAATTTTTCACATATTCATAAATTTTAATATTTTTCGTGTATTGCTATTTTTTGCTATGCTGACTTTGATGATAGTATGTCCAATGAACTGAAATCAGCAGAGTTCTCGAAGAGTATAATTGCATATTTATATCCCAGTCAATTGATCGGGGGTATATATACCCCCAATACCCCGGGATCTACGCCAATTTATGTAAGCCATCTTCTACCCACATTATCATCATCATCTGTCCCCACTTCTTAATTAGCCAACTCTTTAATTTCCACAACACCGCTGAGTATTCCCATAAATACAGATGTTCCACCAAGTTAAATATCGGAGAGTCAGTAGAAGCGAAATTTTACGAATCATGATTGATAAAATCACACATTTGTCCTTAGTTTCACTCTTAATTCTCCACTTCCCGCAATCCCTCCATTTCCCGACAGTTGGTCATTCCCCACATGTTACGGACCACTCGCCTAGGGGTAACAAGACTTCACCACTTTCCTCTTTTGGTTAGAGAATTATTATATCAATGTAATGATCTATGCGGGTAGATACCCGTCCTTACCCAAGATGTGAACATTTCTGGGGCCGCCGCTGTGCAGCGCCGGTGGGTGGCGCACATTTCACACCTCCGGGGACTGCTACACGTACACTGCTGATTGCACAGTGTGGGCATATATAGTCTTCTAGCGGCAGATTCTAGCAGCCATTTGCCGCAAGGTCTACGTCTACATAGAACAGCACGCACGCACTCACAGTTAGTCAAGCAGTGGATATCGAGAGCAAAGCGGTCGTGTATTACGGGAGCACGTGCACAGTCGCAATGCAGTTGTCGGTCGCTTGTGGTCTGCTTGTGGTAGCGACGGCTGTTGTCTTCTGTTTTGCCATTGTGTTTCGATGCTACAAGTGGCTGCTCGTGCGACGTTGTCTTCCGCCAGGTAAGCCACCAAACAAATAGACCACAGGGTTTCACGCTGATATTTTGCCAAAGTGCTAAATCGATTTGATTCAGCACTTTAAAGTCCGGTGGTGAGAAATGAAGCATCTACACAAGTTTAAATAAGGAGCACGGCCGGTATGTACTGAACTTCCTAATCAAATTCCAATATAAATGGTATACGGATAACAAATTTCATCATATTTGATCGTAATAATATACACAGATAATATTATCGTATTTGTTATTAGTATAATTATTTTACATTTATATACATAGAATTACACTTACGAAATTGATCAACTATTACATGTTATATCAAGGCGATAATGAAGTGGCACTTGAATATTATTTTGATAATTTTTGTTGCATATTGACTATTGTTTTGCGTTCTAGGTTAATAAGTTGTGCAAGGGCGTAGATTTGTGTCGAGGCTCGGGGGGATGACAGCCAACATATACTAGTGTTCAAGGATGACTTAGATGGCCAATTGGATGAGATCCTCAACCAATTTATGCCTAGTCAATTATGACACAGATACCCAATTAAAAGCATATTGCATATAATTGCAGACATACATACACACACATACACATACACACATACACACACACGCATGTCGTTTGCTGCTATTTGATTGCTATGCTGATTTTGATAACATTTTGATGACGGGGTAAATATACCATATACCCTCCAAAAATCTACGCCCATGACGTTGTGTATGTTTGTGAGCACTTTTGACTTCGTTCCATCTGATTTAACTTTCAATGTGCTTTACATTTTTCATGGCTTTGTATTCGTGTGTATCTTTCGATGGTCAATGAACGTGAATTGTTGTTATAAATTAAAAGCGTTCGCACTCTTTCCAATTCCACCTCATTTATGTATTGTAAATTAATAAATATATCAATATATTGAATTTATTTTTTTAATTAATATCATTTAAGATTTATGTATTTAAATAATCGATTATTATATAATTAAAATTTAAACTACTGCAAACACTAATATACTTAAAAATAAAATATGAATAAAACCTTGAAAGGATTTCCAAATCAACAGTATTTGTAAAACCGATTAATTAATTCGATTTATATATTAATTTCGTGTGTATTTATGTTTTGCCGATTACCGGGGTGCTCAATTGATATACAGTCGACCCTCCAAATAGCGGACCTCCAAGTAGCGGAGTTCTCCAAATAGCGTAATATTTACTTGGTTCCAATAAAAAGACTATCAAATACATGTTAAGTACACCTTCCAATGGCAGGAATTCAAACCTCCGAATAGCGGAAACCTCCAAATAGTGGAATAATTTGTTGCTGTTGTTGGTCCCTCTCACCTCTTAGCACACCTCCAAATAACGGAAAAGGGGGATTATCTGTGATTCTTACATGAAGTATGTATGAATGAATATGAAGTGACCACATTTGATTGCTGCAGGTTGATTGGTAGAAACGATGACTAATTAGGGCCGGCATTGGGTATAGGCAAACTAGGCGACCACCTAGGACCCCAGATTTGTGGGGGACTCGCACAAAATTCACACAGGAATATAGACCTATGGATAACATTGACAATTCCAATTACTATAGCATCGGAGACTAATGATGTGTTCAACATTCACGGGTCTCTCCTGCAAACTGCGACTGACCAAAACAATGAAGTCCCGAGCAGAACGCCGCGCAGCTGAATAATTTTGTGAGATTATAAAAATCTTTGGTAGATCATTTGAAAAATATGCAAGCTGGTGGATAATGAGGAAATATTTGGGAAAAATGAACGATTCATAGTAAAAGGTTGATAACCTTTGCTGCAGAGCACACATCCAAATAGCGGAAACCCACACATAGCGAATTTTTCTCGGTCCCTTCGAGTCACCTATTTGTAATTCAATTTGCTGAGTAAAGGTCGCTTGAGGAAATACACCTGATTTCCACCACGAAGGCTTGACAAGTATATATTATTTACTCGTCTATTTGGGACAGACGCTCAAATACACTGGAACAATGTCAATCGGTGCCACCAACTGTTCTTATACAACCTATTGCTCATCCCTTGTCAACTAAGGTTTGTGAATTCGACGGATGATACTGATGACAAATAGGTCCGTGGGCTTTGCCGCTGCTGGGAGGAACTGCCGTGCGTTGGCTACACGACCCGCTGACGCGTCGCCGCTGGTACGAGCGCTACGGTCGCGTGGTCACCGTCTCCACTCTGGCGCGACACCTGGTCCTGATATCCGATGTATCTTTGCTACGCAAGGCGTTCGGTCAGCCGCAGTTTTGCGACAGTTGTGCGCGCACCGCAATGTTTCATCTTTCGCTGTTCGGAATGTGCCACGAGCGCCACAAATGCGTCAGGCCGCTGGCCACCCAAGCTCTGCATCGGTTCGGCTTTGGAGACTGCGAATCAGTGGCCGCGCTCGTCGCCGACGAGTTAAGCAGCCTGCTGGAGTTTATGGAATCGGCCGATGTTACCGTGCCACAGCGATTTTACAGTGAGGCGAACAGCAAGCATGCCACCAGCCAAAAGATGGTCGATCACCACCGGAGCTCGCTGCACAATGGCCCAAGCACGATTGATGCTTGCCGAGCCATGGGTGAGAATAGAACAATAAACACAGGAAAAAACACACACCGCCCGAGACAGAATGAGGAGTGCTACAAGCAACGCAACCACCCATTGCTGCATGAGTTGAGGTGCTTGGCGTACAATGTGATGTGGCGGCTGGTGGGCGGAAAGCATTTGCAGCCGTCCAAGAGCCGCCTCAACATAATCATCGAGGCACTTGACGCGCTTTTTGCCAACATGCCCACCTACATGAGGTACACACAAATCAGTTGGCTACTACGGATAGTGTGGCCGACTTTCGCCGCGTCTGAACAGCATCTGCTTGTCTCGCTGCGCTTGCTTGACGAAGAATTCGAGGCGTGTCTGAACCGCCACCGCTGCCGTCGACGTCGTTGCAGTACTGACGACGACATCACGCTGGTGGACGAGTTTCTCCGATTGCAACGGCAGCATCCGACAGTGATGACCGACAAGCAGATCGCCGTGCTGCTGCGTGACTATTTCATGGGTTCGTACGAGTCGCT